>CAAE01014729.1:1687996-1797380 GCA_000180735.1 Tetraodon nigroviridis
TGACAATCACTCACTTCCTTGTTTTTCAGCTTCTTGTTGTTGTGGAAGTGGTGACGTCAGCGTTCTTCTTCTGTGGTATCTATTCGACGCAGACGTGCGCTGTGTGCGCGAGAGCGCCCCCAGCAGTGCAAAGGGAGCACTGTTTAAATACCAGGGTGAACTGAGATGGAGGTCAGGCGCACTTATTTATAATAAATACTTTTAAAAACACACACGAGACTAAGGCATAAGAGCAAAAAAAATGGAGAAATGGGCAATATAAGCTGTGGGGGAACAGTAAAATAAAAAATTAATTCAATCAAAAAATCTTTTCAAGATTATTTTATTACAACTGATCGTTTTATTAATAAAGGCATTTAATTTTTTCGGCATGTGCGCAAATCCTATAATGGGTATGTAACTAAATCATAGATGACATTTCATTGCATTTTGTCAGTTAACGCAACTAATAAAAAAAAAAAAAAACAGCATTACTTGTATAATTATTCATATGACTTTGCTTTCGGTCTTTTGTGGGGTTTTTTTAGGTAATCGGATGTTTTGATTTGCACTGCTGGCGCACGGATTCACGCCCTGCTGCGTGTGTGTGCGTGTGCGTGTGTGTGCAGCGTCCCCTTTAAGGGAACCATGGCACCTCTCCGGTCCAGGCAGACATTTTTCCATGCAAGATTTTTTCTTGCATAAATTATGTTCATGACGTAGTGCAAAAGGCCAAATTTGTGGCATTTTAACCGACTTTTGCGCTCATATGGGATTCTGTGGGACACGTCAAGGGTTCCTGCTCCTCCGAAGTGTCACAGAAAGGACGTCGTCATTAAATATTTAGAAAGCGGAGATCCTAAAATTGCAATCCTCCTTATCAATGCAAATACCTCTTTTGTGTGCAGTCTCAGCGCCAGTCTGGGAGCTGAGATGAATTTTTAATTATGCGTGACTGACATAAACAGTGACAAGGAGCCTCGCAGGAGCCTGGGTTTGCAGAAAACAAACGGCATTCAGCGGTAAGTTGGACGCAACCTCCAGAATTCGGTCTTCGCGCAGACCTGCGAAATGGCGAGAGGAAATGACTTTCGGTTAATATGCAATGCTCGTAATTAGCATAATTTATATATTTATGATAAAGAGAAGGAAATATATTATACTCGGTCTCTCGGCGCTGGTTGGGGTGATTTCTCGGACTTGGTGGTTGGTGCTTGTCTGCAAAAGTAGCCGGAGCGGCGGGACTTTTATTGGGCAGGATGGGGGTGGGGAGCCCACCAACACCCGCTGAAGTTTTGACAGATCCTCATTTCTAACGGGCCAGTGCAGCAGGAAATGGAACTCAGCGGATGGCGAGATCTCCACCTCTATCAGTCAAACTCCTCTCTCTGCCATCAGCGTTCTTCATCACGATCCCTGCGGTTCCAGCCCAGCTCACCGTGGCCTGCTGGCAGGCCCCTGCACATAGTCTGGTCCTGCCATGACAGAAATAGAAATGAAAAAAAAAAAAAACTAAACAACAACACCCCCTAAACAGAAGTCTGCATTTGTTGGGCGCTTTCACCCACATTTAACCCCTGCAGCACCGGTGACCTCCGGGGTTTCCAGGCCAAAGGGCGAGAATCAAAGAGAAAAAGAAAAAAAAAGAAACCAAAACAGGTGAAAGGGCACTTTAGTCTACCGTGATTGTGTCTGCAATTGGATTTTTTTAGAATTCACGAAATAATTCGACACCGAGTCCAAAATATAATGGCTGCATTCAAGTTCTAGCTATGAATTTATTTCCTGAAATAAGTGTTTCTTTTCCCAGAATGCAAAGACGAGCACTGAGCCATGAACTCCCAGGATCTCCCCACCAAGGATGGCCCACTCACCGTCAATGAGCAGGTACCAGTCACCTCCGTGCTAGCTCGCTCTTCCGGCTCCGAGCCCGGAGGATCGCTCCCGTCGCCCCTCGTGCCTGATTTCCATAAACTCCCCCCGATCTCAGCTGCCGTCTTTTATCCGTCTTTTATTAATACCCGCTGAACGATGCTGCCGATGTGCATCTTTAAACTGCCTCCATTCTGGTGAGACCAAAGTCCAAAGCCATGCTGCTCGTGCAAAGGGAAGCACGCTCCCGCCAATTCACTGCTCCGGCGCACAAGTGCTCTTCCAATTCACGCCATTTTTGATTTACTCGACTCGCTTTCTTTTTTATTTACTTCTTCTTTTGGGTGTTGCTTGTCAGTGTTTGTGTCCTAACATGTGCTTGGCTTCTCTTGTTTTCTTTAGCCATTCTCTGTCTGAGTGCAGACGTCATTTTTCAGCCATTTAAACCCTGCCAAGACGCCCAGGTATGCATCCTCCTCTCTACCTGTCTGGTCTGCATGCTGGCCTCTGGTCCTGGTGGGTTTGCTGCATCACCTGTTGGATTTTCACGAGCGTGTGACACTAGTAACACTGCTACCAGATCAGCTCTCACTGTCGATATAACAGCCTTTATTTATCCAGCTACTCTGAACAATAAAATGGGGATAAATCAACTGTTTTTCCCCCCAGAAAAGATATGATGAAAACCTCTTTTTAACTAAAAATACAATAAGAACCATCCGTTTATACCTCCACTGCAGCGTTCCAAGCTTTTGAAGAAAAGAGTTCCCTGGTGTTTGAGCCATCTCAGCATTGGTCCACGTGTGCTCCGCAGGTCATTGTGATGTCCGGCCATGAGACCATACGTGTGCTGGAAGTGGAGGTGGACGCTCCACCCAGCCAGAAGGAGAAAGCCGGCACGCTGCAAGGAGCCACGGACACAATGGACGGGCCCCCGCCGTCATCTGAGGACCCTCAAGTAGAAGACCCGTTGTGGAGGACGGTCATACTCCCCGATCGGCAGTGGAACGGATGGAAGGAAGCGGATGCAGCCGTGCAGTCTTCGGCAGCCGATGGGAAGAGTGAGGGGAACGCCAGGGAGGAGCTGGCTCGCCCCGGCAGAGCAACCTGTAGCTGGTGGTGCCCAGGCTGGTGCTCCTGTGTCCCAGAGCCCCGGGGTGGAAGGTGGTTTTCTGCTCTGCTCATTGAGTGGTGATCGTCCATCCTCATGCAAAATGTAAATTAAAGAGCAATCCGGGGTGTTTCTGCAGGGCCAGGTTTGCAGCCCGCGGCCACGGACGCCCCCAGTCCCTGATGTCCAAACAGTGACGCCTGCTGTTCCTGTTAGCGTGTCCCTGCCCCAGCCCCAGACCACTCTGCCCATCACCATCCAAGGCTGTCCACAGGTCCACACCTCCAGATTTGGCATTTTTACATATATAGCTTGTGTTTTACCCTTTGGTTGGACGAGATCCTACTGTATTTGATGCGTTGTGATATGCTAATCTTTCATTATGCTAAACTAGGTGCTGTCTCAGGAGAGTTTGGCCACTCTGATGACTGGCATGATGGCCCAGACGGGATCCCTGGGCCAGCCCTTACTCATCCCCCTCAGCGTTCCGGGCCCAATCGCTGGTCAAGGTGGTGTGGCTCTTCTCACCTTGCCAACAACCAACTTAGCTTCTCTTCCCGGGTTTGCAGCCACTAACGTAGCTGGAAACCTCCTCAAACTGCCCTTTGCAGGCCTGCAAGGTAAAAAACCAGTCAGGCTCTTGTGTTCTGTACTTTTCCCATCGCTCTTATTGGTCCACTCAGTATCTCATTTGTCCATGAAAGAAGCTAATATGCTCTTGTTATTGCTCCGTAGTTTTTTATGATTTACTCCTTTTCTTTTTGTTTTTTACTCAGCTGCAACAGTGCAGACGATGCTGCAGCCACAAGCGGCTTCCCTACAGCCAGTGCAGGCAGCCATGCAACAGGCGACCTCTCAGCCGTCACAGGTGACCAGTTCCAAGGTCTCCGCTGCTCAGCCGGCGCCCGCAGCCCAGCCGACCGCAGCCGCCACGTCTGTTTCTCCGTCCAACATTTCTGTAGCAGCTCTCCAGACGGCAGGACTCTCCATCAATCCTGCCATCGTAGGGCGCCCCCTGTCTGTTGTTTTTGCTTTTTTGATGCCATTTCTTTCCCTCTAAGCACATGCTTTTATTCATTGCGCAGTTCAGTGCCGCCTCCTTGGGAGCTCAGCCCCAGTTTCTCAGTTCCCTCACCTCCACTCCCATCATCACCAGTGCCATGTCCAACATGGCTGGTCTCACCAGTCAGATCATCACAAATGCCCAAGGACAGGCAAGTCCCCTCACCAACCTTCATGTATTTGGTGGATTCAGGAAGAGGGTTGACCTGCTCTGACCTGTGTTCCTCCACAGGTAATCGGGACACTCCCACTGCTGGTTAACCCCGCCTCTCTAGGTGGTGGGGCAGCAACGCCCGCTCTGCCCCTCCATGGCCTCCAGGTGCAGACCGTCACCCCTCAGCTGCTCTTCAATGCCCAGGGCCAGATCGTCGCCACGTTGGGGAACGGACCAACAGCGGTCGCCACCTCTGCCGCCGCCCCTCCAAAAGCCGCCGCGCCGTCAGCGCTTTCCAAACCAAGCGCGCAGGTAGACCAGCGGCTCGTGCGTTAATGGTGCAGCGGGGGCTCATTTCTACCTCTGCCCTTTACGTTCGCAGTCTTTGGTTTCGTCCGCGACGCCGTCTCCAGTGGTCATCGCCCCGCAGCCATCCGTCCCTGAAGACCTCCACCACGCTGTCCCCCACGGGCCCCATCGCCTGTGGAGACGCAGCAAAAGTGGGCCAGCTCGTCAGCAGTGTGTACACCCGTTCCTGATCTCACGTACGCGCGGGTGTTGTTTCAATTAGCTGAATTTATTTAACCGGCTTCCCCTCTGCTCTAGAGCCTCAGCAGGGGGTCGGCGGCGAAGAAGGCATCAATCTGGAGGAAATCCGCGAGTTTGCCAAGAATTTCAAAATCCGCCGGCTGTCTTTGGGGCTCACGCAGACGCAAGTAGGCCAGGCCCTAACTGCCACCGAGGGTCCGGCCTACAGCCAGTCCGCCATTTGCAGGTAAATCCTAGAGGTTGACCTCAGAAAAAGAAGAACCTGCTAACATGTGTTTCACGTGGCAGGTTTGAGAAGCTGGACATCACCCCCAAGAGCGCTCAGAAGCTGAAGCCGGTGCTGGAGAAGTGGCTGGCTGAAGCCGAACACTGGAACCAGAAGGGCCAGCAGAACCTGATGGAGTTTGTGGGCGGCGAGCCGTCCAAAAAACGCAAGCGGCGCACCAGCTTCACCCCGCAGGCGATTGAGGTTCTGAACACCTACTTCAAGAAGAACGCTTTGCCCACAGGCCAAGAAATTACAGAAATTGCCAGAGAGCTGAACTATGACCGGGAAGTGGTTCGAGTGTGGTTCTGCAACAGGCGACAGACGCTGAAAAACACGAGCAAAATCAACGTGTTCCAGGCGCAGCAGTGACAGAGTCCTGAGACGTTTCAGCAGTTTCAGACGGTGCCGAGGATCCAAATTTGTGTTGGAGAAAGTGAAGAGAATTCTTAGTATTAGTGACTGTGTGGTCAGTACTCAAACAAAACTGCATGTTCATTTTTTCGGTCATAACAAACACAATAACAGTAGTACAATGATTACTACATTTATTATCATCTGTTTTATACAACTAAATGATCTGAAGTGGCAGTGGCCCTAGCTCCTATTTTGGCATTTTGGCTGACATGTTCATGTTTAAGTAACAAGCTTTTGCTATATTATTGTTCTTCTTTATCTGACACATGCGTAGAAATAGGCGCACGAAAAGGGTGATGAGAATGTGGAAGATACTGTTATTGCCTTTTACACAAAGGCAAAACCTTTTTTTCATAAGAAATTGTTGTCTATGGAACACCAAAACGGACTTTGCTATCAATGGACATTTTAATTTAACGATTTTTGGACAATCATTCTTACTGATAATCAGAAACATTAGTTTTAGGGAATATTTGGCGAAGCGATAAATGAGTCACGTTGCCATGGCGAGGACCTTCTTATGATATTACACAGACAACAGTTTCCTATTGAAATTAAGGTGCGAGTTTCGCTATCCTATGTGGTGCTAGGGTTGTAAAATGATGTTTTTTTATTAGTGTTGTTATTTAAGTTGGACAGGTTTTACACTTTCTCTTGGATTTCTGTTTTGTTGAGCTTTGCGACTGTTGCCAGAGTGAAACTGAAAACCACATAATTGAACTAGAATTGACCTTTTAGGTTCTGTTCCATAGGTCTGGATTGTTTAAATAGGTTTACTAATTCTAATAACGGATTTGGAAGCTATTTGATTTTCCCTTCATGACTTTGGAGCTGAAGGCGCTGGGAGATTATTTGCATGTGCAGTATGAAGCGTTTTTCTGTTGGAATAATGTTGTGACAGTTTTTTTTTTTCTTTGAGAGTTCTTTGCACTTTAGTGGAAAAACAAAAAGTTTACAAATTCCTAATGCATTTGCAAAGCATGATTGTGAGAGGCTAATTTCTATGTTTTAATAGTCTCATAAAGCAAAAAGCTTTACTTTGCAAATGTAGCAGTACTGATAAATTGATATTATCAACTCAACAAGCAGCAGCATTAAAACTATTATACTTTTTTGGGAACTTTAATGTATAAATTGTTTAGTATAACATTAGTATACATTCTTTATTTGATTTTGTGTATTGTACAATGCATTTTATGGTCCTGCTCAACATTTCTCAATATGAATATTGCAGTTGACATGCAGAAAATTTATTGAAATTATAACGGCTCTTGCTCAACATTTATGTTTAGGACCATAAAAATTATTACTTAAAAACAATTCAAAAGTCTAACCATTTAAAAAAATATTATATTATAATGTGTAGTAATTTGAATCAAAGAGGAAAGCACATGGTATTTACTTGGATGAAAAGTTGGATGGTTTTGTCATTTTCTAAGAAATAATACGAATAAATCTCATCTTTGCTAAGTTACTCTATGTGTTTTATTTTATATTCGGAACATAATTTGATCGCCCAGCGCTTTAAATAGCAGAGATTTGTTGCTTAAAATTGGCTTCAGCCTGCAATTCTCTAATCTCCCTCGTCCGTTACCCGTTCTTTTCGACAGGGGGCGATCGTGAGCTACAGCGTGCTTTGGTGGCGGTGGTAAAACCACGAGGAAGAAAAAATAACGGAAATTACGGCAGCTTCCTCCTTAGCTAAGCTAGATAAACAAACAAAAGCAGTACGCAATACAACATAAGTTCCCACGTTTGACATTGTTTGCCAACTGTCATAGTTTATATACACTTTACAACGGCAAATGTTTAAAGTGAATTTGTTACAGCTGTTGCACAGCAGGCTATAGTAAGGCTATGGAGTTAGCTTGTAGTATTTAGCTTGACATGTTTGAGTACAGGAGTGAAGAAGCGCGACATGATGGCACGTCACTGTCGCGTTGCTAACGAGTAGTCCCACTTTCAGTGAAAAGGTACGTGTTACATTTTGTCTGGATTTTGATATCTTTCGAAGTCTACTCGCAAGTCTACTCACTGCTCACAAGAAGGTCCTACGCTGTAGCGGGAAATGTTTTGATGTAGAAGCTGAATAGTCGCGCAAACATTTTTTGTTACTGTCAGGAGCTCTGTGTGAAAATAATACTCTGATATTAACATTTACGAGAACTGCTAGTTCAAACTTCTAGAGTAAGTTTTCCCTTCATCATTCTTATGCCTCTTGCCTAAAGTGCAGGTGCTACTCGGCGATAACACTGTTTACGAGTCGTGTTCCGTTCCCCAGATAACGATACGACCATTTGGGAACACAGGTTGAATTGAGGATTAAAAGGGGGCCCCAGGAGCGTCTGAGCCTCAGGTCGCGGCCATGGCGTGGGCCCTGAAGTTACCTCTCACCGATGAGGTGATCGAGTCGGGACTGGCCCAGGACTTCGATGCCAGTCTGTCGGGCATAGGTCAGGAGCTCGGTGCTGGGGCGTACAGCATGAGGTAACACCATATTTCAACAGCAGTTTGTTTTTGTGTACATTTGCTTTCTGATATATAGCCCTTTCTGGCTGTCTAAGTGAACTATCAAACAATACAAGCTGCTGTGCTCTGGCTGGTTCTAAAGTTCTTCTGTAAAAAGGAGCCACGAGAGCCCGAATGGAGAGTCCGGTTTTTATTTCCGCTCCCATAAATGTGTAGCCCAAAGCTGGCCGACATAGAGACCTATCATTCTGGGAAAATTGATAATAATGGATGCTGTTATTCTGTTTGACTTGTTCTTATCATGACTTTGGAGGCCAGGCTTTGTAGAACGTTAGTTCCTCAGAGTGGCACTGGCTTCACCGTGTTACTGACAGCACACTTCATATATCTTTCTTTCTTTTTTCCTCCAGCGATGTTCTTGCCCTTCCCATCTTCAAGCAGGAGGAGTCCAGCCTGCCTTCAGAAAATGAGAATATGATCCTTCCCTTTCAGTATGTTCTGTGCGCACCTACCTCGCCTGCTGTTAAACTGCATGACGAAACACTCACCTACCTCAACCAAGGTCAGTGTGTTAAGGAATTTATTTGTGGTTGGAAATGAGTTAACCGCAGCTAAAAATAAGAATCATTGGCACGTTATCCAATTTTTTTGTCTCGTGCTCTTGTAGTGTTGCTGTTTCCGAAGTATCCACAGACTACTGCAAATATTTTGTTTTTGAACTGAGTTTCTGTGCATCTAGCAAAACGATACTGCACGAGTCTCTCACATTTGCAGGTCAGTCCTATGAAATAAGAATGCTTGACAATCGGAAAATTGGGGAACTTCCAGAAATTACTGGTAAAATGGTGAAGGTGAGATTTGCACACGTGGTTTACATTAAGAGGTGCAAAGAAGCATCACCCTCGAGTATCTTCAAATGAACTCCTCTGAATTTCAGAGCATTATCCGCGTGGTGTTTCACGACCGACGGCTCCAGTACACAGAACATCAGCAGCTGGAGGGCTGGCGCTGGAACAGGCCCGGGGATCGCATCCTAGATTTGGGTGGGTGGACTTCTTTTCGTTTAGATCTAAGTTTTAACCCGGAACTCTTTGGTTTTGACCTGTTTTATGTGGTGCCGTTTCAGATATCCCCATGTCTGTTGGTATCGTTGACCCCAGAGCCAACCCTACGCAGCTCAACACTGTCGAGTTCCTTTGGGACCCTTCGAAAAGAACCTCAGTTTTTATCCAGGTAGCTTTTTCTCTTTTCCCTAAATTTCTTGAAAAATAAGAAGACATTTACCAGGTGTAATACTCACCTATGTTTCCCCACAGAAATTCAGTTTATTTACGATTCAGTCGTTTTTTTTCTCCCTCGTTCTTTTAGGTGCACTGTATCAGCACAGAATTCACGATGCGAAAGCACGGAGGAGAAAAGGGCGTGCCGTTCCGTGTCCAAATTGACACGTTTAAAGAGAATGAGAACGAAGAGTACACCGAACATCTTCACTCTGCCTCCTGTCAGATCAAAGTCTTCAAGGTGAAGCACAGCAGCACACATGCGTGTAACATTAAAGATTGACGGTCGTGTCTTTAAATAACCCGGCGATGCTGTGATTCAGCCTAAAGGCGCCGACCGAAAGCAGAAAACAGACCGAGAGAAGATGGAGAAGAGGGCACCGCAGGAAAAGGAAAAATACCAGCCCTCTTATGAAACCACAATCCTGACAGAGGTCAGTTTATCACCGAGGTCAAAGGTCAAAATTTGGCCTTGGGAAATGACGTCTCGTAATTAATAACATTAGAACATTAATAATTTGTGTCTGGTTTTATCTTGACGGCAGTCCAAAAGAAAATACGCGTGAAAAATTGATATTTGAAGTAGCATCTGTTGAGAGGAGTATCAAACGTATCGTTGCTCTTCCGCAGTGCTCTCCCTGGCCAGAAGCCACTTATGTCAACAACTCCCCTTCTCCTGGTTTTAACAACACACACAACAGCTTCCCAGTGGCAGAAGGGTAAAAGTGTTGCATTGTAACAACACCTGTCTTCATCTGGTGCTGCGTGTTCTTGGATTGACGCGTTCTTTCCTCCTCCCTAGAAATGGGTCACCCAACCATCAGCCCGAGCCGGTGGTTCCGGCTATAGACGTAAGTAGATGTTTTGTTTTCTAGATTTACTGCCAGGCCTCGTTCTGACTCACTGAACCATCGCATATTAATATTCACAAATGTGCAGCTGACATCTGGCGGGTAAACATCTGCCCCCTGTTTGGTTCTCAGCGGAGGCACTTTGAGAACATGAGCGTAAACAGGAATGAGGCTAATCTGTCTCGAGATGTGAGACTCAATAAAGCAGAAATTCAAGGTCACTCTGAAGACTCCGGAGCTGTTTCCAACCCTCTAGTTATTCAGAAAATGGTTTGTATTTTTCAAACTTGGAACGTTTGTGCAGACATAACACCTGATTGTTGTGGTTTACAAAAAGTCCTAAAAGGAAGGATGGGATGCTAGTTTAATTCCCATCCTTGAACTTGTATTGGAGCCTCTATCGGCGCAAAATCAGCGACCATTTCCCTGACTAACAAATCTATCAGTTACTTTGTTGTTTCTCTTACAAATCGCTTCCAGACTTTTTGTTACTCCTCTGTAAACGTTTAGACAGTTATCCGTGTATAATTTTTGTTTTTGTAACATGGGAAACATGAGTTTGATCTGCCTTTCTTTCTGTCTTTCAGTTCAGGACCGCAAAGCTGTTCATTTGACACCAGAGTGTTTCTAATGAATGTTTCATTCTGAGTTTCCTTTTTTTAATCATTTTCAGAATTTGTTACCCTCTGCAACGCCTCAAGACGCACAACAGTGGCTTCTAAGAAACCGCTTCTCGCCTTTCTGTCGGCTCTTCACAAATTTCTCAGGTAAAAGCAAAACGGTAACAGTGAATTAAAGACATGAATAGAATTTTATAAAAGTGCTCCTGTATGTCTAAAAGCAATGAAAGGTGTGAAATAAACTAAAAGTAGTAAAGTCCAGATATGTTTTATTATAAATGAAGAGGGAAAAACTAAATTTACCCAGAAGCTCCGCTAACGTTTGTAAATCCCAGCTGAGCTTTATAAATGCGCACACTCAAATTCAGCCTTTGGTTTTCAAAAAGAAAGTGTTGGTTCATGGGTTTGTAACCCAAAGGTGCAGCCGTTCCTGCCATCACCACCTGTGAAACTGTCACACTTGCTGCTAAACATTAGCTGCGGTCTGTTATTCTTTGAAGTGGTTCCTGCTGGCTAATTTCTAACATTCTGTAGTTCTTTTTTTAATGTTTTTTAATGTCACAAATGTCTGCGTGGCCACCCAGGGGCAGACTTGTTGAAGCTGACCAGGGAGGACGTCATCCAGATCTGTGGGCCTGCTGACGGTATCAGACTCTTCAACGCTCTGAAGGGACGGTGGGTCCACTCACCTGGGCGCTGCCTTACCTGCGCCGTCGCTGTACGCCTGTTCCTATAGTCTGTGAACGCTGTCGGCAGGGTGGTGCGTCCCAGGCTGACCATCTACGTCTGCCAGGAGTCTCAGCAGACGCGGGAGCAGCAGGTGAAGCATGAAAACGGGGATGCTGCCATCAACACCTTCTTTGGTTAGTAGATGGTCAATGGTTCACGTCTGGCTGAGCAACATCTGCTCAGTTTTGGTAAGGATTAACCAAGCAGCAGGAGTTCAGTGGGGAATTCTCTCAGTCCCTGTTGAGGGAAAATAAATACAACGCACTCAGCAGTTTGAGCCGGTGCCGAGTGTTTGAAGTTGGTATCTCGCTTTTATCGATCATGAAGTGGATGTTATTGTAAAACTGGAAGACGGCACATCTGGATTTTTTTCGTCTCTTCCTGCAGTATATCACGCCATTTACCTAGAGGAGCTCACAGCTGCCGAGCTGACGGAGAAGTTGGCTCAGCTCTTCAACATCTCACCCAGGCAGATTAGCCAGATCTTCAAGCAGGGTCCGACTGGCATTCACGTTCTGGTCAGTGATGAGGTAAGAGCCGGTTTTCCCCCCCTGCTTCTCCTTCCCAGGATTACATGAAGCTGTTTAACTCAGAACAGACGTCGGTGAACAGCTCTGTTCCTAACATGAATCTACTTCTTATTTAAACAGATGATTCAGAACTTCCAGGACGAAGTATGTTTTGTGCTGGACACGATGAAAGGTATTTGCCCGGCGCCAGCAAATGATGATTTAATCCGTTTCTATATTTAACAAAGAGTCTTTGTGAACTTCATCATCGGGGGTTTATTTTTAACACGATTTCTTCCTTTCAGATGACACAAACGATGGCTACCACATCATCCTGAAGTGAGCCAAGAGCTGAAGAATAAAGGTCCTTGTCGTCTTTAGATCGGCTCCAGTCTGCCCCTGTCGGAGAGCTTCGATCTCCTCCTTCTGGGAAATGCCCCCGAGAAACCGAACTAAGAGCGGAGGAGGAAGCTGAGCCTGTTACCCGGCTGTTGTCCTGCTACCTTGCTGTCTTATGCTTGATGGACTGAGGGTGATGGAACGGTCCCGCCTGCACACTGCGTCTCCTATAGATGGCTGCGTTTTCCTCTGTCTATAATATCTCACGGGAGAGGTCAGAGACTGCTCGACGTGTCAGCTTGCTGAGCATCTGCTGTGCCAAAGCCCATTTGTCAATTTCTAACAACAATTTCAACCTTATTTTTGTTTTTCCGTCTGCGCTGCAGAGTGACTTCTCGTCTTTGTCTGTCGATGTCATCTTCAAAAACATTTCTTAGGAGTCGTTGTGTAGCAGCCAACACCATGAAAATACAGAACCAAAAGAGGCGTCAGAATCTGCTCAGCAAAGGAACCCTCTGTAACCAGCTGTTCTCTTTCAAATCTGAGTTTTACACCTAACAATATTACTCTTTCAGTGGTATGAAATGGTATGTTGTTGTTACCCCACATGCCTTTTTTAATTTTTTTTACTAGTGTAGAACACAGACCTATATTGATGCTTGAATCATGACGATCACCAGCATTGTACCTCCTCCATTTTCAAACCTTTTTTTATGAATGAGCCTTTTCTTGTAAATAGAAGATTGTTTTAAAATGTTTTAAATGTCTTCATTTGGCATCATCTACCCCCCCAAAAAGAGAAAAATCATGTTTCCATCATACTTAGCATCATCTTTGCTTTTGGATGTTATAGGTTCTAAATAATGCATTAAATGGACGCACCAGCACCGCATGTAGAGTTTTTTTGTCCTGCCTTTGCACTGCTTGCATAAAAATATGTTGACATATTAGATGCCCATCTTACCATTTGATTACCATTAATTAAATAATTAACTTCCCCAATTTGGCTCTTTATTGTGTGCACACACAAAAAAAACAGGCAAAACATACTAAGTGATAGAAATGATGCCCAGTCGCATTGCTGTGTGTGAGCCTCATTTTTAATGGCTGCTCGAAAACAAAGGAGCCGTTGTGAAGACTCCATTTCCCAGCGTCCTCTGGGGCGTCGCTTCCGGTGACGTCACGGCGAGTATAAAAGCAGCTCCAGCGTAGAAATTCTTCCTCCATTGTTACGTTGTAACAAACGGGGCCGGGGCGGCCGACAAAGGCGTCTTCTCGTCAAGACACTTGCGGCAATTTGACATCACATCTGGGAAGAATTAAAGCAAAAAGATCCGCGTCAGTGACTGCGAGAAGACGGCGAAGTCGGCCCAGTTCGACCGAACCCGCCCCGGCAACAAAAGCGATAAAGAGGAACAGATGTCAGCGGATTTCTCCAGCTCATCCACTCCAAGATAAGACATTCCGGCTCCTTTCACGCTGCCCTAAAAATGTTGGGAGGAACAAATATAAGCTAGCTTTGATACGACGTCCCCGTCTGTCCTTTAAATAGACAAGGAGGCATGCAACGTTTGGGTCAAACCCGCAGCTGTAGCGCCACAGCTGATGCCTTCAATGGAGCCGGTCCCTGCAGAACAATGAGCCTAAAGTAGCCTGGAGCTGTCACATTTACGTGTTGCCCATTGACAAGTCAGAGTCCGATTTGCAGGCAGATCTTTCATTCAGGGACATTAGTCCGGGACCGAGCATCTCCCAGCGCCATCAAAGATTGATGAGCAGCTCACACTGGACCAGGGAGGAGAGCTGCCAGCCGGTCGGAACCAGGGTCCCTGCTCCTGCCCCAGGTAAGAGTTGGGCTTCAATAACAGCGCCTTGCCATTGTGTGTGGAAGTGTGTGTGTGTGTGTAGGTGCTGCGCAGAAAGAGAGAAAGCCTGTCAGACTGATAATAAATGGCCTCCCCCAACAGTCTAGTCACTTGCTGCACACACACACACACACACACACACACACACACACACACACAGAGTTAAACAAATAGATCCTGCATGTCCCTGAAGTCACAATGGTGTGTGAGCACACTGTAGGCCTGCTACCCTGCTGCCTTAAAGGAGCAGCGGGCTGGTTTTCCCCTCAGAACCAGCCCACACACACACACACACACACGCACGCACACACACGTGCACGCTTGCCGACTGTAAACTGTTCAGGCCCTCCACGCTGACATCTGTGCTCGGCTGCAGCAGTTGTTTCATTATTCAGTCTCCTGCTGCAGGATGTCTCCCTCCATCCCTCCACCACCTCCTTCATTTATCCGGTATTTAAAACATCCTTCCTGGCGAATGAGAAGCTGATCTATGGAACAACTTTATCAGGGAGGAAATCTGAAACTCGCTAACTGAATACGTTTTTGTCACCCGACACTACTTTGATACAGAATTTGACGTTTTGCGTGTGTTTGGCGTCCTTGCTGATAAAGTGACTGGATCTGTAGTGTGTAATGTGTAACATTAGCTTTTAAAATGCTCTGGAATTTATGTTAAAATCAGCAGAGATACAAAATACACCAGCCATAATAAGAATTTAAATATTTTTGTTTAAAATGAGAGTATGCTAATGTTGGATATAAGCACCTGAAATGGTTTTTTAATCCCAAATTGGAGGAGATTAGCTAATTTCATGTGTGTAATTATGTGGTTACCTGTGAAACCGTGTGTTTAGGAGAAAATTGCGTTTTAAAAAGCCCTCTACATTAATTTCACAAGCTGTCATTTATTCTGCTGGTCGTTTTTTAAAGGGCAAAACTTGTAACCCACAAACGTGAAAATTGTCACATGGAAACGTGAAATTCGGAAGAAATGCGGCCGCTCTCGTCCGTCATTCCTCAGTTTGCTGCTGATCGATCAGATTTTCTTGGGCTTTCTAGAGGAAATCGGAGAGAAAAAAGTGTGTGGGAAATCTTTGCTCCGAGGCTTTGCACACACACACACACACACACACACACACAGATGCGCGCTTGCCCAGTTTCCATGGTGACGTCTCTAGACTGATCATTTCAAAGTAAAATATGGCGAGGTGAGGTGGGGGGGCAGAGCGGGGGAGTAGCCGATGGAGCTGGAATGTAGAGGAGAGGATCTGATGACACGTTTTTGTTTGTCGGAGCGAGCTCACACGCTGAGACGAGCCGGGGAACAGATCCCTCCGGCGGGAGCCTGCTTTTAATTTGAAAGGGTGGTTGGACGCATCATCTGCGGGGTGACGGATCACGTTGTTGCACCTGTTTGGAGGAAAAGGTTCAAATCTGGTGGGAAAAATAGAACCCCACCCCGCGTGTGCACGCATGTTTTTATCGTCCTGCGGCTGGTGTGTGTGTGTGTGTGTGTGTGTGTGTGTGTGTGTGTGTGTGTGTGTTTCAGACTGTAAACTTTCTCTCCCAGTCAGAGCTGTAAACATGGAGTCTTTGCTGCCCCCCCCAGACACCGAGTTTCCATGGAGGAAGGTTCGTCCCTCGGCCTGAAACGAAGATATGAAGAGGTGGACAACAGCTCTCCGTTCTCCACGCTCAAAGACTCGGACGACGACGTGTCCAGCAGCGACAGCGCCGACAGCTGCGACAGCCTCAACGCCCCCTCCAGCACCGCCTTCACCCGTAAGGAGCGCGCCGCCGCGGCCCGCGGGTGGGGCTGACGGAGGCCTGATGGGTGTCCCCCCTCTCTGTCTCCACCCTCCAGCCACCTCCATCCTCCGGCAGCAGAAGCCGTCGCCGGGGGGGAAGCGGGTGCGCTTCGACGTGGTGACGGTGTACTACTTCCCCCGCCGGCAGGGCTTCACCAGCGTGCCCAGCCAGGGCGGCAGCTCCCTGGGCATGGCCCGCCACCACTCCTCCATCCGCCACTACACGCTGGGCGAGTTCGCTCACCAGCAGGAGACCAGCCACCGCCACGTTTTGCGGCAGCACCTGCGGCAGGAGAAGCTGAACGCGCGCAAGCTGAAGGTGAGCTCCGCCGGGCCCGGCGGCCGCGCAGCAGCGCCGTCTCACTCTCCCGCCGCTGTGGCCCGCAGCTGACCCGCAACGGAACGGTGGAGTGCGCCCAGGCCGACCTCCTGACCCTGGAGGACGTGTCGGACGAAGACCTGGACGTGGACGCGGTGGAGGTGGACGACTGCTTCTTCCTGCAGCCGCTGCCCACCAAGCGGCGGCGCGCGCTCCTGCGGGCTTCCGGCATCGCCCGCATCGACGCGCGGGAGAAGGCGGAGCTGCGATCCATCCGCCTGTCACGGGAGGAGTGCGGCTGCGACTGCCGCCTGTACTGCGACCCTCGCCACTGCGGCTGCAGCCAGGCCGGCATCAAGTGCCAGGTAGGGCCGACCGGCGGAGCTCCGCCCCCTTCCGCCACTTTTTGACGCCACTTTCCCGGTGTGCTTCCAGGTGGACCGCCTGTCCTTTCCGTGCGGCTGCTCCCGGGACGGCTGCGGCAACGCGGCGGGCCGCATCGAGTTCAACCCCCTGCGCGTCAGAACGCACTACCTGCACACCATCATGAAGCTGGACCTGGAGAAGAGGAGGATGCCCGTCCACGGCTCGGAGGAGCAGTACGCCGACTCCGAGTCGCTGTCCTCCCCCTCCTCCGCCTGCTCCACCTTCTCAGACCTCTCCGAGGCGGAGGAGGGCCGGGCGCAGGCGGGGCCGGAGCGGGCGGATCTCCTGGCCGAGCGGGACATCCTGGAGCGGGAGAACGAAACGGCCGTGCTGCACCTGCAGAGCGCAGAGGAGCAGGAGAGGAGGGAGAGGGAGGAGGCGGAGGGGGAGGCGGGGCAGCAGGAGCAGGATCTCTGCGTCCTGCCCGGGCCGGCGGAGGTGGATCAGGTCCTCCTGCAGGGGCCCTTCCCCACGGGCACGGCGGTGCTCTGCATCGCCGACGACCAGGAGCAGAGCCCCTCCGAACGCGTCAAAGGCTCCTCCCCTCTGCTTTTCTATCAGCTCAGTCCCATAGAGCCGGCGGCGCTGGAGGGGCCCGGGGCGGAGGAGGAGGAGGAGGAGGAGGAGGAGGAGGCGCAGGCGCAGGCAGCAGGGGGCCGGAGCACAGGGGGAGAGGGGTTGAAAGGCGATATGCCTGAGGAGAGGGGCTGCCGCCAGAGCTTGTCAGAAGAATGTGAGGAGGAGGAGGAGGAGGAGGAGGAGGAGGAGAGGCCCTCGGGTCCTCAGCAGAAGCTGCCTGAGGAGCGGGGCCTGCAGGGCTCCAGCTCCCAGCTGTAGTTCCAGCTTCTCCGCAGATATTTTGCACAATAGCTTCATCTAAGAAGAAGAAGAAGAAGAAGAAGAAGAAGAAGAAGAAGAAGAAGAAGAAGAGGAAGAAGAAACCGGTTTATTACAGTCGTCGTCAAAAAGAACGAAGTTCCCTTCAAGAGTGACGGAAATTAGTGTTGCCGTCTCGATGCTGGAACTTTTCCGTTAAAACCACAAATCTCTACATCATCCTCCCAAATCTTTTGACGTTCAATCCAGTCAAAAACAGCACTATAATTTATAATGAAACCGCATTAAAAATGTGAGCTTGAATCCACCAGGAGCAGAGAAGTAACCGGCGCTGGTGAACGCAGCCTCGGCGCTGCCAAACCACTCGGATGGGAGGAGGGCAGCGATCTTCATCCATGAGCAGTATTTTGGACAAGACTGGGATGAAGGGAGGGTTGGGGGGCTCGGGGGTCACTGAACGCACATGCAGGTCACCCCCCAGAGCGGATGCAGTAGTTCTGTGTGGGGGGGTGACGATGACTGTGGCCTTAACGGAGAAATGAGAGGTCTAAAAGACCTTTGTTCAAGAAAAAGGACTAAAAAGGCGGGATTAGGAGACCAGAGTACTCGTCTGTGCAGAGGAAGAGGACACTAAATAACCAGGTCACTTTACAGCGGGCCAGCTGTAGCCAAGCCAAATGAAGGCGGTTGAAAACAGACCTAATAATCCTGGAAATACTTGTTTTTGTGTACTGTACGTGCGTGGGACGGAGCCGGGGGTCGCCCGTCGGGCCTGGCTGCACCCTGGGGTGCCAGGGCAGCGTGCCGGTGGGGCTCTGCTGTGATGAAGATCAACCCCGAGCAGCAGATCAGCAATAGGCTCCTGCTCTGGCAAAAAAAAAAAGAATAACCTAGTTTACCTGTAGTTCCGAACGCCTATGATATGATTATTATCCCTGTCCGCTGAGTGAAACGCGTCCTTGGTGAATTAGAAGCTGTGGGCTGGAAGGCTGCCGGGGGGCCCCGAGGAGAACGCCTCCGGGCTCCCCCGCTTGCTTCAGAGCAAGAAGGTTGAAAAAGACACGAGCAGGTGTGATGTTACTAACTTATGAAGCAGACAGAAAACTGAATCTGTGTTTTATGTTCAGTGTTTGTGTGTGTGTGAGTGTGTGTGAGAGCGAGCGCCTGCCCGAGGAAAACTGCGCGTGCATGCGGAATATTAGACAAAGGGGGGTGATGCTGATTTTATTCCTGAAAGGTGCTGATGAAATTCAAACGAAATGTGTGTTTTCCTCCATGTTGGGGTGAGAGTGATGACGCCCACGGGTGTGAGAGGCGCCGCAGCGCCTCCTGTAGGAAGGCAATAGTTCCTGCACTGCACGCCAACAACACGGCCAATCTAGACTGAGGCGTTTTATCAGTGTCAAAAAGCAATTATTGGTTTTTAAATGTCGTTTTTCTACGCTGGTTGATGCTTCTCTGCATACGTGTGCCGACTCCTCTTACACAAAACCAGCCTCTGTCGCCCTAAAATGAGAAGGCGTGGTACCAGAAGGCCCTGCCGTGTATGAGATGTCTGAACTTGGTTTCTTTGTCTTTTTTTTTTCTTCTTCTTGTCTTAATCTATAAAGAGTTGCACTTAAGCAGCGGTTTCAAACCTAATGAAACATCCTCATCAGGTGGTAACAGTGGTCTCTCCTGTAGTTTTCATCAGGCTGTGCAATCGTTGTGGCCCATTTTGTGACGTCCAAGTGCTGATGATTACAAGCTGCCTAACGCTGAGCTTTTATGTCCCCCCGGCTTTCTGCTGATAGACTCAGGTTTGAGGCCCCTGCATCAAATCAACTCCACCACACTCTGTCGTTGCGCGTGTGTGTATGTGTCTGGGTTCTGGGTGTGTGTGTGTGTGTGTGGATGGGTGACTGTTGAAAAGATTGTTGACGTACTCATGCTAACTGTTGCCTAGAAGTGAACGGTTTTTATACAAAATAAAAACTTTCAAAAAGGTAACAGTGCGTTTTATTAATTTTTTTCGTGGTAAACATGTTTGTGATGAAAAAAAACTGTAAAACTACATTATATACACACATTTATTTTTATTTATTGGTCAATGATGTGGCCCTATAGGCTATAGGTTATGGCCTGTGCGATTAGGATGCTATTCGGTGTGTGGCCGCTAGATGGCGCGATTTACCCCTAAATCCGCCTTCTGAGTCTTGAGAGTTTGTGGAAAATGAATTGTTAGAGAAACATTGTTCTATTCTTTCGTGCCCTTGAACAAACACTCAGTCCAAAACAATCATACAAGGTCTCTTTTGAATTTTATATTCAATGCAACCTAACGAGGGAAGTTAAAGCATTCGCTCTTTGGTATTTTCTCTTCAATAGCCGGAAGTCGATATCAGGGGCAGCACGTATCCCCGGGGCCCTGGGCCGGAAGTGGATGCATGGTGAGTGGCCCTGGGCCAGTGTGACTGGTCGCTCTGGGATCCGTGACCTGGGATGCAGGATGGACTCTCACCCTTCTGGCATTTGCATCCGTTCATGAAGGAACACAAATTAAGACGTCATTATTACTGCTACCATATCATCCCAGCTAACGCTGTATATAGCCAGCATTAAATTACAATGTGCTGTTTCACATAATTTAGTGCGAGTCTGAAGGTTTTAAATTATATGACTATAAATAATGTATTTATTATTTTATATAGCGAGGTGTTTTTTTTTATTATCAGAAGCTTTTTCTCATTACTTGAGCCGTCCTTGTTTTCATCTTTAAATGGTACAAAACAATCAGCCTGGCGTTCCCTTTACCTCATCGCTGTTTTCTGGAACGGCAATAAGACCGCTGATTGGTGGATGGACCACCGAACTCTGCTGTGATTGGTTGATTGATGGACTTTCGTCACTTCCCAGCGACGACCCAACGCCAATTAGCCAGTCGCTAGCTAAACACGCCACTCAACTTTCTGAGGTAAGTTAGTTTTTATTCTGTACTTATTTTGTAACATTTGTTGAGCAGATGTTGGTTTTTTGACCTGCGCATATCGTTGTAACAGACATGAGATCAGAATGAGTCGTTATCTGTGCCAAAAGCTGTGGAAATGCTGATTTTGGGCGTGCAGGTCGTCGTTTTGTTCTTTATTACGTTTATTTTCAGCTGTACCAACAAAAAAAAAACAATCTCTACGATATTATGGAAAAAATACCCTTTCTTTTTGTGCGTGTGCCATTGTTTCATAAGGTCATCACAAACATAAGAGGTTGAGGCCCTGGAACAATTGTGGCAGCCGTCCATGGTTGTGGGAGCTCTGCATCATCTGTTTAACCTTATTGTTTTTAATCTCCAATGGCCGGAAGTGCTCAGCCAGGCCCGACGGTTTCAGCGTTGACGATGGAGTCCCTCACAAGCCAGTGGAAAAAATTTTAGAAGACAGGAGAAAACACGATAACGAGAGGCGACAATGGCAGCCATGCCAGAGCGCGGCGACAGATGTGCTCAATCACCAGCTTTATCTGGCCTCTAATTTTGCCATGTTGTGACTGGACACAGAACAACTGGCTGTGTAGCAACCAGTGGAAAGTGGCCACACACCGTTTTGCTCCAGCCTGAAAGTGCTGCTCCAGCGCCTGGAAAGAATGCTCCTTCCTGCCCCTGTGACGCCAGCGCTGAGGCATCATTAGGCCTTCACCGAAACCAGTCCTTCTTAAATGCTGCTATTCACAAAACCAGTTGGGGCTATTTTTATCCGCTCTTCTGGCTAAACTGAGGAGAGAAAATCAACCTTTGTCAACTCAAGTAAATTCTGTAAAAGTAGGAGTGAGGGCACAAAAGGTCAGAATGGACTAACCAGGCTTCCTTTAGAGGGCGTATAAGCAATAGGTGGACGGTAGTTGACCATCAATACAGTATTATTAAATCTAATTCTATCCTAAAGAATGGAAAAAGCCAATATTTAGTAAGTCTGAAAGGAAAACGCTGCTAAAATGAGCAAAAATGAAATGAGACTGGAGAGGTGGTGGAAGGAGAAAAGGCCAGCTGCTTGTTCACAGCTGTATGAAATATATGACGTGTCTCGCCCCGCCTGCACGTCTCCGTCATCTACATTCCCTGACAACTCCCCCACACAGCGTGCAACTCTGGAAAAAAAGGATGTTGCAGTTTTTTTCCTGCCTGCAATAAAACCGCCTAGGGCCACGTGTTTTTATAGGACCCCCCCCACGCGGGGGGTTGAAAGGAGGGGTGACACCACCACAGAGGTATCTGCAGACGGAGAAACCTGGGCCATCCTAAACCATTTTGCTGACTGGTTTTTGCGCTCCATTCCTTCTGAGGGTTCATGGCGGTCGCTCCTGTCAGGTTTTACCAGTGAAAAATGTCGATGATGAGGGAAATAACGATCTGAAATAACGATCTGATCTTCGTTTGAGCTGCTTTGTGCTGAGATGAGCACGCTAGCATGCTAATACCTGTGTGTAGTAAACATCAGAGTGCCGAGCTTTACTCCCAGTGACCTCTGAGCTCTTTGTCTGAAGCTGCTGCTCTTCTTCTTTCCTTCCTTTCCGCCCCGATGCTGCCGTGGCCTCAGGCTGACGCGATCACCGGCCCGCGTTCCCCAAGGCAGCCGCTGCCATAATAGGATAGATAAGCGTCTTGCAGATCTGAGAGAGGATGTGGAATCACTTCCGCTGCTCCTGCCCGACTCCCTAATGGGCAATTGAAGTGAATCATGTAAAATTCCCAGCTTGTGGTAAATGTCTGACCTCCATCACGACAGGAAAATCACTCCTCCCTAATTACAACCACATTTTTGCACTTGTATTGCTCCTTTTGCGCTCGCGCTCCCACTAGTTTGAATCTGGATGATCTCCAGCCAGTTCCCGCATCATCGATGTGATGAAAGTTTCGAAAACTGACACAATGAGCAATGCTTTCCCTTTTTTTTGTTCCCCTGCGCCACCCAGTTGTCATGGAAACAGAAGTTATGCAGAAGTTGTACTATGTTGAAAAGCGAAGGCAACTTTCCAGCGGATTGTTTTGCAAGGGTGGAGAAAATGACTGCTGAAGGCCAAAGGTCAAGTTGACATCAGTGTAACAGCAAAAATGTTTTTCTAAATGTTTTTAGCCTGCTTTTTCTGAATACATGCTGAAATACCGACATGGAGGCGGGTTGTCGTTCTCAAAATCCATAAATGACATTTCCTCCAGCCTAAACAGGCACTATATGCTACTCTTTTGGTACTATTGTGAGCCCATGATGGAGATTCGGGTTCCAGCTGGGGAATTGGGCGTAACACGAGTCCAACAGGTGACGGGGTTGATGGAGCAGCCTGTCATAACATTGTGGCACTTTACCGCTGTGGAACCAGGAGGGAAAATTGATTACACATCAGGGAAGACTTTGGGAGAATATTTATGGCTTTTCAGCTGGGTTTTAGTGGGACGGGGACCCTCGCTTACCAACAGAAAGCTGCCCAAGCCCTCAGAATAAATATAATATAGATAAAGCTAGCATTCACCGTGAACCAGCAGCATTAGGGCCAGAATCCTAATTATTATTCCAGCAGGGAGGGAGGACCCTGGAGGGACACCTGAACGGTGTAAACGTGTCGGGGTCAGAAGGTCAGAACCTGGAGTCCCACAGCTGCTACCAGGGAGAACCTTCCCCTTCAGCCTGGCACAGAAATCTAGGCGGGGGGATCTGGAGGGGTTAAGTGGGACTAAGGAGATGCCGAAGGCCTCGGCGCGGATAAATTTAACTCCAGAAAACAGATAAATTACCTCGAAAGCCTTCCCTGAGATCAGCCGTGAGTTATCGGTGTCGTAACCTGAACCGGAGCTCAAGTAGATGGTTAATGATTGGAAGATGTCCCGATCCGCCTCATTTCATCCTCTGATCGGCTTTCCCACCGGCCACCAGTGTTTTTTCCTTTTCTCCCTTGAAGCTGCAGCAGGAAAAACCTCTGGAATTAGAGACACCTCTCCTTCTGTCCTGCTAAATCGGTAAATTTGGATATCGGGTCTCTTTTAGCCACCAGTGGTTACTGGTAGATACGCTGGCTTTTGTCCCAGTAAAAGAAGGCTGCTGCCCGCAGTTAATATTTTGGAACACTCCTCTGTTATTACAGCGCTTATAAACTGCTGTTCACTCTACTGTGAAGGAGAAGAGGCACGGAAGAACACAGGGAAGACGAATCAGAGGGAAGGATCTGGTGCGTCGACCCAAAGAGGAAGAGCATCCCCCCCCCGTCACTGGTGTCGTCAAAAAAGGTCAGATCTGCTCATTCATGCTGAATTAGTTTCACTCACACACACACACACAGATCAGAGGGCTGTGTTGTTTCTCACTGGTTCCACACTCTGACCCCTCTTCCTCGTGTTGCGTTCAGGGCTCTTCATTAGTCTCCAGCAGAGTGTGACCCCTCCTCTCAGAGCGGAGGTCACCACCCAGCCTCTGGCCCCTGCTCTCGGGCCCCCCCTTCCTGCAGGGGCAGGTGAATCAACGCTCTCTTTGTCACATCACCTGAAGGCCTGCTCGGCCCCCTTCAAACAACCCCCCTCACACACACCCCATCAGCTGTTAAATGTGTGTGTGGATGATTTAGGGACCTTCACGGTTCAGCAGGGTGGGCTTCAGACAATATTACACAATAGAGCGACTCTGGGCCCCCTGCTGTGCTAATGAGGGGCCCTGGTGCCTTAGAGGTGTGGGAAAATGAGGATGATGAGGGAGGACTTTACAGGAGCGCTGAGATAAGTGTTCCAGGCTTTAGAAGGTCACATGACTTTGGAACCGCGTGGAACTATCGAAGCTGGGAGCCATGAGGCTGAAAGCCTTCCGTTTCTCTACGCTCTTCATCAGTCAAAAATACTTTTAAGATAAACTTTATTGCTTTTTATAGCTCAGTTTACATAGCTATAGTTGCTGCCTAAGCCTCTTTTATCCCTCAAAGGGAAACTAAAAGCCCGACGATGCGGCTCCCTTCGCCTCAGGCCAACGTGTTCTGAGAATAAGAATCAAATATTTGTCCACCTTTTGAAGATGCTCCAAACTTCCCGAAGAATAAAATACGTTAAAGCCTAGTTTACTGTCCTTTAGAAGCAGAGAATGGTGCAGAAGCCGGGGCGTCAGGGTAGCATTGTGACGTTTCCTTTCTGAGCAGGCCTTGCAAACCTTTCACCGCTGCAGACTCAGTGTTTCCATTTCTTAAACGAAACAAGGATGTAAATTGCCGTGTAGATTCTGCTTCATGAATGTTCCACCCTATTCCACGAGGCTTCTTCCTGTCTCACGAGGTTTGTCTGTCAGGTTAGCTTAGCATTGGGACTGGACTGTTCCCATTTCTGTTTATGGTCGGCTCAGATCGTCCCTGCCTGTTGAAACTGGTTTGTGTCCGACTGGTTCTTGTCCCTGAGCGACTCAGCAGCGTCTCCCTGTGAACAAACGCCTCCTGACCTCCAGACGCTGAGCTCAAGCTCAGTCATGGACTAAAGTTAAACTGGTGACTAATCCCGATTTATCCTGTGTTACCGACGCGTGACGGCTCCTCCGGCTCTGCTCCTTCTGTGCGGTTTGAGCTGTTACGGGGTTGATTCCAGCTTCAAATCTGACGTTTGTGCTCACTTTCTTTTGGCCTCGGATCGTTGAAGAAGCTGGGTCAAGTGGAAACACGTGATGCTCCTCAGGTGTGGAGAATTCCAACTCCTGGAGAGCATCCGTGCACGTTTTTGTTTTTTTTTTTTAAATTCAAGCCAAAAAAGACATTTTCAGACATGCCAACATGTTTTTAGCACAACCAAAGATCAAAAAGCTCTCTGGAAGCATCATAAATTATTTAAACTCGTAATAAAAATATTTTGCAATGCTGTTTTTTACATCTGAGGGTTTTGTTTTGTTTTTTACTTGAACTATATTCATTTTAAAAAAAAAAGAAAAGATTTTGATCATATGGTTTATTCTGTTTATAGTCACTTTAGATTTTCACCAAAAAGCAAACATTAGTAATGGAGTTGGCATTTAAAGTATAATAAAAAAAATGCAAAAAAAGCCCCAAAAATCAAGTAAATTCCCTTCACATTCCATTTCTGTCTCTATTTATCTTATTCCCTCTTAGAGCGGTGACTTCATGAGGTCTGTGGTTTAAAGACATGAGCAGAACATGATGGTGGAAACTTCACATCATGAGCGAAGGAAAGCCTTACTCACGCACGCCGAGGCCTCCATCGCTCAGCTGAGAGGCGTCAGCGGCCAGTAAACGACCCCACCCGGCTGCTCTTGTTCTGTCCTCGTCCAAAAAAGAGAGAGAAAACTCGCTAACATCATCCCGTTGGCCTCCTGCACCACAACTGAGAGACATGGAAGCAATTACAGCGGGAGGAACAAGAACTTCTGCCTGCGTTAGCCGAGGAGGAGAAAAGTGGCACCAAAATGGCAAAATCAGGCCCGATTCAACAAAAACGAAGGAGATTAGATGTATGTTGACCCCACAGTGGCAGGCTTATGGGAAACTTTGGACCACCTTGCTTTTGTACCTCTCTAAATGGATGGAGATTGTAGTTTAGCGCTGCTAACTGCTGCTAGCATTGGCTGTGATCCATCGTGATGTTGTGGTTTGGTTGTCTGGACGCTCACCAGGTTCTTCTGACCGATCTAGCAGACTGCTCCAACATTTCTTCTCATCTCCAGAACGTTTTTATATCCCCCTGGACCTTCCTCCCAGGCTGGAATCATCAGCTAGGTGTTATTACAGGCTGGAACCTGACGAATGTCCCAAACAGCTGAAGGTGTCCATGACAACACCTCCTCAGGGAGTCCTCCCCTCCTTCTTATCCATGGAAACCGACATTTTAACGCACAACCTTACACAAAGGCTGCTTTTCTTGGACCGATGCGTTCTCTGACCTACGTGAACACTGGGGAACCTCTTTTCCTCCAACATCTCCTGAGCCCGCAGGTACAGCGCAACGCCGAGATCGCTAATAGAAAGCAGAAACGTGAGGAGCGAGGCGTATGAGGCAACGCAACTAAAATGGAAACAGAGCCGGAATGGGGTCGGAATGTGTGTGTAATTTGGGACACTGGGATTTCACATCAGATGATTCACCGTCACCGTCATCATCATCGTTTGTGAATTAAACGTTTCACAGAACCAGATGATGAACTCGCACACGTTCTCCAACTTCTCACTCAGTTCTTTCCTCATTTCCTTCTTCTGGATTTCCACCCTGACACGCAGACAGACCTTTTTTTTTATTCTATCAGAACCGCGGTACGACTTCAATAACTTTATTCTCAAATTCAATCGAAATTACTGAGTTTTTCTTGTATCAAAAACACATTGATGGTGCGTCTTCCTCCTCTCTGCCCAGGAAGCTTCGTGCCGGTCATGTGTTCCACGCTGCATTAACGAGAACAGAGTCTGCGCTTCTTCTCCGCCCGTGTGTCAGGTCATAAGCACTGATAAACTTCTGAACTGCACGCTGTTTTTTAGGATTTCCAGCTGCCAGGATACTTGAGTCAGGAGGTCTGGGCAGCACAGACTGTCCCAGGAGGATGAATCAGAATATTAACACTAACAGGAGGTGCGAGAGCGGCGTCTTTTCAAGAGAAACCTTTAGTCCCCAGGTGGGGATGAATCAGAACAGCGGAGGCACCTCTCCAATGAATCAGAGGAGTCGGAAACTAAATGTAAAGCTTTTTTACCAGTCGCGTGTGCAGGAAAATATGGTTTTTTTCGAGCCGCCTAATTCGATTAAATTAGCCTTCCGTAGCTGCCTTATTAACGTGGGTGTGACTCTTGTTTTTATACGTTTGGCACTTATTTGTGCTGAGCGACGGATTCTTTTTCCGAACACGCTGTAAAATTCCCGCTCATTGCTCAGAAGGGAAGGCGATTCATCAGCTGCAGCCAAAAAACACCACATTCTTCATCACAAACACAGGAAATGTGCGATTGTTTGACCCCGACACAACAGCACTTGACTGGGGCAGCGTGGCGTGGCACCGGCCCAATAATCCAGAATAAATGACCATGTGTTCCCAGACTGTGTGGTTCCCACTAATCTGGGTTATTCAGAGGTGAAAGACACCCTCAAATTGATGTTTTACAGCCACTCGCATCCTGGGTTGAATAAATACATGATGGAGAAGCTATTTTTAGTCCAGCGCAGGTTGTTGGAGATTTGTTTGGGATGTAACTCTATCCCAGCGGAGGAGAAGCTTCTTGCCAAGTCCTCCCTGATGTCTTCATCAATCTCGACCTCCACCAAAGAAGACATTTCGGTAATTTCCCAGGACCCCTCATCCGGCGTCCGCTCTGGGAGAGATGCTCGCGATGAGCAGTTTGACCCACAGCGGCTTTCACACCAGCCGATAGCGCCAACGCACCATCGGAAACCTCTGACGGCTTCTATATAAGGCTGTGTGAGCGTGCGCGACACCTCGCCCGTCTGGACACTTTCATATCAACATGGTCTTATAAGGAGGAGAGGGGCAGATTAAAGGAAGTCGTGGGGGGAGGTGTGACATTTTACGAGGTGTCGTGACTCACCGACGCTGACATTGTTTTAGTGTTTACAGAGGGTGAAGTGGGGAACATTCTTCTGGGTCCGGCACGCACCTCCAACCCCGCCAGGTTGTTTGTTCTCCTGGGCAGAGTCCGGACAGGACGGGACAAACAATACAGCAGGAAGGTGAATAACGGTTTGGAAGCAACGCTGGAGAATCCCAACATACGTCCATGGCTCTAGGCTAACGTTTCTGAGTTTATTTAGCATTTTAAACACCAAAGAAGGTCAGATGGAATGAGCCCACATCTGATAATCAAATGGCAGCAACCGACACGTCGCTGCCTCTGAGCGCACGTGGCTTTTAAAAGCTTGTTACAGGCGGTAAGCTGAAGTTCTTGCTTTTGATAGCCTACATTAAACGGCACCTGCAGTCTAAAGACCTGCAAAAGCTCACGGCTACTTTTGCTGCACGTGTTCATGCCCATCTGGGGATAAATGATAAACATTCTGATCCCTTCATTTTCCATATACAGTTTAGAGTGGTGCGATCATCCGCCAAACATTTTTCTGAAGCTTACTCAACGGTGACAGACTGATGAATCTATGCTTCATATTAGTTTAGCGATAATACCAAATAAGAGCATGCTGACTTCATTTGAGCTAAAGTGCTGCTCTGTTTGCAAAGACCTGGAGCTGCTGATGCAGCGCTGAGACAAAAAGTTGCTAAACATGAGTAACCTCGGCAGGAAGGAAGAGACAACTTGAGCACATTAGCTAGAAACACACAGGAAGTGGTAAAACCACGTTACCTGCAAACACAGCAGAGGAGACTTTACAGGGAGCCTTTTGTTTTTCCCCCAGCCTCCAGCGGCAGGGGAAGTTCCTCTGATGAACTGCTGAAAGTCGCTGCAATCGTGTTGTGTCTGCCGGCGCCGTCGTCCATCCGTCACCGCCAGAGTCGGGCACGAGGTGATGGAGCGGGTGATGTTTAAAAAGCCAGGCTCGGCCCCATTTTGAAGATGTACCGAGTGCATCTGATGTGATTTAATGGGGTTTTCCGTGTCGGAAACCAGGGTCCACATGCGTTCTGTCAAACATGTCTGCGTGGGTGTGGGAAACAACCAGTAACAAATTGGTGGGAATGTGTAAATAGCTGCCCGTGTGTGTGTGTGTGTGTGTGCGCCCGGAGGCTCTCCAGTGATCCCACTAATTCACTGCCCTCTCCCGCTACTCCCCAGAACTCACTTCAGAGCCGCATTCCTTCAGTGTGGGACCTGGTGGCGGCCTCGGCTGCACACCCGCCCCACTGGCAAAACACAGGAGGGGGTCAGGGGGCGCATTACTCTGAGAGACAAACAGCCCAAACAAATAAAACATGACACCGCCAGCAACTGCATTGCTAGGAAGACCACTCGTTTATTTTATTAAGGCTGAGATTAGTTGTGCTGGTAAACGTGGGAATAGTTACTAGCTTAGCGTCCAAGGTTTGGGGTTTGATTCTGGGTTTGCATGTTTTTTTCTGCACACCCCACCCAGAAAAAGTGAGCAAAAATGAGCTCTTGTAAAAGTTCCTGATAGTCTTTCATTGCCAAGGCCTTCAGCGCTGGTTTGGTTCTGGTATTTAGGAGGATGTTCCTGCGAGGGTGCCCATGTGAAGCGGAGTGCTCTCAGCGCGTCTGCCTCGCTGACCTCCTCTTAAACCACGTCAGGGATTTTATGGCACCTCTTAAAAAGTCGTGCTTTTGAGTAAACAAGTTGAGCGAGGCAGGAGAGGAGTCCGAGCAGCCCAGGCAGAACCGGCCCGGATGCTGGAGTCAGCGGTAGAGAACATCTGCTGGTATCCTCACACCAAACCCCAGCAGGTTCTGCTTCGCCGCTGGGCCTCCTTGGGCTGATTAACACACAATAAGAACACAAGTGCTCCTTTTTAAAGCGCTTTATGGTCTGTTTTAGTGGGCCCACTACCCCGTGGAGGAGGGGGGAGCTTGCTCCTCGCTCGCACCGCCTCAGTTTGTCTGGATTGACAGTAAAAGCTCACGAGAGGAAACCGTAATGCAGACAGGGCCTTGTAAGGGTGATTTGTCGCTCCAAAGCATCATATGATTCACTCTGGCACTCTGTTGCTAAGAGCTTGTGTTGACAACAGTGCGCTGTCGCCTTAGCAACGCAGACCAGCCCGGGACTTGCTGTCCACCCTTTTATTCTCTATGAAGAAAATGTCACGGCGCTGTAGAGGATGTGATCTAAGGGGGACTTTTTGTTTAGGGATGTGAGAAGGAAGTGACTGAACAAGGAAGTATGGTTGGCTTCACTTTGTTAAGAATTTCTGCATGTTCCTTATACTAAAAAAAAGAGAGAGAAATCGATTGTTCGGCCGGGTTTTGCAGCAGAGTCCCCCTCCCCGTATGAACCACATTTCCACTCTCGGTGCTTCTTGGCTCCAGAGCCTTTTCATCCACAGCTAGATGATGCACAAATCTGATACCCTGACAGGGCGTAAGGAAGGAGCAGGTAAAAGTAAAATCCCTCCGACTCTTGTGTGTGTTGACTTGTGTGTGTTGAGTATCAGGTTGCCTGTTGTGGCCTTTATTGACTGTCTGTTCCCAAGTGGTAAAATGTGTTTATACTGCAACTTAAAGTGTTGCCTGATGGCAGCTTTCAGGGGGTCCAGCGCCCACTCGCATGGAGCCGATTCCAACTTTATCAGGGTTTTTACCTAAAAATGGTTTTAAGGCGAACCTTAGGAGACGTCTTGGTTTGTGAGCTGCGTGAGGGTAATGACACGTGGTGACTTTCTGAAAGTGCTATCAATCATTTGTCCTACTGTAGCTGGGAACGCGGCCCCATGATGACAGAGGGAAGTTGTGGCTGCACGAGTTTGCACGTGCACGCTCGTATATCTGCCAGGCCGCGCAGGAGTGCCAAACTGTCAGTTCTATATTTAAAACAGGTTGGCCAGCAGTGAAATGTTCCGAAGGTGTTGAGCTAACGCGTGATGACAAAGCGGCATTAGAACTAAAGTGCGAGGGTTATTTCTTTGTCTTTTTTGTAGTTTGATTTTAAACTTGGGGAAAATTCTGTCCGTCTATGGTGTCAAATGAACAGCTGCTGTGATAGAATTTGTCCTGTATTTGCTGGTTTGGTCTTGAAATCGCGTTTAGATGACCGTGAGGTCCATTTTTTAAAATTCTTCTCAGTTTATTTTATTGATTTATTTATATCCTTTTGACCAGGGGGGGCTCTTAGACCCCGAACGTGACTTCTCATGAAAGTTCTTAGCTGCAAATAGTTTTAATGGCTGCACTGGATCCATCTTTCCGTCAAGTCTGGTCCTTCTTCAGCCCGAGCACCTAAAAACAGAGCGAGGGAACGAGACCCCCTCCAGGATTAGAGCTTTGAACCATCAAGTGGCCCCCAACAGCTGTGGACTCCCTCTCCACCCCTCCCCAGACGCTCTGGATTACTTCCATCAGAATCCGGTCACAATTCCAGAGTCGAGGGGGGTTTGAGTGCAGTTATAAATATGAGCAGCGCTTCACGTCGCTGCTGCCCCACAGCCAAATTTGGTCCCCCAGGCTTCCAGCGAACCCACCAAATCAACACTCACTAATTCCAGCCCGCTGCAATCACTTATCAAAGGTCTCATTTGGGCGAGTTTTTGCATTTCTGAGCCGGAGCGCTTCCCTTCTCGGAGGCAGGACAACCAGATCTTCCCACAGCTCCCCGCAGAGCGTCAGATGTCACATCCTCCGAGAGGGATCAACGCTGTAATTAGGCAGAAGCACATGTGGATCTCAGACCAACAGCAAAGGCATAATTAGTCTGCTGGAGTGCAAACAAGTGTCTGACTCCATCAGTCAGCTGGGGGGCTGTTTTTAATGAAGATGATGAAATATGGGCTATATATCTCACTTGGGATGACCAAAGGAACCTCAGACTACCTCCAGAGTTGAAGAAAAATGAAACCATGTATAAAAATTGAGGGGAGGATTTTTAGGTTATTGCTGTTTCAATTCGTTTTTGGGCGTCCAACCTTTAAACGGGGCCCCGATTGAAATGTTTTAAGGGGAATCACAGGCTCCTCCTCCTCCTCCGTCTCCAAACTTTGTCACGAATGAGGGAAGTCCCTGCTCCGCGAGTCAGGAGTAGGTGCGCGGAGGAGGCGTGGAGCGGGCCAGACGCGCACAGAGCGCAGCGACGACGCGGAGAGGAGCTGGCGGAGCCTTCGTGAGACACAAGCCGCTCGGAGTCACAGGGATGCGGGTTTAGCCCTCTCTCACCACTGCTTCCAGCCTCCGACCGCGGACCAGAGCGCCAAACCCGGAGCCACATCGCCGTTTCAGACCGACTTCAGCGCGTTGATCCATTGGCAGAAATGGGTCGAGGACGGTTCGGCGCACAGACGCCGGGGCCAGTGGCCCCTCTCTCCCGCTCCTTCCTTTGTATCGGCCTCTTGCTGACTTCTTGCCTGGCTGTTTGCAAGGCGTTTAACCTGGACGTGGAGAGCCCGACCGTGTACAGCGGACCCGCCGGGAGCTATTTCGGATACGCCGTTGACTTTTATTTGGTGAATCCCTCCAGGTGAGTTTCTTTAAGTCAGCAAAAATCTACTTTCTCGAATGTTTTCTAAGATAACCAGAAAAGCTCTAACAGTTTGCACGTGGATGCAGATGTAAATAAACGTTGTTTTTTGCCCCAACGAAGAAAATAGTGAAAACCTACTTTTTAAAAGTTACAGCCCAAAGTTCCACCGGGAAGAAAAAGCCGTTTGTGTGTGGTTATGTTGCTCCGACGTTGTTCTGTGGTCACTGGACACGCGTTACGCGCACCCACCCACCCACCGTGTGCGCATTGTAACTGACTTGGGGAAATCATCCATGTGCTGTGAATTCATCTGTAATTGGCTGCAGGAAAACGCAAGTAGAAAGAATCTCTCTGGAATCCCAATCTTATTGCAGCACTGATATTTGAAGTGGATCCTTTAATCCGCTCTGGCCTTGAAGGCAGAAGATCCTTTTAACTGCCCCCTTCTCAGGGACACCTTGTGGCTTTCAGCTGAGATTCCGGCCTCACTGGAGATGCGATCCAGGTGAGGCACCCAGGCTACCCTGGCATCCATCCTGGAGGTGATTTGGCCCGATGCGAGCGCCGCATCGTTTCCAGACTTCCGGACCCTGGATGTGTCCGTCACTGTGAGTGGCTGCTGAAAAGCCTGTGCAGTCAGACTGGGCAGCTGAGGAGAAGCTTTGTGCAGCAGCAGTAGCAGCCCCGGTTCCTCCGTCCCTCCTCTCCGCCTCTCCGAGCAGCAGACGCTCACACATGGGAGGGGGGGAATTCCGCCTCCCTCCTCTCGTGACCCTTCTGACTGTATGGAAAATTGCCGCTATTGATCTTCATTTCTGTGCCGGAGAAGAAAGGGCTTCATGAGAGAGGTATGATTTAGGATGTGAGCTTTGATTGTATGAACTCCTCTTCCCTCAGCATCTGCCTCCCCCCCCCCCCCGTGCTGATGTCATTCTGAGGGGGTTTATAATTCATCCCCAGCAAAGACCCTCCCCCACCGTCTGGCCCCTCTCTCCCATCATCTCCCCTACGCTCATTAAGTGTGAGACGGGGCAGACGTCATCCTGCTGGTGACTCAATCTGAACTTTTCTCCAGTGGAGACGTTGTTCCCGAGCAGGCGGCGAGCCAGTTTCCTACAGCCCGCTCCCCTTTCATTTCCCCGCCGCCGAAAAGTGCTCGGATGTCAAACGTTAAACAAAACAGGCGTATGAAAGCGCAGATGTGGCAGTGCTTTATCGGCTCACGGCTCTGCTGACACATCTGAGTCCTGGGGTTAAAGCGCTGCTGCTTCGTCATCTCCTGCTCTGGAGAGACTTCCCTTTTGTCAGGATGCTGCTAGCAGGAGTGAAAACGTCTGCGTTTGAAGAGATGCCCCCAAGACGTAGATGCAGCTGCGTTTGTCTCTGGTTAGATTAGAAAAATAAATGCAGAAAGGAGGAAGAAAACCATCCGTGAACAGCTCAGTCAGACGTCCGAACACAAAGGCCTCCTTTGCTCTCGCTTTGGCCGTCAAACATGACAAAGGTTTTATATGTGGGTCTGTTACAGCCCTCAGCCCCGGGTCTTAAAATTAGCCTCGGACGCTAGCAGCCAGCCCACCAGGGAGGAACGCCTGCGGATAGACTCCATGAACTGTGTGTGACAGCGTTCAGCAGACACACACGGGAAGAACAGGAGGATATGGGAGTCCCTGTTCAGTGTGTGTGTGTGTGTGTGTGTGTGTGTGTGTGTTCTTTCACTTTGAGTCAGGATTGACTCTTCTCATGTCTCCATGTAGGTAGAAGGTCATCAAAATAGAGAGACTTGTGAGGGCTGATTTTCCTCAGAACCCTTCTCCTCCCTGACTTTGGCCGGTGCCTGGCAGAGATAAGGGAGTGGATCATTCCGAGACGGATGCTGTCAAAGGTCAGGGGCCGTAAACAATAACAGACCTGTGCTGGAGTGTATGAAAGCATGAGGTGGCCCTCCCTGTCAGACACAGACTTGAGAATCAGACGGTTAGAGTGAACTTTTGGTGGAAAATCTGTATAAACTTCATTCTTCTAGTTCTCCCGAATCTTCTGTCGCCTCCTTAAGAGTCTTCAGCTGGCGATAGTAGCTGAGTTGCTTGTTTGTCCCTGTCCCCGGTCCCTGAGGGTCAATCTCCTGTAGTTTAGCCTCTCAGACGTTGTTCGTTCTGGGCTAATATTGACGTTAGGCCGGCGTCTCTCATGGCCTCTAAAGCCGTGGTGTTTTCTCTGTCTACATCCAGGCCTTTCTCCACGTATGACTGGTGTTATTTCTGTTTTTGTTTTCATTTTTTCTCCCTTTTCTGCAGACCTGCTGCTAAATGAAAGCAGTAAGTGTTTGAGCTGAAGGAGCAGGGGTTTTGTATTAATTTGGGCTGCCAACTTTTCTTCGCCCAGGTTCTCTTTGTTGCGTGCAGACAACCAGGCTCTTTGTCTGATGGCAGATATTGTTTACTGATTTCTATTTGACGTCTCTCTTATTTATTTCCGACTTTCCGACGCTGCTCTAGCCTCCAGTTGCCTCGCCAGCGGGTCAGAGTGTTTTGGTACACTCTGCAGGGCCAAAGTGTTCTTTTACTGCTGCGCTGATGGAGCCTTTTAATGAAGTTCCTGTGTGTATTCCAGTGGAAAAGGCATCAGAGACGGCGTGTTTAAAGAACCCGTGGTCCCTGCCGTCGTGTCTGCCTCTTTGGGAATGCCCCCAGGACGTCATGTCTCCGCTGGAATGGAGTTGGCCATCGGTCAGGGTCGCCCTGACTCATACTAGATTTAATCTCTGACTAGCAGCAAGGCCTGTTTTGTTTTAACCCCAGGTCGCTAAATGATTCACGTCTCTGGTAACCCGATCAATTCCTCCCTGATACTCGAGGACGCCGACGACGCCGATGGCGGCGAAATTCAGAGAGTGAGCGAGCTCACACTCGAGATGGAAATAAGCTGTAACCTCTGGTCATTAGTGCTTCTGGAAGTGTGTGAGCGCATTTGTTCATGCATGCGTGGGTGGGGCGTGGGGGGTGCTCATGCTGAGTGTTTCAACAGCTGCCTCCCCCCAGCCCCAGTCACCAGGTTCCACACAACAGTGGGTCTACCCGTAGGTGAGAGGACCCCTGACGTGGGCATTGTGGAGGGGTGTGAACCAGCAGCCGTTAAACTCCGCAGGAAGGTTTTAGTGCAGTTGTTCCGAGGACGGGGGAGGGGCGGAGGTGGTCGGGACTGTGGGAAAACGGTCGACCCGACAAAATGCGATATTTTTATGTTGGTGATAAAAGTTGTCAAATTTTTCTGCATTGTTTTTATATTTCCAGCCATAAGAATTGGAGTCAAAATGAGTCAAAAATAAACAGGCTACTGTGATAGCTGCCTGTCCAGCTGTAGATAGCTGTCCTTTCTCAGGGCAAACGGCACCACGTGGGGGCCAGTCTTCCATTGGTGCCTGTGGGCTTCACATTCACAGTTTGGACTGTTTATCTGGTCAACACCAACTGCTGGAGGACCTAAATGGCTCCCATGCAAGTGCGTCACATGATGGAGCCGGATTTGTACAAAAGACCCATTTCTGCACCCTAAAATTAAATCATGAATATCGTCAAAGAGCCTCGCGGGAACGTCTCATGTGACCTCCACTACTGTGTGTGTGTGTGTTTAAACGGATCTTGCCTCTGTGTGGACGTGGGACACCTATGGCTCCATGTGGTCTAGAGTAGCTCATCTCACTCGACTTGTGCTTCTTTTTTGTGTCATTTAGCTAATAACGCTAAGTGGCTTCGTCGATACTGCTGCGTGTGACATCATACCGATATTAATTAAATTAAATTACGGTCCACGTCAACCAAGCGTCCGGCTCTGTTTGATCCGGGCAAGCGTTTAATAACGTTAGCCAAGTGGCTGTAATGACTCGAGGGGTCTTTTGTTGTGTTTGTTCTGCTCCATTTCTCCGCTGAAGGTCAGATGTGGCGGGTCGCTGCAATTCAGTGAGATGGAACCACTTTTTGGTGTAAGCGCGTGATGGGAGCTTAGGGTTCACTCTACATTGTCTGAGGTGCTGCTGAGCGTTGGGGGCCGCAGCCCACTCTACCCCCCTTTCCATCTGGGCCATGGTTTTCTTGGGGTGGTGTTTATGGCCGCAGGTGTCGGGTGCAGACGGCCGTAACTCGGTTCACCTGATCTCTAATTTTAAATCATCACAATGCTGTTTGAGTGACATCGGCTCTGCGGCTGCGATGGAGGACAATTTGATATGTCGTGTCTCGTGACAACCTCCATCTGTACCCTGGACGGACCCCGTTAGCAGTAAGTCGCGCATTAGCAGTTTCCAGCGCCACTTTCTTAGCCTGCATGAAACAGCGGTTCCAGTCCCACAATTATGGTGAAAATGCGTCCTAATTATGGCAAATGCTGTGCTCATTTACAGCCAAAGTGTCGGTTAGACATTCATAACATCTTGCCCCAGTTGGTTTCCAGTTGTCTAATTAATGTCTAATGGTGAGCTGAGTGGTGAGGGTGATAAAGGAGTGTTGTTTGGCAGCTGCTGGGGTTGACTTTGCTAAACACGACATAATGCCTCTCATATGTTGCGCCTTTGCAGTTTGTCAGCAAACAGACAGACGAGCAGGCCAAGGCGGCTTAGATGGAGTCGACTTCCAGAACCCTGCCTGCAAAACGGAGCTCCTCGCGTCTGCGGCTCATGGCCACCGACCGTTTGCATGGATTTGCATCCCAATGCTAACGGCTCGTCGTGCCATCCAGCTGCTTCTGCTAAAGAATGTGGCATTAGCGGGAGGACTTGGCTGTGCTAATGACACAAAAGCTTTACCTTTTTAACAGCTGAGGCAGATAAGGCTCAGGGTGGGAAAATACCGCGCCCAGACCAGACTGATGCGGGACAGATAAGGACCCATTAAATGCTAATTCCTCCCCATTTACAGCACTTTCAGATCTCGATCAGTCTGGGTTTGTGCGAATGTGTGTCTGCACATCTGCATGTATCTGAAGCAACAGGCCGACACACACTGGTTGCCAAGTTGGTGATTAAAGTTCGATGGCTTGTTTTGTTATTTCCTGAACTTTTCCTCCTTTGAAGTGTTGCCACGGCTGCCTGGAATTATGCCTGAATTTATTTACTTTGTTAAAAGATGATAATGGATGTTTTGTCTTGGTTAGTGTGTTTTTTTAAGGCTTTCTTTTGTCAGCTAGTGCCAGTTGTCATTGTGTTTGTGCAACGTTTAGTTTTAAAGGTCTCTGTAATATAAATTTTGTTGACTGTTGCCGCCAGCATGCAGGCCTGGTGTTACTGCACTGCTGTTGCGGATCTTTTAGCTTATGCATGTTTGGCCAAGATCTTTTTGGTCTGCTCTGTTTCTTTTGTCCTTCATTTCCGACACAAACCAGGAATTTCTTCCTCACATTTAAAATTTGCTAATTTACTCAATTTCCTCCAGGAGAAATCCCTCAACATCCTCTTCTCTTTTGTCTGAGGTAATAGGTGGGCTCACTGGGAGTCCTAATCACGATCTCTCCTGATTTGGGACCGTTTTTTTCACTGGTGCTGTCTCCTCATCCTCCCCTGGAGCCTGGGGATGCTAAGTTTAGTCAAAGTATAACTGCTCCCACACTACTGGAAGATCTGGGCAGGAAAAGGCGTGCTCTTCCTGTTCTGGTGCACCCCCCAAAGACCGTCTGGTCCCAGTGATCCCAGATCTCTTACCCACATCAACCGTGTCTTTCATGCTCGTTGGCTTAAGTGGGTCCACAGTGAGGTAATGCCTAAGCCATCCACTTAAGCCACATTATCTAGTGGGAGATATTTTCCCCCAGCTTTACCGTGATTGAGTGTGCTTTTCATCATTTATTGTGTCATCACTCGGGCTTCTATTCTTGTCTGAACGCTGTCTCCGTGTGAGTAATCCTTGGCACACCTGCTGGGTCTTCTGAAGCTAAGCTGAAACAGTCGTCCGCCTCGCCTGTAGTTGTGCAGAGCACCGCTGAAGACAGGAAAATGGGTAGCACAGCTAAAGAAACAAGAGTGTGACTCCACTTAGCCTGTCTGCCTTCTTGTTCTCAGACTCAATCTGCCCCTCGGGGGTGCACGTGGAGTGATTTCAGCCTGTGTGTCTACCCTCACAAGTCGGCGGAACACGACTCCGAGCCGTGCGTGTGCGCGTCACAGCCCCAGTTATATAGGATTCTGTCAAACGGTGCTGCAACCTGTTAAAATGCTTTTGTTCTGAGTCAGAACGCAGCGACTGCACATGCTGCAACTTTAAAGTTGTCATGTGGGAGGTCTGGAATTAATTTTTTAAAATTGCGACCAGGCTAAGAACTACGAGCCCCTGGCAGGGATTTGTTGGAGGCACTCGGGTTAATTAATATCCTGTGGTAAATTCACCACTTGTGTCTCTTTTTGCCTTGTTTGCAGCGCGAGTGCGGTGATCGGGGCTCCCAAGGCCAACACGTCGCAGGTGAACGTCACAGAGGGAGGATCCGTCTTCTACTGTCCGTGGAGCCTCAGTCAGACCGACTGTCACGCCATCGAGTTTGATACTGAAGGTAAGCTTTGTGGTTTAGACTTAAAGACCTAAACACAGAGTGTGAACATCTGAACGCATCTGAAACGCTCTGGTCTGATGTGGCTTTTCCTGAGTCTACGTACAGAAAAACGTGAAGTTGTGGTTGGTACACAAACCTGTAGGTGGAAATAAGCGGCCCTTGGTGTGAACCGCAGAGTACTTCCTGTCTTCAGGAGTGTTCCACTCCAGCGAAGCGTCACTAGCCACTTGGGTTCCTGGACAGAGGATGATCCTTTCTTTCCTGTTTGTCCTCTCTCTTTAAGGATGAAAAGGTTACCGGCATGCCAGAAGGGCTTTTCCAGGATTGTCCTTGTTTCCTGTCGGTCGCATTTCTGTTGCTTTGCCCCAGGATTTGTAGGGAGATAAATGACCAGTAAACAAACAGTTCAGCTAAAGAGGCGTCCTGTTTGTGCCACAGGTGAAGTCGAGAACTTTGGGAAGGACAGCAGGAAGTTCGCCAGGTTGCCTGTTGGTTGAGCGGATTTGTGTTTTGGTGTGTTGACGGAGTAGCTCTCAGTGGGGAGAGATAAGCAATCAGGAGCGAAAGGCTGCGACTTTTCGAAACGGATGACTGCAGCACTTTTTCAGTCCATCTTGTGACAGAATGTTTTTCATTCTATCTAGACAAGAGAACCGTTTTTAGCAGTCCTCCAGTGAATCGTGCAAACTCCGCACCGCTGCTCGGCGCTGACGGGAGGCCCAGTGATTGCACGAGCAGAGGCCTCGCAGTGAACGGTCGTCCCCCTGTGCTGGTAGAGAAAGGCCTGTGTATTTTAAAATAGCCCGTATGTGCCAAAAAAGACTTCAACATCTGGATTATGGTAGCTCGGTTTACTCTGCAGTGCATGCACATCTGTGTGTAAACATGTTTTTTTTTGGTGCATTTCTTCTTATTATTAATGTTTGTATTAATTGCTTAAAAATACAGATCATGACTGACTTTTCTTTGATGTGCTGAAACCAGTAAAACCCGCCGCCCTGGAAACATGAACAGTTCTGTGTGTCAGTACGTCCTCTGCTCCATCACTCCAGGAACAAAGTGGTGTCACCGTCTCTCGGTGGGTTTGAGCTCTGACCCACAGGCCACACATCCTCTTAATTAGCCTAACTAATTGGGTCAAAGTGGGCCTCCTCCTCTCTGCTTCCTTTTCCATTCAGATAAGAGCCTTTCTAGGGCAGCGGCGAGGGTGTGAGAAGGGCAAGTATGGGATGGGAGGAAGGGAGGGTGGGTGAGGCTGGAGGAAAGGAGGGAGAAACCAGAGCCTTGTTCTTCCCTTCTGTCCCCCGCCTGTTCTCCTGCTGTCAGTCCTCCCACAGGGCCGCTGATGTGATGAGTGAATTTAGCCATTTGTCTTCAAACCTTCACACACAAACACACACACACACACACAATGCGAGGCTCTAACCCCACTAATGGCCATCCTCTCACACACAGTTCAAAGACGAGAGTGAGTCTATGGATGCACTCCAGACCTCCGCACTCTCGTGCTGGTCCCCTGAGACTGGCCCAAGAGCTGACCTCCCAGGTGGGGTGGGATCGATCACATGTCCCGTTTCTGCCTTTCTCTGTGTTGGAAGGTTTCTCCTTTCTTCTCCTACACGCGTTTTTCTGAGACATGCCGCTCCATACCGCTGCTAATAGCTTATCAGCTAGGGTAGCAGATCATTTCTTTATCATCATACATGAAAAATGTTGGCAGGAAGGCCTGCTGATGGAGATAAGGCAGAAATACAACAGGGTTGTTCATTAAAAAAACAATGAGAAGCAGCAGGTGAGGTTAGAGACAGTTAGAAAGCATAGGAAGGGAGACACAAGTGTGTCCAAACAGAGGTTGCTTCGAGGAAACTGGAGCAGAGCGTGAATTTTCCTTGGAACGCAGCAACCTCTGAATATTTCCACAAAGATGGATCAACTCCAAGCCGCCTGGTTGGCTGCAGAGAAGACAGGGATGAAGAGACGTGGACGGAGGAGTCTGAGGCCTAGTTTCACAGAGGTGCTGGTTCCCACAGCATCAGCACCTAGAAGATCCTGTCCTCCGCGCTCTCCGCGTGTCTGTGGTGTGCTTTAACGTGAGAAGTGTCTCTGCAGGGCGGCGTTGACAACGTGGCCGCTGACGTTTGCGCCAGGCCGCGTTCACACGTGAATTCTGTTTTAGTTCTTTTAGCGCTTCGGTTTGCAGGCCATCTCTCAGCTTACTTCCTGCTGTCACTGAGTCCACATGAGAGACCAGAGTTCATGGACAGGTGGTCAGTTGGGGTCAGAGGTCAGCAAGGTCAAACTAGGCGTGCAACCAAGGCCTGCAGCAAGAGACTATTTTCATTATTTATTAACCCAGAAACCTTTTTTCCCCCGATTGTCACTCTAGATGAAAAATGGTGTAACTGGAGTCCTGCAGCACTTCTCTACCAGTTGTCCAGATGGTTCCATGGGCCTGAGAAGGGGACATATGAGTGCTCGGCTCAGCGGGAGGGAGCGCCTGCTTTTTCCTGCCTCTGCTGATCGACGTTATTGCTGCTTGTTTTGTCTCCAGGGGACCGCACCGCCTTAGTAAATGACACGAAAGTTCAGGTTGACGTCAAGTCCCACCAGTGGTTCGGGGCGACTGTGCGTACGCACAAGGACACCATTCTGGTAAGGCTCCAGATGTTCCAGTGACCTCAGCCTAGGTTTCCTCCTGAGGTCGCCCACCCCTGAGCTCATCGTGTGTCCCACCTTTCTCCTCCCCAGGCCTGTGCGCCTCTCTATTCCTGGCGCACCGAGAAGGACATCCCTTACTCCGACGCGACAGGAACCTGCTACCTTTCAGCTGAAAATTTCACCAAATTTGTAGAATACGCTCCCTGCCGCACAGGTGACCCCTCTTTTACATTTAAAAAAATGGTTTTTTGTTTGTTCCTGAGGAAATGATGCACCAATAGACAAAAAATAATTGAGAAACGACACCCGAAGGAGCCACCAATCAGTTCTCTTCCCTGTGTTTCAGAGATCAGTGATGCAGTCGGCCAAGGTTACTGTCAGGGAGGCTTCAGCGCCGACTTCACAACAGTAATATCTTCCTCTTCCTCCCAAACCTTAGTCTGACTAACAAGCGTTTTCCCATTCTGGTTTTACCTCATTTCAATCTTATCTGTTACAGGATGGCAAAGTGGTGCTGGGAGGACCAGGCAGCTACTTCTGGCAAGGTGTGTCTCCCGTTTTTAGGTGGTAATCCTCCTAAAAGTGGATAAATTGGTCTCCTTCCTCAGGTCAGGTCATCTCTGCAGCCAAGGAGGACATCATCAGAACCTACTATCCCGGCTTTTTCATGCAGTCTGTGGATACCCAGATCCAGACCAAACAAGTCCAGGCTGCTTACGATGACAGTTACCAGGGTGAGACTAACAACAATGCTTTTATTGAACTTTCGCCTACCTTCTCCACCAGCGGTGACTCGCCCCTCTGCTTTTACCGTCAGGCTATTCTGTTGCTGTCGGGGATTTCAACGGCGATCACGTGGAAGGTGAGTCCATAAACCGGGACGTGTGTCCTCATGTTGGATGGGTTGCACGCAGTATTAGACCTGATCATTGAGCTGGCGGTACTGGGAGGGCTGGAATGTCTGGAACGCTGCCTCATGTCTCTGCTAACCTTCCAGATTTTGTGGCCGGTGTTCCGAAAGGACTCAAGCTTTATGGCTTGGTAAGAGAACCTTGTAGAGCGTGAGCTTCTCCAGCCCCTGCAGCTGGAATTGCTTCTACAGTCCAAGGTGTGCTCTCAGAAAGGTGTTCAGCACACCTGTATGCTTTATTCCAGGTGTCAGTTCTAAACGGCACAGACCTGAAGACCTTGATGAACTACACCGGAGAGCAGGTGAGCCTCTGTCGCTGCCCTTGTTCAAAAGCTCTTTTTTACCTGGACTTGCTCTCTTTTTTTTCAGGAGAACTCCTAGTTTTTAAAACCAACCTCGTTTCCATTTGATTCTAAATTTTGGCCTTCTCTGAGGTTCACTGTAAAGCTCCATTAGTGAGAGAACAGCGCATTTGTTTAAATGGTTCTGGATACCGAGCAGAACCCCTGACTGACCCAGCTGAGTAAATAAAATCAGGGAATCGCTCGCGTTTGTTTATTTTTAGGAGGCTGTGTTTTGTATTTCGATTTTTTTTTTGTTTAATTGCTTTACGTCGGCCTTTTATTACAGATGGGCTCTTATTTTGGTTACGCCGTAGCGACAGCGGACATCAACGGCGACGGGTGAGAACTAGTCCTGTCTGATTCTCTTTTCCTCTTTTCTGTGATGAGTTTTGGATTGGACTGAGTTTGTGCCTGCAGGATGACCGACCTGTTTGTGGGCGCTCCCATGTTCATGGTCCGAGGCTCCGATAGCCGTCTGGAGGAGATGGGACGCGTCTACGTTTACCTGCAGCGCGGCCCACTGAACCTGGAGCTGCAGTCGCAGCGTTTGACAGGAACCCAGGTGTTTGGGAGATATGGCAGCAACATCGCACCACTGGGAGACCTGGACCTGGATGGTTTTAATGGTCAGGAGCATGGGTTTTACTGGTGGAATCAACTAGGATGGACCCAGAAGGGTTTCGACTTGACCTCTTCCTCCCAACAGATGTGGCGGTCAGCTGTCCATTTGGAGGGGAGGAGCAGCAGGGGCTGGTGTACATCTACAATGGGCGCCCAGAGGGGCTCAGCGAAAAGCCGTCTCAGGTGATCAGGGGCCAGTGGGCTGCCGGGAGTATCCCTGCCAGCTTCGGATTTGCCCTCAGAGGTGCAAAGGACCTGGACATGAACGGGTACCCCGGTGAGAGAGGCAGCGGTGATGTCTTTCTCAAACAAAGCGTACACTCGTTCCTAATTGTGCTGATTATTTCCCTCCTCAGACCTCCTGGTTGGGGCCTTTGGTGTGGATAAAGCAGTTCTCTACAGGTCTGTTTTTAAACCAAATTGAACAGATAAACTGGGACGATGCCTTTTTCCTGAGATATTCTGAGAAATGCTTGGTCTAATAATACAGGAGTCACACTTCAAACCATTTATCAGCATCTCTGTCCTCCGTAGATCCCGTCCAATAGTCAACACCAGCGCGTCTCTCAAAGTTTACCCCAATATGATCAACCCTGAGGAGAAGAACTGCGTGGTCACCAGTGGAAACACCAGCATTCCTGTTTCCTGGTGAGTCCTCTCCTTCCTCTCCCTGAGGGTCCAGAAGTGCTGTGGGTGTTTTTTAGCCTTTCCCATCTCACCCTCATCCATAAACACTCCTATCCTGACAGGAAATCCTGATAAGGAATAACCTTTAGATTGACATGCGCTGCATTTAAAAATTTCTTAGCGTTTTTGGCCGCAGAGCAGTGAAATAACTGCTGAATAGCAGCTTTGTTAGCAGTTTTTGGCCTTCACGTTCCCCCCAAACAGGGTCAGAGGAAACACACGATGGTTGCTTGCTGTGTGATACGGTTGACACTGAGCTCACGTGTGTGTTTTTCCCCCAGTTTCCAGATCCTGATCTATATAGGAAACTGTCGTATACACTTGTGTTTTGATTACACTGCGTCGCTAGGTGATGAATTTTTTTTTTCGTCATGGTAGCAGAGCACGGGGGAGAATGGAAGGGAGGAAAGGAGAGCGCTGGAAGGTTTTTCCTGTTCCTTGTGAATGAGATATTGTTTGCTGGTGGAAACAGCTGGAAAACATCAGGGCCTGCGAGCGTACGGCACACTTGTAGAAAAACGGGAGCCTGTATCTGAAACGTAGTCCTCCTACACTCTCTCATGTGGTTTTCCCAACTGGATTTTCCACTTTAGTTTTTCTTGGGGTTTTTTTGTGCTCTGTGTGTCTTGGGGGGGATTACCAGTTTAAGGTTTGGGGGTTTCAAACATGGGAGAAACAGGAGTATGTTGTGCGGCTGATGTCATGGGAGACAGCCACCGACTGGTCAGCGTCGAAACCCGAGTCCCTGTCCAATTTCACCCTTCTTAACTCTGCTATTTCTTTATGTGTTGGTCTTTTTGTGTGGGAGTGGGCAGCGATTTAGCTTGGCTGCAGGAAGCGGTCAGTTGCCAGCGCGTTTAGCATTTTTTTCATAGTATACATTGTTTTCCCATCATGCCTTGTGTCCTGTAATGGAGCCATGTAAGGAACTGACCCGCGAGGAGCGAGGCATCTCCTGTTTGCCGTCTGTTTGTGCTGAATCTCTGCCATTTGAACAGCAAACCTCCTAAATTCCGTCCTTGTCTCCACTGTCCAAAACAGTGTCAACTTGAGCTTCTGCATATCTGCTGATGGGAAGCATCTACCAGACACCCTAGGTGAGCCAAATTTCCACATCTGCACTTTATTACAAGCCAAGAAAAGGTCCCACAGCCAGCACTTGCTGTTCAGGTTGTTAGGATCTCCATTAGCTAAATCACTGTACAAACGACCCCTCCTGGGCTAAGGTTAAGTTAGGTTAAGGTTAGGTTATGGTTGGGGTTCTGTTCTCAGTGGACACACACGTTCCCATCCACCAGACACACTCAACCAAATTGTTCTGTATCAACGTTTGGACCTCAAACTATTCAACTAATATTTAAGTCAGTATTTTGATATTTAACAGCTGAATTTAACACCGCTTTTACAATGTGATATTTATATATACAGTATATATCATTGTGTCACAAGATTTAGTGTGTTATGACAAGAAATTGGTGCAGGAGGCTGAATTTCAGTCATTTAGGGATCAAACTTCGTCTGTGCTCAGTCCTTCTGTCAGCCCCTAATTACCTCTAATGGCTGCTTCCTTTACAAGTGTTCACTGTTCCACAAGTTTCAAGCCTACATTCACGACCGTATGTGTGCTTCAGTGGGGCTCTTTTCTTTTATAAAGCTGCCGTTACGGGACCCCACAGTCGTCAAGCCATGAATGCACATTTGTGTCCTGCGTGTTCCAGATTTCCAGGTGGAAGTACAGCTCGACAGTCAGAAGCACAAGCAGAAGGGCGCGGTGAAAAGGGCTTTGTTCCTGGATTCCCAGCAGCCCTTGCTTCAGAGGAGGGTGACGGTGCGCCGTGGCAAGCGTGTGTGCAGCGACACCAAGATCTACCTCCGAGTGAGTACAACCAAAGCGCGCGAAGATGGTGATTCTGAGCCTTGACCAACACTTTGACTTTCAAGCTGATATGCTGTCATTTTTCGTCCAGGATGAGAAAGACTTCAGGGACAAACTGTCTTCCATCTACGTAGCCTTAAACTTCAGCCTGGACCCTGAAGCTGCGGCTGCCTCCCACAGCCTGCGACCCATCCTCAACTATCAGACGGCCAACGTCATCGAGCAGAAGGTATTCCCAAAGGAGGGATTCCCAGTATTTCTGCCTTAACGGAGGAGAGGCTGCAGATGCAGAGGGCTGGTGGGTGTTTCAGGGTGGGTGAAATGTCTTGGCCTTTTGCCACTGGAAACACGGAGAATTAGGGCAAACGTGTGGAGAATTTCAGCTGTGGCCCCTCCTGCAGCTCGTGGAGGGGCCGTCAGCACGCTACCCCTCTTTCTTCATCCCCCCGTCATTGATCGGATGTCCTTCTCATTCCTGCTGGATTTGGGCTGAACCCTGTTGCTGGATTTCCAACGCGTGGCCTGTTTCAGAACTAAGAACCAACGCGTTAAATCTGAAAAATCCCTTTTTTGTGACGCACTCCAAAAGGCAGCTGGAGTGCGTTTGCGTGCGTGCGTGTGTGTGTGTGTGTGTGTGTAAGTCAGCCAGCCAACATATTTCATCAGTCTTTCTTTAGCCTGTGTGAAAGGAGCAGCATTCGGGTCGGTGAATGGGACTGTTATAGCTCCGCTCGGCCTTGAGCAGACACATGATGCCCGACCCGCGTAGCGTTTCACCTCCAAGACTCAACTCCCCGTCAGCCGGGGCGAGAATGGAAGCGGTTTGACATGTTTGGCGCCTTCTCTTTCGCTTTATTCTCCTAACGTTTTCCACATGTGAATATGTACGATGACAGATTTTTGAGTTAGCGCCGTTCCTGCACAGACGCAGGCGAGCGTGCTGCTCCAAACAGGAGAGCAGCCGCTCTCACCTTTTACAGGACTTGGAAATGCTGAAAACTCTGACCTCATGGTTCCATCTGAGGGCCTGAACTCGGGCTCTGCCTGTTTTGACAGGCTGATTTGGCGTCCTGGGGCCCCGGCCTGCGTTGGCTGTTGCTGCCGCTGTTGTTTGTCTACAGGCAGCAGCAACAGATGTTGTGTTGTTGTCCTCCACCAGCAAACACACAAGAGCACACATGTGGCCGTGTTAGCATTTCGGTTGCCACGGCGTCCACAATTAGAGCCCCCGAACGTGGTAATGACAAGAGGGGACCTCGGCTCTCTGTAATCACCTCCATTTCTATTTATTATTCTCATCGTCACGAGCATCATCATGCTGTCACTCACGGCGGGGTGCGGTTGAGGGTTCCTCGCCGCCACACGTTTGGCGGTCGTCCGTTTATCAGGTGGTGTTTCTGATGCTTTGTTGGCTCTCCGCTTCGCTGTAATCTTTGAAGCCACACTTGTGCATTCAGGTCCTTCTCCTGCTCCCTGTGATCACACACGCCCGTGGTCGCCTGGGCGGTGCAGCATGCGGTGAAAGTGCGGTTTGCCGCGCGGCGCTGTGATGTGGGACGTCGGTCAGAGCCGGCAGATCCCAGCTCCGCTCCGCAGGGGTATCGCTCCTGGCCGATGCTTTGTCATTAGTTCATTTCCTTCTGTTGCAAACGGGAAGCACGCGTGCGCTGTGTGTGTGTGCGTGCACGAGGACAGCTGGTTTGGGCGGAGCCTCAGTCATCTTTCTGCAGAGCGGCAGCGTGTTTCAAACTGAAGTTCAGCCTCGGTGTCTGGTAGAGAAGGCGGCTGTGGTGCAGGTGTCCGGGAGCGTGTGTGTGTGTGTGTGTGTGTGTGTGTTGGGCGGGAAACGGGAATGTTTTAGTCATCCCACATGTTGCATCTTGCTAAACACGTCCTGTAATCTGGCTAAAACAGATGGCTCATTTATCTGGCGTGCTGCCACCGCCTCCTCCGCCGCCTCCTCCCCTTCCTCCTCCTCCTCCTCCTCCTCCTCCTCCTCTCATGTAACGGGTGTGTGTTTTGTCGCCGCGACCGTGTTCGGCTGGTTTTTTTTTAAACCCTGTGTGTGTTTTCTAGGCCCAGATTCTTCTGGATTGCGGAGAGGACAACATCTGTGTTCCTGACCTGAAGCTGACAGTTCAGGGGTGAGTCTGTTCAAATTCAGAGAAAAATCCCAGCGTGGAATTCTTTCATGCTCTGCGCTTTCATCACGCCCACATCAAGTTAGTTGCTCAACCCCACAGATTCAGTTTCTACAATACCGACTCGGCCTAGTTTCAGATTCCGACCTCTTGACCTGCGGATGGGAGCTCGGACGTGAAGGTGTACACGCAGCTGTTTTTGCCTTTCCTGCCTTTTTTTCTGGATACAGGTTTATCTGCTCTGCCGGTGTGAGGACACACCGTTAAAACAGGGGAAAAGGAAAGAGATCTCTTTGGAAAATACGGCGGCAGTGAGCCAGAATCCCAACCCAGCTGCGTCCGTTACCGCAGCGATAACATCTTTTTTCCTGATTTCAGGAATCTGTTAGTGGTTTTCACAAAAAAATAGCAGCCCCTCAGATACGCCTTTGCTCTGTCATTTCGATTTGACATTCCAGTAGTAAAAGGAGCGCGTTCTCCATCTGACTGGAGCGAGCCATCGGGCAGAACCACCCGCTGTGAGACGTGCAGTTAGAATAAGAGCCGGGTGTTTCCGGCAGTAGCGGGACTTTGTCTCGTTCCCTATCAGGATGGCAGCAGAGTCGTAGGTTTTTTTCCTCTCCTCTCCTGTGCTGCTTCAGCTGAACAGGCGGTAATTAAAAGCGTCTGTGCGTTATGGACTCCATCACTGTTCTCAGCGCTGGGAGGGAGAGAAAGCCGAGGAGGGCTTACGAGCTTTTGCAGCCCTGTTGTTTGTAACTTTAGAAGTTTCCTTTCAACACCGGAGCAACTTGTGCTCTTGTTTTCTGGACTCATCCAAGATGTCGCCCTCTTTACCTTTTTGTTTGACTGTCTGATATTAATGACCCGTTTTCCACAAATTAATCACTACTAAAAGGTTTAATCCAGGCCTGTTTATCCAGCATCAGCTGACAGCATTTAACCTGCTGACCTCACAAGTAACCTATTTTCCTTTGTTGACGTTTGTAGGAACAGGAAGGAAGTCTACCTGGGTGACGACAACTCTCTAACGCTGACTTTCAACGCCAGAAACGAGGGTGAGGGAGGGGCGTACGAGGCGGAGCTCTACGTGGCGCTCCCCCCCGAAGCCGACTACAGCGGAATTGTGCGGGATAATGAGGTGAGGCGAAATCCCGGGCGGCTTTGAAAGGCGTGGTTGGGGTTCTTTCTGAGCACCTCTTTCTGCTTCCCCAGAGCCTGAGCCAGCTGACCTGCAGCTACAACACCGACAACCAGACCCGCTACCTCAGCTGCGATTTGGGCAACCCCATGAAGTCCGGGACCAGCGTAAGCATACGGCTTCCCTCTGGGCGCTGTCGTTAGTGGAGCCCCCAGGTGGTCGGTTTCCGTAACCACAACGCAACCAAACTGTTGCCTCCACATCACTGTTTACCTCCTTTGTTGGAAAATATTGTGATAGGCGCGAACAGCACAGGAAAGATCATGTGTGTGTGAGGAAATGTGACAGCGAGTACAGACTCCATCTGTGTCCTCGTGGCCCCGCCCGCCTCCCCCCCCCTCGTCTGGTCACATGCCTGCAGAGAGGCGTCGTCGACTACGCGGACAGTTTGAAAGACTCGCTGAAGCCGACTAAACGGATCTGGTTTGTGTTGCTGCAGGTGTGGGCGGGTCTGCGCTTCACCGTCCCCTGGTTAAAGGACACGCAGGAAACGGTGCAGTTTGAGCTGCAGATCCGCAGGTGAAGCTACAACAGGCTCAGATCTTCCTCCCTCTGAGGTCTGCTGCTCCTAGGTGACATCAGATAATCGGAATCTCTTTCTTCCTCCCTCCGTTTCCACAGTAAAAACGAGAATAATTCCCACAGCGAGGCCGTGTCCTACATCCTGGAGGTGGAGGCTCAGGCTGCGGTCATCCTCCAGGGGTGAGTCCAGCGCTCTGCTTCCTCCCTTCCACTCTCCGTTGCCTCCTCACCCATGTCCTCACCTCATCCCTCCTTCTTTTTCAAGTGTGTCCCTACCCGATAAGGTCTTCCTGCCGGCCAGCTGGAAGTCCACTAAGAACTACAGGGTGGAGCAGGACGTTGGGCCTGGAGTGGACACGTCTACGAGGTGAGCAGCCCCAGCCGAACCAGGCTGGGAGCCCCCCTGGATTCTTCTCATTCATTTCCTGCTTTCTTCATCCAGCTGGTGAACAATGGCCCCAGCAACATCAGCCAGACTGTGCTCGAGCTGCGCTGCCCCCTCAGCTTCCAGGGTCAGAGCCTCCTCTACCCCCTGGACTTCTCCACGAAGGGACCCATCAACTGCACGTCAGACAGGACCCTGAACCCCCTCCACCTCCAAGTGAGTCCGAGATGGTCCCCAGCTGGAGTCAGATGTGTTATTGGGCGTCGGGGCGTCCCGACGGTCGTCCCACAGCCGCGTCCCCCTCTCAGCTCCACCCCACCAGGGCTTGGAAGTCCCGGTTCTGGCCTCCCCTCCTTCAACCGCCTCTCCCTTCACGCCCCCTCAGCCCAGCCTTTGGCGTCTGTGCCAGTAGTTTGTGTTTGCGTATGAAGTTTGACAGATGTTGAGCCCCCAGACCTCGGGGTCAGGATAAGACCGGGTCTGGTGCAGGCGGGAAGCCTTGGGGTGATCCTCCGTCAGAGCCGTCACCCCAACGCTGCTGTCAGAAATATCATCTTTTATCAGCGTTTCTGCTGATTTTTACCTCCGACAGCTGCTTTTTTACAGGTATTTTTACACTCGATTAGTGATGTTTGGATTATGAATGAAGTCATCGTCTCTCAGGAAACTCGCCCTGGAAGAAACACTCCATTGTTACCGTTAGCAACACAACATGTCAACACAAATGGAGAATGATGTATCCCTCTGTCATCGTTCTAAATGTGCTTCGGCCAGGGCTGCTGCCTCTCGCCGGGACCCTCCCACGAGGACCCAAGATGTCAGGTTCAGACCTCATGTTTTTTGTTCCCTGTCCTCCTGCAGCTCCAGCCCACGCCCACTCAGACGCCCGTCCTGGCGCTGAAGACAGACGAGCATCACGTCTCGAAGAGGGACGTCCACAAGAGTCAGCTGGCTCCTCCGACCAACCTGGTGAGACGCCCACAGGTTTGGGTGCTGAGCCCGGCTTTGTACCCAAACAGGCGCCTCTGTTTTGCGACTCCGGGCCCGGATCCTTTAACGGCCTCCCGGGTTTTGGTAATTAGGTTATGATGCCATTAAAAGGGAAAGGTCAGAGGTGACGGTCCTGCTGCACAGTGGAAGGGCGGGAAGCCAGAGATGTGCTCATTACAGCCTGGCTGCTCTTTCATTCAAACCCCGCACACACACGCACACACACACACACACACACACACACACACACACACACACACTCACTCTCCTCCACACACTGGCCTTATTGATGGACACAGCTGCAGGTGGCCCCTGTCGGTGGGTACCTGCCTCCACTGAGGAGCCCTTTGTCTGCGCTCAGCTGGCTCAGTGACGCGTTGGCCTGAAGGAATCCAGCTTTTCAGTCTGAAAACTCAGGCTCTTCTTCCTACAAGCTGTGGAAAACGCCGTTTATTCATCTCATCAGACCTCCGTTCCCTCCGTTCCCCAAATGCTCCTGTGGGGCGAGGAGGGTCTGTCAGGAGGAAACAGGCTGATTTCACTTCCTGACTGTCTGACTTTCCCCATTAAGTCTGAGCCCGAAGGGAACGGTGCTCCTTCCTGCGCGTTCCCCCACTTTTTAAACTCATCCTCTTCCCTGGAATCCACCAAACATGCGTCTGGTTGGTGGTCTCGCAACGGCAGCAGCTGTAAAATAAAACGTAAGCATGCTCGAAATGGTGAACACACCAGGCTGCGTGATGAGAGTCTAATTAAGGCTGTGGAAGGAGCAGGAGAGAAACGGCTGGTTTCTGCGGTCGGGTAATAACGTGACGAGTGGCGCTGGCAGCACATTTACAATCTCGTGACATTCCTTCAATATAATTTGAAGCAGACATGGATTAGGGATCATAACACTGGGCTCTTTGTTACATTTGTTTGACCTGCGGTAATAACAACGCTGTTATTTGTCCTTTTAAATTGTTCCGCTACTCTTTCGTTTGCGGTTATTTTGTGTGCGCCTATTAAGATTTAGGAGTAATGAGGATTTTTAAACAAAAGCACAGCTGAGTTTTAACTGGACCTTTGTTTTTCCCCCCCAACTCTCCATCTTTCTTCCTGCAGTCCTGCTCCAGTTCGGAGTGCTGGACCCTCCGGTGCAACGTGGGCCTGCTGGGGAGGGGGACCACTGCCATCCTCACCGTGCGCTCCCGCGTCTGGACCGAGACCTTTGCTGAGGTTTGTTGCAGCGCCGTGTCGCTGTGTGCCAACACATGTTATCAGCAGATGGAGCGGAGGAAGGGGCTGTGCTTTTTAGATTAGTCTGTTCCCACCGTTGCCGTTGCGCTTTCTCCTGTGTGTATTCAGCAGAAAGCAAAGAGGAAATGTTTAAAGCTGTAATGGTGACAAACTGCTGTCAGATGGTTTGTTGGCCTTAACAGAGTGCATTCTGTGGAATCTGACTCCCACGGACCCAACAGACCAGCTTCTAGTTGTTTACTTAAATCGTCACATCTGCGCAACAAAAGGCTCTTTCTGCGCTTTAACTGTGCTCTGTCTCCACCTGGCGGCCGACCGGTGAACTACACACTGCTTGATCCGTCATTTTGTTGCTCTCTTCGTGTTTTGGTCCTTCAGAGGTCACACAGACAGCATGTGCTGGAGTGTGTGGCCAGATACAGCGTCAAGAAGATGCCTTACCTTATCCCACCCAGGCATTATCCCAGCGGACACGAAAAGGTGTGTTCAGGCTCTGGTTCTCCTCTGTTTCCTTCACGATCTGCGTTGCAACTCTCACACTCCGTGACCTCAGGTGGTGACGCCGTTGGTGTGGAACAAGCAAAACGTGGAAAACGCCGTCCCGCTGTGGATCATCATCCTGGCCATCCTGGCCGGTTTGCTGCTCCTGGCTCTGCTCATCTACGTCCTGTACAGGGTGGGTGAAACACAAACGACAGAAAGGAATCGCCTCTCAACCCGCCTGCGACAGGAACCTGTTTGATTTTTCCGTTTGTAGTGTGGATTCTTCAAGCGATCCGTCCCCTACGACGTGGCCATGGAGAAAGCACAAATCAAGCCCGTCTCTGAAGCCTAGCAGAGGACCCGCCATGACGGCGACTGCAGCCGCGGGAGGCCATGAAGATCTGAGAGCAGTCGTAGGAGCGACCACTGGAACTCCACCGAGCTGCACTAGACGGAGACAGAAACAGCCAAAGATCTCTGAACTGAATGAATGTGTTTTTAAATTTTGTTTTCTTATTTTTTTGCGTCCCGTAGATGCGGCGGGACGCCTGTTGGGTTCTTCCGCGGTGGCGGAGTCGGTTACTACCCCTTGTTTTGGTGCTAACGGATAGCTCATTGTCTGCTCACACGGGAGATGTGGCAGCCGGGAATGCTGTGAATTGTGCAGCCTGCTGAGGCCGGAGAAAAGTTCTTTTATTGACGGGTGATCGGTAAACAGGTTCCAGGTGAAAACGGTTCTCTGGCTTTAGAAACGGCCAAACCTGCTCCAGCCGAAGCCTGTCGGACGAGCTCCTTTAGGTGTAGTCTAACACGTGCTGGGATGGGCTAAGCTATCCCAGGAAATGGATGGATGGGTGGATGGATGATGGGTCTCTCGCTGCCTCAGGTCGGTGGACAGGGCTGGCTTGACTTGGTTTTTGCACTCCAAGGAAATCTACTGATACAAATGACACCAGGACCCCCCGACTGGCCTTCGATTCCTACTGATGTTTGAATCCTCGCTGGTGGCCGCTTGGTTGCCCGCGGCGACCGTTGGCTGGGATGGGACCGGGAGCGCCGCACATCTGGGAGACCGCGCGTTGTGGTACTCCGTCCTTCCGTCCCGCGTCCTCGTGCGTGGCTTTGTGTGTGTGTGTGTGTGTGTGTGTGTGTGTGTGTGCTCTGAGGTGTGTTAAAAGCACCAAAGACGGGACAATCGGCATCGTCGTAGCCATGGCGACGGATCACAGAGCAGGCGGGGCCACTGGCTGTGACCACAGGGACTGAACATGAAAGTGTTACCTTGGTTTCATTTGTCATGTGTGTCGGCTTCACGTGCCTTTAATGTAAATAGTGTGTGTGTGTGTGTGTGTGTGTGTGTGTGTGTGTGTGTGTGTGTGTGCCCGAGCAGCTGTGCGAGTGGTGTATTTATGAACGTCTGTCATGTTTGATCGGTGGTTGGCTCCTCAGAGGCTCGGCCCTCTTTATCCCGTTACCTCGTTAACTGTTGAGGTTAAACCATTCTTGTTGTTCTGAGTCGTCACGGCAACACAACTAACAGGATGTTTTCATACCTCCTCCAAAGGGATAAAATCCTGGTCCTGACAGCCAACTGTTGTTTGAAAGTGCAATATTTATATTCAGTCTTTAAATGCTTCTCATATTTACCATTTGGGGGTTTTTTTCTTGGCGAAAATCCTTGACGAGCTTCCAGTTTTCCACAGTCGGTTGCTTTTCTCACCGAGCTTTTGGGTGTGTTTATTCCTCGCCGGACCACTTTTCTGACGCGTGCGGACACACAGGACGGGTGTGGGTGGTTCCCGTCCACGCCGCTCACCTGTGACCTGTCCAAACACCCGCTTTGAGGCTCCACGTAGCAGCGTCGGTCGCTCCATACTTCCCAACGCGGGGACCGTTTCATCACCTCCTCCGTGTTGGCACCAGGAAGCGACACTGTTGTCGGATTCTGCTTCTTTCTGAACATCGTCGCCCACTTTCACTCTCCACTGAGCTTGTACATATTTATGAAATGGAAAGTATTTTTGCATTCAGATAACTGATTTGTGAGGGTTTTTCCTTCACCCCATATTGGGGAGAGTGTGTTTGTGGGCGGGAAGGTCGGGGGCCAAATTGGAGGTCAATTTTTACCTGCTATTGTTTGTACCTTGAATTAAATATTTGGCTTTTTACAAATTCTCATTACGTTGTGTTAATTAACCAAAAGGCGTGTCCAAAGCATTATTTGATGAAACTAAAAGGACCAAGATTTGGGATTTTATTGTGAAACAAAAGTGCAGTTAAAGTGACCTACGGTGATTAGCGGTGGCTAACGTGCTGCTCCAGGGTACAAAAATGGGGCTTTTTCCCCTGTGATCATAAATAAGAGTCCAAAAGTTCTCCTCCTCCACCTCCGGAGGGGCGGGCTAAGCCGCTCCGGTTGTCCGGCCGACGCTAACATTCCAGCGTCCGTGAGAGCTGCGTGAGTTGACGCTGGTTGTCGATCACCTTCAGGTTCTGGATGTAATGGCGGATGTTGCCGGGGCTCCGCAGGAGGCCGTGCTCCGAGCCTGGAAGAGAGAAAACCGGTTTCTAGGTGCTACCGGAGGGGCGGCCGCTAACAGAGGCCGGCTCACATGTCGACATGCGCGTCGCGGGGCCTTCCAGAAACACGCGGTCGGCCAGGCTCCGCTGCGGCGACGACGGCGCTGCGGACGGAAAGAAGACTCAGACTGGGTGTCGGGGCGCGGCGACCGGGCGCGGCTCACTCACTGTAGGGCTGGCTCCTGCACCCTCGCACCACCTTCACCGTCCTGGCCATCAGCCGCTGCAAAAAGGCCCAAATCAGCCTCGCTCGGAGGTGGACGGGCAGGATTCGGGGGCTCACCATTTTCTCAAAGTTGACCAGCTTGTCCACGTGGTTGGCGTTTCCCTCGTTGATGAAGGTCATGTCTTGGGAGAGACGTCGGAACGGAGGGTCAGCGAGGGCCGAGCCGGGAGCCCGCCGGGCCCGCAGGCGGCTCGCGTTACCTTTGAGCAGCAGCGGCATGAGGGGGATGTAGGGGGGCCCCAGCTTGGCCACCGTCAGCCTGTAGGCCCGGTGGTTGCGGGAGGGGTCCTGGAGGGGCAGCAGAGCGGCGTTAGACCTCGGGGAGGGTCCGGAAAGTCCACACTGAGGCGGTTTTACCATCAGCCTCTCGTAGGAGCAGTAAACCCTCTTGGTCTTGCTGGGGATTCTCTGCAACAGAGCAAACTCCGTCAGCGCCCGCCCGCAGGGCGTCGCCGGCCGCGGGTCTCCTCACCTCCCAGGTCTTGTGGAGTCTGCGCACGGCGCTGTTGCTCAACCCGAACATCACGGCAAAGAAGGAGTTGAGGTTCTTCTGCTCCTTCAACCTGCGGCAGAGACGCGCGGGCGTTAGCCCCGGAGGGTCGGGGGTCCGGCGCTGTTTGGGGCTCTTACACGGCGGCGATCTTGATGAACTTCTTCAGCAGGAGGGCGCGTTTCACCAGGTCGGTGCACAGGCACAGGTCGGTGGCCACCCAGTGCTGCACCTCGTTGAAGCGACGCACGAAGCGCTCCAGGTTGGCCGTGACGGCGCCCGGGAACTTGTGGCGGCCGAAGACGTAGTAGATGAGCTCCACCTGCGGCACAAACAGGTTGTTTTTCTCCTCCTTTTCCCTTCTTCTCCATGGATCCGCCGGTCCGAGCGGGCACCTCGTGCATGGCGGTGAAGAGCTCCCAGTCGTAGTTGGTGAGCTCGGCGGCGACGTCCTTGGAGCTCATCTGCTCCAGGATGTCAGCTGTTCCTCGTTCCGGACCCTGCTGCTCCTTCAGGGGGAACTTGGAGAGGAAGGCGCCGTTAACGCCGGACCGTTCCCGGTCGGATCTCCCGGAACACTGACCAGTTTCTCCACTTGGCTGCTGGAGCAGAGGAAGAGCCTCTCGTTGACCCCCAGCGCTGTGAAGACCGCCGCGGCGTCCAGCTTCAGCTCAGCTCTTTCTGCCGGACACAAAGCCGTTCCATCAGGAGGAAGCGACAGAACGCCGCATCCATCCTGCCATCCTCCCGGAGGCCTCCTGACCTCCTGCCGAGTTCATCCTGACCAGGACCTGGTCTCCTCCGGGCTTCCCCACTGCTGATATCACGTCCTGGACGGACGCGTCGACGGGGAGCATCAGCGCCAGGGCTTTGCCGTCGGGCCTGCTGATCTCCCACAGGACTGCGGGCGCAGAACTCCAGGTGAGCCAGGACACCGGAAAACACACCCGGGCGGAGTGTGACGCACCTTTATCGCGCGCTCGGATGGGCTGCAGCCTCCCCACCGGCTCCTCGCAGTGTGAAAACCAATCAAAGTTCTGGTTCTGTTGGCGGCACCAGAGTGAGCCGACGGGCCTCCTTCTGTTCTCTCCTAGGATGGAAAAAGCGCCTTACCCTGCTCAAAGACTGATATCCGTTCTCCAGGCTGCAAACACAGTTGTTGGTTAACAACAAACCAGACGGAGACGTTCACGCCGTCGCCGTCCCTCAACCCACATTCTCGTTCTCCTCCGTTCCCTGAATTGCTCTTTGACGATGCTGGAGAGGCGGAAGTCGGCTCCCACCTCCTTCTTCAGCTTCTGTTCCAACGACAGGGAGACAATAAAAACACCAGTTGAAGCTTTAACTGAAATGTAGAGAGTGTACGGCTGAAATCTCACCTCCAGGAAGTCCAAAGCCACGGGGTCGTCCTTCAGGAGGAGGCCGTAGAGCGCCACCCAGTGGCAGACCAGCTTCACCACCCTCTGCTTGGTCGCCAGGACGTAGGAAGCTTTGTCCTGGTCCGAGCCCTCGCTGGGCTCTGCCTGGTATGTGCACGTGCAGTTAAAGGAGAAGAAGAGAAGGAGAAAAGGAACTCCCGGAGGTTTGATTTTCATCAGGATATTGGAGCTGAAGCGCAGAGCACAGCTGGCTGGAGGACATGAAAACTCTGTGGGTGAGCAGAAAGTCGCTCACGCAGGCGTCTGCGGGCAAACATCAGACACAAAGAGGGTCACCCAACGACGCAGCGGCGGGGGGGGGGGAACCACCAGGAAGCACCAACGGGCCCACCGACGGCGTCGCTTCCACTGGAGTCCAACTTGACCGTTTCCAGGAGGTGTTCCAGGATTTTCTCTGGTGTGCCGGACATGACTGTGTACCTGCGGAGACGATGACAGAGCGTGTGTGTGTGTGTGTGTGTGTGACTGGGCGAAGCCAACCGTTGTGTGTGTGTGTGTGTGTGTCCCTTACTTGCAGTTGTTGGCGGCTCCTGTCTGCTGCAGCCGTGTCAGAGCTCTTCTCCAGCACCAGCACAGACTTCCCGTGTTCCTCCAGTCTCACCGTGTTCGCTTCCACATCCTGCAAAACAGGCGGTGCAGTGACCGCTGGCCTCACGTGCACAGAGGAGGTAGAACCCAGGCGCGCAGACGCACTTTGAGGATGCGTATAAAGTCCTGCTTGTCCACGCGCAGGAAGTGGCAGTTGTCCTCTCTCAGGATGATGGTGGCGGCGCGAGGAGCGTCGTTCAGCAGGGCCAGCTGCCCGAAGTCCTCGCCCTCGTGCAGCGTGGTCACCAGGCCCTGCGTGCACACGCCGCGGCGTGAGTCCGGCTCCATGGCAACGGGAAGGGGCACGCGTGTGGTCGGAACTACCTTCCCGTGTGTGATCACGTTGACGGAGCCTTTCCAGATGATGTACCAGGAGGTGCCTTTGTCCCCCTGACTGAACACTGCATCACAAAGACCGTCGGCCCCGACGACGGTCATTTACACGTTAATGAGTGAATAACAGATCAGTTCAGCGAAGAGCTACAGGATGGTGAGAGCGACTCATCCGTGCAAACGGATGAATCAGTGGTGACAAGAGGACGGTGGAGTGTTCACCCTGTCACCCATGAGCCAAGTGTGCCCAGAGAAGGAGCTTAAGAGGAAAATTGTGGAAACGCAGAGGGTGTTTTTAACAGCACAGCTGATATGTGTGTGTGTGTGCGCGCGCGTGTGTGTGTGTGTAGCTTTGAAAACGTCAGCAGAGCCGTCACACTCACAGACTGTTCCGGCCTTGGCGTGTGATTCAAAGAGCAGCACGGCTGCCAGCTCCTTACGCACCTACGGACACAAACGGGACAATCAAGCAGAGTTCCATCCATCCTCTCTGCTCCCTCTCTCCTCCCTCTCTTCTTCCTCTCTTCTCCCTCTCTTCTTCCTCTCTGCTTCCTCTCTTCTTCCTCTCCACACACACCACTTCAATCAGCAGAAGAAGAGCGACTGACCGATGTGGAGAGATGGGCGGCGGCTTTGACGTGGAGCAGCTCCTCGTAGATGACCTCCAGATCCTCGGCGCTCCTCTGACTGGGGCTGAAAACACACCGATGTGACACACACACACACACACACACACACACACACACGTGTGCGGCTTCGCACACACGCACTGACCACTTCCGCAGGATCATGGTGAGCAGAGCGTCGGGGCCCAGTTGGGCCAGCAGCGACAGGCCCTCCTGCAGCTCCTCCTCCGCCTCTCTCTCGTTGGTCACGTGGTTCGGGCTGCACCCGTCGTCCCGGAAACGGTAGAACTGCGCGTCCTTGTCGTGGAAGTTCAACTCCTGTTTCACTTTGTCCGCACAGAGGAGGGAAAACGGGAGTTAGACGAGCTGCTTGGTCACATGACTCCACCAAACACAAGTGCGAGCGGATTCTCTTGGTCTGATTATGAAGCGCCGGCGTCCTGATTGGAGGGCTCTCCTCTGGCAAGATGTCCGCCGACAAACAAAGCGAGCTAAAATCCCTCCAGGTGGGAACAGAGGAGCTTCCGCGGGATCGGGGCAGCGCCTACCATGAAGGAGGATCCCTTCGTCCACCAGGACCTGCCACATCCCGACCACCTGGCTCCTGGACTGCAGGCACTCGCTCTGCTTCAGCAGCCAGTCCACCAGCTCCTTCCCGGAGCAGCACTGCCTGGTGGAGGAGGTCAAGGTCAAAGGTCGAAGGTGGAAGGTGGAAGCAAGGCCCCGCATCTGGCACCTGTAGGTCTTCAGGTGATGCTTCCTGTCGCGGATCAGACCGGGGTTCTTCTCCACCATGACGCTGTAAACGGATCGGGCGGCCTTGACGATCCGATCTGAAAGGAACTGAACGGAGAGAGGAAGAAAGAGAAGAAGAAAGAGAGGTTTCCAACCCCAGATAAACGCATGTTTATCCTGATGCTAAAGGCCTTTGGACGCTGGGGACGGAGGACAGCAACCGGAGGAGTGGAGCGCGAAGAAGAGAGCAGCGAGACGGTTTCTGACGCCTCAGCGGCAGGAGGGAAGATTCCCGAGTGTAACGTGGCGCTCCATGAGTGGGCGGGGCTTGTGGCAGGGAGGTGAGACCTCCAAACGTCCCTCACACACCGCCGACTGTCTGAATCTCCCCTCTGGGATCTCGTGATCCCACGAGTGGCTCAGACGCCCGAAAGCTTGCTGAAAAAAACCAGCATTTTTATCCAGCAGCAAAAAAACCTTCCCAAGACGTCAACCAGATAGATGCGCGACCTCGCTGGAGTTACGCTGGCACGGGGTCGCCTCCGCTCCCAGGGGCCTCGCCTCCCCCGGGGCCGCGTTCCCAGGCCCGACAGCACCAAAATGACCCGAGCCGGTGTGAAAACATCCGAGCCTGGGCAGCCCCCGTGGGACGGGGCCACCTTCGGCCTCCGAGGTCGGACGGGCGGTAAAACCCTTTTTATCGCCTCTCTGGACGCCGGCGCCGGCTCTGCTGAGCTACTGTGGCTGCTGAACATCTGCTGCTCCGTTTGCTCAGACACAAAAGAACAAACAAGCCTTTTTTTGCGGGGAAAACAGCCGCAGATATCGTTAGGACGAGTGTTTTTCCGACTATTTTTACCCCAAGAGGCTGGTGGGTGGTTGGTTTTTGGTCTGGTGGAGAGGAGGAGGCTGGTATCCAGCCGTCCCTGCAGACCAGACGTTCCGGTCTCCGTCTGGCTCGTTGGTGGACTGATAAAATCTGGACGACAGCGAAGACGCTTCCGTCCCTCGTGTCATGTGACGTGGGTTATTAGGAGCGGAGACCCTGCGTCTGTGCTGCCAAAAGCTTCTCCTCTCACCAGGCTGTCAAAGAATTTGAAACGGAGGCCGGGCCGGGCCGGGCCGGGCCCCGGGGTCGGTCCAACGAGGGCCCGTGAGCGGCCTCCAAACTCTAGGAATGTGCTTTTAGGAGTCGCCGTGCGGAACGCTGTGACGACAAAAGAGCCAGTTCAGCAGCCCGCCGGGACGCAGACGCTGCAACTCTGGCGCGCCGTTACCGTGGCAACGCGGTCAAAGAACGACCAGGGAGGGCGACGCGCGGCGACGGCAAACTCCTCCGCCGACCACCCAAGAACACACACCTGCTTCATGCTGCATTTGGGATCCAGGGACTCTGGCAGCGGCGTCTGCAACACAGAGACGCGCAACAGTTAGAAAGGAGCGTCTCCGGCCGGAGCAGCATTCCGCAGGAACCAGCCGGACCGGTCGCTGATCAGAATCTGGGCTTCTGAGAAGAAACGGGATTTGGGTTGTCCCCAGCCTGACGTGGGCGGGCGACAAGTGTGTGTGTCCTGAAGGGGGAGGAAGAGAGCGAGCAGGACGGAGGCCGCAGTGCTTCCGTCTTTTGATGGACGCTTCCACTGACTCAGGCTCAACCCGGTCCGGCCCCTGACAGCGAGGAAGAGAAAGCTGCCTTCGTTCCCGCCTTCATCCACACACACACACACACACACAAGTCCGTCAGGCAGAAACCCTGACTCAGCATCCCTGTCGGTCGTTCCGGATCAGATGTTTATGGAATTGTTCCAAAAATGCCTTTTTATGTCAAAGCAACCGACCAACCGGAAAACTACTCACCTGAAAGTAAACCCGGAATAACTTGTTTAATTAATCCTCCTCTCGTTCCCTTTCCTCTCCTCCCTGACATTTTATGCATTTATTGTCTTTTTTACGATGAGGACGCTGCTGCGGACGTGAACTTTACACTTTGTGTAAATCTTGCTGAGGACACGACTGTTTAAAAGTCCGTCACTATTCTGCTGCTACTTGAACTCGAGTTTTTAGCTGTTTTAACTAAAAAAAGCCTTTTTTTAAGGGTTCAGCCTGTCATCCATCCACCTCTGGACGTTGGACGGTCCAGCAGCCTTGGAGCTGCTGTGACCCGCACGGCCGAACCCGACGTTTACATTCTTCTCCAAACTCTCCGCAGGGGGGCCGGTGGACGTGGACAATAAACAATGCCCTATTTATAACCCCCCAACGTTGGATGCGGCACTTTGGCGTGACCTCCCCACACCCAGGTCACCCAGACAATAGAGGAGACGAGGGGCCGCCCGGGGGCCACGTCCAGCAGCTCCTGGAGGGACGGACCCTCCGGCCAGCAGACGCGTCCTCTCAGCGGACCCGCACCAGATGTTTACATCCCACACATAAATATCAGTCGTTTATCATAATAATCTCACAGCTTTTGGTCTCCTTCATCTCTATTTCTGCGTCTATTTCATCTTACAGCCGTTTAGCTCTTAGATGCAGTAAAATAAACCTGAACTTGTCCCAAAGTAGTAAATGTAGTCAATGTAACTAGTAGAGTTAGGTACATGTACTGTACAGTTATTTTTAGTTTAGGGTGCTTCATATTTCTGTTTTACCCATGTATTAGTCTAAACTACTACTATTATCGGCAGTATTAGTCTCAACAACGGGAATTCCTATAATATTTCCTCAAAAAGAACCTTTCCTCTTGTTTTAAAGGGGCAGTCTGACGGGTGGAGACGGGAGCAGCTCACCCAGCTGATGCCTCTGATGGTCGGGGTCTCCACTGACAGCCGGTCCGGGAAGACTCGGTAGCGGTAGCTCCGGAACAAATGCATCTCCATTCGGCCTAAATCGCCTCCAGCCGCCGGGCAACTTTCCGCACGCTGGCCCGGGGGCTTCGGGCATCCATGCCCGGAGGTCGGAGCGTCAGCGTGGGTGCGGGTGGCTGCGTGGTTGCGCCCTGGATCCGAACGCGAACCTCGCCGTCCGGCTCTGAAGGCGCACAGCTCCGGACAGGCGTCCTCACGGCGCCGGCGCGCTTTGGCAGGAACTGGTGGGATCCATCAGGAGATCCCTCCCCGCGCTCAGATCCAATTAAACACGTCTGATTTGTTGCGTTTGACGCGGAGGCACGCGGGCAGGTGCGCGCACCATGACGCCAAACCACGCGTTTTGACCAATTTACACCAATATTACCGTTTATTTATTAATATTATTCTTTAACACCCCACTTGTATTTATAGGAAAATAATTTGCATTTGTTTTGTATTTTGTTCCTTCCGGTAAAACAATAAATTAATTTATTTCCGTTTTCGGCGCTGTCACGCAAGCAAAACCTAGCGCGCGCGCGCACACACACACACACACACACACACACACACACACACACACACACACCCCGAGACCCAAACACACACTTATCAGGTTGCCCAGCTGTGTGACTCAAGAGAGATAAACTAAAAGAGTAAAAAGGTGGAACCAGAGTGTTTGTGCGGTATTGGTGGTGGAAAACTGCACATTAAACGAACATGTGCAGCAATCATTGAACTATGTGTGGTTAAATGATGAATGAGCTTCTAAAAAGCAGGACTTACTTCCCCCATCACTGGCGTGTATCGTCTTGGTGGATAACAGACGGATTTGACAAAGTTGTCCATAGCCGGGTTGACAACCTAGCAAAGAAAGGACAGCAGTTGCTTTATGAGGGAGTCAGGGAAGGAAACATGGAATGTTCTGGTGTCTTTGTCCACAGTCTAATCGATGAAGACCAAGCGACAAACATGCTGACTGTTAAAAAGGGGACAAGGGAACCTTGTGTTTAGCCGTGCACTTGACTGGATCCTGCTAAACTGTGTCCTGAAGGCCGGCCGGTTATGTAAGGCCTGTTTAAATCCCAGCTATTGTTCCAGCGCAGGGCTGCCCTTCCTGTACTAATCTCAAGCCTTGATTGGCCATGGCTCCCCACGAGAAACACACACACACACACACACACGCACATCAGGAATCAGTCCTGCTTCTGGTGAGGCGTGAATGAGCTGAATGTTACCGGATATATCTGAGACGTAAAGAGATTCCTTCACAAAGACAAGCTCTCTGCTTTTATCTGACATGTAAAATAAAAGGCCTGAGGTTTATTTACGGGGGAAAATAGCTTCTGACCTTCATGGGATCATGATGATCACAGCAACAAAAAAAGAGAAAGAAATTAAAAGGAGCAGTGACACGATTTGTGCTTCTGAATGTTCACAAGACCCAGTTTTGGTTCTTCTGAGAGAAAGTAAACACGGCTGTGTGGCTGGTGAGTTAGAGAGCTTTATGAGGTCCAAAGAATACTGTAGAATCAGCTTCTACTTGATTTAAAAAGTCACAGCGTCTTTGAGATGATCTCCAAACAAGGTTCCACGCTGATTATTTCCAAGCAACAGAGCTTTAGTTTCAGCTGCGAGCATCTCGGAAACCGATCCGCCGATGGCGGCAGTTTTAGGCTAAATGGCGCCCCCTACCGAGACAATCGACGACCTGCAGCCCGAGACAAAAACAGGGAAAATCAGCGTAAAGTCGAGTAAATTCCAGAAACAAACACTGAGGCCGGCAGATTAAGAAAGATTAGCTGATTACGTAAAAACAATTGAAATTAAAAAAAAAAAAATCAACAGTGTTTTCTGAGCAACGTGTTTCTGTTTAGGTCCTCTGAGGATGGGAGTGGGATTTCCTGCAACACAGCCCCGGTACACTCATGGAATCTGGTGTTTGCCAAGCACTTTGGTCTCACACACACACACACACACACACACACACACACACACACACACACACACACACCTTTTCCTTCCTTTCCCCTGACCAATAGCAGAAGGGGAGAGTCTTGTACGCTTGACTGACCTCATGATCAAAGCAGACACATTAAATCAGACCTCTACAACTCCAGTTTCAGGAGATCTACTTGAAAAATCCCTTTTCTGACTGTTTTTGTTGTCACATCTGGTACATTTTCTGCTCTGTATGCTGCTACTGATTTCCCCATTGGGAGATAATAGACACATTTCTGTTCTGTTCTATTCTAAATCTTCTAAATTGTGTTGCAAAGAGACATTAAAAGATGATCCGTATTGAAAACCAGTTGGTTTTGTTGCCCCTAAAGTTGCATATTTATTGACACTAAATGTACTGTTTATATAAAAAATATATATATCATAAACACTTTAAGGCATTAAATGATAACTGGGCAAGTGTTTTGCCTGTAAACTAGAGTAAAATCATACATAAAACAAACCAAAAAGAATAGCAAACTTACTATCTGGCGGTTCTCCTCCTGTGTTTTCTGTTGTTTTTCAGTCTTTGTTCGTTCACATGTCAGATGATGATGATTTCCTAGACTGAGCGTTGCTGCTGGACACTGTCTCCTGTATCTATCCGTCATGGTGCCTCAGGACATGGGCTGAACAGTGTGATACAACAGTGTTTATGTATGTGTGTGTGTGTTTGTGTGTGTGTGTGAGAGCGAGAGAGAGAGATAGTGCAAGAATGGAATGCAACTGCAACTGAAGAGATGCATATATGTTTGTTTTCTTTTTGACATACTGTTAGACTTTAAGACCATGGGCTTTATAATCTTCCACACCCACACTGCTGCACCATTAATTACTGACTGTGCTTGATTGGTTAGTTCCTCTGATGAGCAATAAGTGATATGAGTGTAAGATGAGTAGTGATGTAGCGTTCTGTCCAGGTGGTCCAAATGACTACTTTTTTTTTTCCCATTTAGAAGACCATTTTCCCAATTCAGTTGAATCCAAAGTTACTGGGTAAATTTAGATAACCAGTCCAGCAATATTTACTGAGGTCAGTGCTTGTCTTTATCACTTATATCACTCCCAATCTCACATCTGTTCGTCTGTATCGCACAAGTGCTGTTCCTTCTTCCGACGCTAGGGGCGGTATATTTAAAAGTTGCAGGTTTTAGCTGCACAAAGATCTTTTATGTAGTTAAGATGGACTACCGTTAAAAAAGAAAAATGATATAAAGGACCCAAAAATTATTTAAAAAAAATTCATATCAATGCAAAAACATAAAAATAAACTATGATATTGTATAACTACTTAATTTGTGTCTTTGGATGAATACATTTTGTCTTTGCTAATAACTAACTCTTCGACTGAGGACGAGAATCGGTAGTGGTGTTGCTTCTTTTTTACTAAATGCGATCTTTGCGGTGCCCAACAGATAAACATTCCTGTCGTTGTGTTGTTGCTACCTGCGGGCTTAAAATATCCAGCTGTGTATCATCGGTACTGCTGTTTAAGCAGAAATTTATACGGGCCCATGTTGAGCTATTTTTCAGGGTAGATTGTCTGATCGTAATAATCCTGGTAATTTTCTTGTATTTCCTGTCAAGGATATTACATAATGTGTCCGTAAGATAATCCGCTGTTAGCTCGGTTACGCTATCGATCGTGAAAACACTTGTTTTACGCCCAGTACAGACATTTGGACAGATTGGATTTCGATAATGGGAATCAATAGAATTTATATAAGGATAGGATATGCTGCCTTCGGGACCCTGGTTGGAATATCGGCGTTCTTGGCCTGGAATATCGCCTTCAAACAGCCGTGGACGGCGGCCATGGGAGGCCTGTCAGGTGCGTTCACGTATTTTAGCGTAAACTTCTAATTTGAATGTAGCATTATCACAGTTCCGAAACCCAACCAATTTTAGGAAACAGCTGTAAGTACCACAGCTGTGGAAATAATCGACTTGTACTTGAATTTTCATGGTTCTGCCGCAATATCAGAGATGCGAACATCACGTGACAGTTTGAGTATTTTCTATTTTAACCAAGTTATTGACTCAAGGGGACGTGATTACATTCAGTTTACTCTACGATAAAGCGTGTTGTACCGTCCCATGTTCACTTTCACCAGCGTTTCTCTGTTGTGTTGTAATGTGTGTATCTGAGGCTTTGCTGGGATGGACCCTAATTTGATGGGATTGTGCCTCCTGCAGGGGTTCTGGCCCTCTGGACCCTTGTCACGCACATCATGTACGTCCAGGACTACTGGCGCACCTGGCTCAAAGGCCTCAAGTTCTTCATTGCGGTTGGCGCCGTCTTCTCCGCTTTGGCAGTGGCCGCCTTCATCACCTTCCTCACTCTTGCCATCACACATAAACAGAGTAATTCTACCTCCGATGTCCCTACTCTGTACTGCATGCATCAGTATAAAAACGCATCGTTAATTGTTTATTTTTTCCTGTTAAACAGCTCCTACGGACCCACAGAGCCTCTACCTCTCCTGCGTTTGGAGCGTCTTGTCTCTCAAATGGTCCTTCCTCTTGGCCTTGTATTCCTATAGGTATCGCCAGGAATTTGCCGACATCAGCATCCTCAGTGATTTCTAGTACTTTTTAGGAGATGATAGACTTTGAGAGGCTTTAGGCACTGAAAGCGCCAAGTAAAAAGCATCGGTAACGAAAAGAAAGAAAGGCAGGCTTATTGAGATTGAAGTCGCGCGACAGAGTTGCACATGTTTAAAAGCTCTGTATTTGTATCGTCACTCGCTTTTGCTACCTTTTCTGACCTGTGTATTGTAGCGTCTGAACTCTAAAGACTGGAGCTGCTTTTGATCAAATTGCTCGTAGCTTTTAATGAAGACAGACCGTTTCTTTTCAGATTTTTACTGTGGCATTGTTAGACTCAAAGAACTGTGAAGGAGCATTAAAGAACACAGGACTAGGCTTTTAATTCATGTGCTTGGAACAAATGGAAACCTCCTCAAACCAAAACTAAAACCTGAGCGAAACCACTTAGCTCCTGCTTTGTCGACGATTGTTTGAATGTCTGTCAAACTCTTTCAGGTTTGAATATTCGCGGCTCGGAATTCCAGTGATGCTAATAATAATTCTTTCCTTTTGTGCTGAGGTCCACCAAGGGGGCAGTGCTGTCCTTGGGTTTAAAATGTCCTTTTGAAAGTCGTCTCATTCCTCAGAAGAATTTGACAAATAATGCACTTTAGTCTCAATGTTGTTTTGCACACGTGTATAAAATGTCATGCAAATATTTGTTTTACACTTTTATCCTGTTTCATGCCCACGTCTATGTTTAGATACACTATTTATCTGTGTGGTTTATATTGACGTTGGTATGGTTTCTGTGAATCAAGTCTAACTTTGCTTTGGAAGTGTGATATTTCACGTCATGCCTGAGCAAAAATGAAGCACATTTTCCGACATACTTGTGCTCACGAGTGAAAAATTGTAAAAATCTGCCACATAAATGTAAAAGCTTAACCTAATAAAGTTCCATTTATTGTTAAATTAACTTTTTACTGTGCTGCTTCAAATTGTGATGTTCTAACATACAGAAGTTAAAAAAAAACAGCCTAATGTAGGCTTTTAGTACTCCATTTTCACTTATAAATGGTTTTTTTCGCAGGTGGGGAAAAAAAACCCATCAACTCCCTGGGGAAAAGACCCACTGGGAAGCACCAGAGGACGGTGCTGGGGAGCCTGGGTGACGTCGGTGACCCCAGGATGGTCCGTCTTCAACAACCCAACCTGCTGACCTTTTTGTTCTTCAGAGTCAGGCTGTTGAATTCCAGCAGGTTGCGGTCGAGCATCCGCGCTCGCGCGTGTTTATTAGGTTAGTAAGTTATTAAGTTAGTAAGTTATTAAGTTATTAGGTTAGTAAGTTATTAAGTTAGTAAGTTATTAAGTTATTAAGTTAGTAAGTTATTAAGTTATTAAGTTAGTAAGTTATTAAGTTAGTAAGTTATTAAGTTATTAAGTTAGTACATTTGCGAGGCCTATGTTGCTTTTCAAGTTCATGATCAAAGGCACCCAGTACAGGCTTTTATCTGTGTAGAGTATTTGCTGTGATGTAAGCCGGGTGTAGGTTCACGTGCCTTTTTCCTTGAGTGTGGCCGTTCCACAGCGCGTACCACCAGCATCGGCCCCGTTAAATCCCGTTTCTTGCATGCAAAGTCCTAATTAAGACCGTCCCAATACCTGAAACAAAGCTCCGAGGTGATGATGCCGAGACCAGGGCCAGGCTTCAGCCGGATCATGCGTAGTGAGCTCAGCTCTCCGCTGGCTCGGCCTTGAGCTTGGCGGCAGATGGCCCCGCGCTCCGAGTCGGGAGATAGAAGGAGGTTTTTTCGACAGCCGACGTTTTCTTGTGTACCTTTTAGCAAAATAACCGTATCTAAATTCACAGGCAACGGTGACAACGGGCCAAAAAACAGATGATTACATTTTAGTCACAATCTGAATTCTGGGGGGCTTTGACCTTTGATCGGCCATAGATCACAGACCCAGGGGCTTTGATCTGACAGCCACCTACCAGGTTCTGTAATCTTGCCGCTTGGCGGAGCTCTGGCTCCTCTGAGCGCTGTTCTAGTTGGCCTTTCACGTTCCTCGATGCTTCTGTTCTCTCCTTTTATTTGTCTTGATTCCCATCCCTCACTCATCTGATGTGTTGTCATAAAGTACATGAATGAAATTTGCCATGTTTAGGTTGGGCGTAACCACAGGGGGACCTTGGTGATTCATTTTAGTTTTGATATGAATAAAATTGATGTGATCTTTTTCATGTGGAAACGTGTGATTTGAGATTTGCTTAGATCTTTCCTTTTATCTAGTTGGGTTATAGTTTTTCCATGAGCTCGAGTCTTTTTTTCTGTAACCTCATTCCGGTTTTTCATTTCCAGTTTGTACTTTTAGTTTTATTTTTCCAAGCAGAGACCCTGCAAAAGCTCTTTCGGTAAATTTGCGTGGCTGGTTTTCGCTACACAAGGTGGCAAAATTCTTCCAATCAAAAACAATAATCATAAATAAGAAATATTTATTTGGCAGACAGAAAACGGAAGACTGGGAATGTCGAGACATTTGCCTGGTCCATCTTCAACAACCCAACCTGCTGACCTTTTTGTTCTTCAGAGTCAGGCTGTTGAATTCCAGCAGGTTGCGGTCGAGCATCCGCGCTCGCGCGTGTAGTCCGCTGATCTTGGTCCTCAGCTTCTCCGCGCTGATTCCTTGTGCACAGAGGATTTGTTGCACCGCTTCCAGCTGCTTGCTCAGGAATTTTGCACCGCTTCTTCTTTTTGTGCATTTCTTTGAGGCCCTTGACGTTCGAGCTGCAGAAGAGACTCTTAAACCTTCCCCAGAGCGAAGGGCTCTCCAGCGTTTCATCGCAGTTCCTCATTTTTTCCCGGAGATCGTCCAGTTCTCTCTGGTGGGTCTCCTGGATGTTGTTGTAAACGCTAATAATATTCTCCACCACCTTCAGCTCTTTCTCCAGGTTTTCGGCCTTTTTCTTCACCTCCCGTTTCTCTCTGATGAGAAAATCGACATTCCCCTTAATGATCTCTGATTCTGAAAGGAAGAAATTCCAAATTTTTTTCAACAGGGAGCACTGCTTCTTCTTCTTCCCTGTGTTTAATCATCTTCGCCGAGTCCTGGAGGTCGTCCACCTGCTGCTCGAGTTCCTTTATCAGGTTGATGTAATTGCTGAAGTCTTTCATCCTCGTCAGCTGGCCGTGCAGATCTTCCTCCATGTCCTCCATGTCCATCCTCTCTTTTAGGAGTGAGTTGAGCTCCTCCTGGTATTCTTTCTTCTCTGCCTCGACATCGGTCTTTTTGATTAAAAAGTGTGCAATCCTGTCGCTGACCGGGGATAGGTTCTGCACGTTGTTCTCCAGCTGCTTCACTTTGTCTTGGAGGGCATCGTTCTCCTCGGTGAGTTTCCCCATCATGGTCTCGTTCACACCGTTGAGTTTTTCCAGCTGTTTCTTCTGGTTTTGGACGTCGGCGATGCTCTGCAGGAGGTGCTGATATCTTGCACGCAAACTGACCTTGGTGGCATCTCTCTCCGCGTCCACTCTCCCTTCGTGCTTTCCTAGTTTCAGCAGATGCTGTAAATCCTCCGATGTCGGCGAGTCCAAGTCCTGCTGATAATTCTTCAGCAACGTTTCAATTTCCTGCAGTTTCCTGAACAAAGTGGCAGTCAATTTTTCGAGATCAGCGTTCTCTATCTCCAGGGCGATCACCTCGTCCAGATCCAAGTCGATGTGGAGAGGTGGACAATAGTACTCAATAGGGCCTGCATCTAGCAGGATATACTCCCCATCCAAATGTTGCAGTTGCGGTGATTTGTTTTCATAAGCAACAATGAGTTTCTTCAGGGCGTTGCAGTTGTCGACAAGAGTCCTGTTTCTCCTGATAAGACTTTCAAGAGGCTGTTCACCTGACATCTTTAGGCGGCTGCTGCTGCTGCTGCTCAACTCAGGGCTGTATTATTTATTAAGTTATTAGGTTAGTAAGTTATTAAGTTAGTAAGTTATTAAGTTAGTAAGTTATTAAGTTATTAAGTTAGTAAGTTATTAAGTTATTAAGTTAGTACATTTGCAAGGACTATGTTGCTTTTCAAGTTCATGATCAAAGGCACCCAGTACAGGCTTTTATCAGTTTAGAGTATTTGCTGTGATGTAAGCCGGGTGTAGGTTCACGTGCCTGTGTCCTTGAGTGTGGCCGTTCCACAGCGCGTACCACCAGCATCGGCCCCGTTAAATCCCGTCTCTTGCATGCAAAGTCCTAATTAAAACCGTCCCAATACCTGAAACAAAGCTCCGAGGTGATGATGCAGAGACCAGGGCCAGGCTTCAGCCGGATCATGCGTAGTGAGCTCAGCTCTCCGCTGGCTCGGCCTTGAGCTTGGCGGCAGATGGCCCCGCGCTCCGAGTCGGGAGGCAGCTAGTCACACGTGCGACAGGTGTCGATCGCTGATCTGCACGGACAGGACCGTCCCAGAGCCCAAACTCCTCAGTAACTCGCAGGTCAGTGCATTGTGGACATGACTCCATCGGAGGATTCCCTTTCTTTTCTGAAAGCCACATTTGCTACATCGAAGATATGTTGTATTCCAGGTAGGTTTGATGGACCTTTCTGAATTCTGTGAAAATTCTTTTGCGGCTGCAGTTTTCTGAAAGTGTGTCAGGTTATCTGGTTCTCGTTGTCACTGTTTGTCACGTGTGCAAAAGAAAACAAAGAGAAGGGAGGTTAAAGCTCCTCTAAATCTATTTAGTGAACAAGAGGATCTCCCTAAGAAGCTCTCGAGATCCACGCGGTGATAAACACAGTAGCAAATGAACATGAAAGAAGGGTCTTTTTAACCCCAGTAAAGAACATTTGTTGTGTTGTTTTGACGATTGTCCAGTTAGAAGTGAAACTGTCAGCATGGTCATCACAATCGGCTTGTGTGACGATGGCGCCGAGCCACCGGGTCATTTCCTCGCCGCTGCTGCATCCTGTTCTCCAACAAAAGAACAGGAAAACCCCGGTTTTAGAGTCAGAGGGGATCCCTACCTTCCTCCTTTGGTTCCTGAACAGGAACTCAAACATCTGAATGCATGCAGCTGAAAGAAAGGATTATGGATAGATGTTCCCAGAACCCGTCAGGGAACCTGAAACAGCTCTTCTCTTCTGCAGGTGCACAACAGGAAGCAGTTTAGAACAAGTCCGTCGCTCTGGAGGCTCATCCGTCCCCGGACACCACACTCGGGACGTTCCAGTTTCCCCATTTTCATGAACAAAGCAGATTCTCTCCTCCAGCTGGAATAACTGCATCGCAACAGGAGGAATCATCCTCCAAGATGGCAGCCAGTTCTCTGTACATCACTGCAGAGCCAGGAGCTGGACCTGCTGAGGCGGACGCATGTGCGCTTAAGATCACCAGCAAGTATGAAGTCATCACATCCATCATCTGCTCCGTTTTCTTCTCCCTGGGGTTCTTCTACTGTTTCTTTGGTACGTATAATGCAATGATCTTTCAGCATGCCTGTTGTGTCTTGTTTTCACCTGAGGGGTTAAACCCGCAGCAGAAGGAGGGATGAGCACAAATCTGGAGGTGGCAGATGGGCGCTCCTGTCAGAATTTGACACGGGCAGCATTAATGAAGCGCCACCTGTTGCGCCAGACCTACATTTCACTTCTTTAAACCTCACCTGAACTGCACCAGCAGAATCATTTTATCTGCTTGTAGACCTGCTGAGTTAAATTAGCGTTTTATTACGGCTACTACTATTATCGTTGGTGTTTTTGTGATTGCCGTTGCGGAATGATTTAAATACTGTTAAAATCTAGGGTAAAGTTACAGGTTGCGTATCTCTGCAGATAGTAATAGTGAAAAGAATCAGAACCATTTCCCTTTTATTCTTTGCTATGGATGAAAGAACCAGGTTTGGATGAATTCTAACCTCTGGCTTCTCCTTCAAGGTTACCGCTTTTTCAAGATGGTGATGTTTTTTTCTGGCTTCACGCTCAGCTCGGCTGCCACGCTTCTCTTGTACCGTTCAGAGCCAATTTTGGACTCTCAGCTGGGCACAGAGACTAAAGGGGGCATCAGCCTGGGTGTGGGTGTCCTCTGCGGCCTGGCCACCATGTTGGTGTCCAGTATCGGACTCCTCGTCAGCGGCCTGCAGCTGGGGGGCCTCCTCTCTCTCGCCATCCTGGTGCTGATCGGACAGTTTCACAGCCTTACACCAGCCTGGGCGTCTCTCGCCACCATACTAGCTCTCAGCATTGCCGCTGCTGTCCTCACACTTCACTGGCAGAAGTTCTTCGCTGTCGTCTACACGTCTGTCTTCGGAGCCGCCGTCATGGTGCTTTGCGTGGATTACCTGTTGGGGACATTCAAGCTGCCAGATCAGGTGCGTGACGTACTTTCTGAAGTTGTCCCACGTCCGTTTTGCTGGATTAACTGGGTGATCGCTGGAATATGGCCCGTTTTGAGCTTCATCGGCCTGATGGTGCAGTGGAGGGTGAGCGCCAGGGGAGTTTCACACACAGGTGAGTTCTGTTTGCACCTCCTTCCGTAGAGTTTCATCAACAGGAGTGTAAGTCTCGTCCCGATGTTTTTCAGCTCCACGTCACAAACAGAGGAAATATTCCAAGAAACATAAACACAGAGAGTCAAGAAGACACCAGTCACAGCGTCGGCGAAGGCCTCCACCACTGCAGCGCTACGCCGGCGATGTGCTGGCCCCGGTTGGTCCCAGGGAGACACCTGATATTCACCTGGAGATTTTCCACAGGTATTGTGACTGTTTCTTCCGGTCTGCCTTTCAGAGTTATCTCCGGAGGCTCCAGGAGCACCAGATGGGAACGGGCTCCTCCACAAGCAGCGTCAGCACCATCACGCACACTCTGATCGACTTTGACTTCGAGACCGGCTCCATGGTGCCCCTGACGGCAGCCTCGCCCGTCTTCACAGTCTGAAGCCCTGCTGACCTTCCGTCATCAGGGTTAATGTGCTCTACTCTCAGGAATCTGGACACCTGTAACCCTAAAGATGCCTCACCTTATCGGAAAGGCCGCCCCGCTTCTAACGCCTGCCGGGGAGTCAAAGTCGGGTTGAACTGTAGCCGAGTGGAGCACCTTTGCATGATCCTGCTCGTCTTCACCCGACAACTATCAAAATGTTGATAGTTATACAGTAAATATGAAATAACATCAACATCAGCACCTAGAAAGTGTCAAGCAACATATAACTAGTTAATTAACTGTTTTTGTCATATAATATCTGCATTATCTATTTAAACAGCTCACAAAAATAACAAAATCTGAATAAATCTCCCCATATCTGCTCAGTCACGACAGCCGCTGAACCCATTTTTAAATCAATCACTTACTTGCACTTATTTTTTAAAGAACCCATTATGAACACATTGTTTTGTGCGTTTCATTAGATTTAGGCATAAAACTGAATGGGCAGGTTTGACTTTAAAGGCTCTAAGTGTAAGTGAAAAACTGTTTCTGTTAGCTCACAAGAAGAATGCAGTTAAAAAGTTTATTGCAAAGGTCACTCAAACAGGAGTGCTGGTGCAAACTCATTTCAGATTGTGCCTGGTTTTTGATCGTTTATTTAACAGCAAGATGGTGCAGGAAGAATCAGTTCAGATTAATTACATGTATTTAGGATAAAATACGGTCAGCCACAAAGTGTGTTTGCTCGATGCCCTAGGACCCCTACATAAACACTGCTGGCATAGTATTCCTAAAGGATTTAGAAATTAGCTCTATCATATGAAGTGTATGTGTTTGTTTTTCCGTTTTTTTTGGGGGGTAGGGGGGTAAGGAGGTAAGGGCTGGTCAGGCTACTAATATGTTTATTTAATCTGGGAATCCTACATGACCAGTGAGTTGGAACAGGACTGTACTGGAATGTTTAACTGGACTAACATTTGTGCTTATGAGACGAGAATTGATAACGTCAACATAAAACTAACTGGAAAAAAACCCACTTGGCTAGCAGAGGGCCATTTTATCCCCTGGGTCAGAAAGGGCAGGCTGAGAAACAACTGTGCTGAGGAAAACACTTGCTTTCATGGTTAATTTAATTTGATGATGTCAAAGAAGACAAAATTCATACTGATGCGTTTAAAAGTTTAAGTGGCAGACGTCTGTCCACGAGAGGAATCGGGCGTGGTCCTGGTTTCTGTGTTGCATGTAAAGGTCCTTTTCTCAGGCCAGTCTGACGCCCTCGTTTGTTTATGAACCAGCTTCCAGCTGCTGCAGCTCAGCCTGTAAGGTCTCTGCACGGCCCAGCTTTTCCACCTGATCCTTCGTGGGTTCTTTTATTTCCCCCGAGTCCACCTTCTGCTGTAACTCCTCGATTTGTCGCAGCTTCTTTTTTAGGTTTTTGATTTTCTTTGCCTTTTCCGCTGCTGAAGACTCGTTGGAACAAGAACTGGTCACCGCCACGGCCGCCGTGTCTTTAGCCCCACCGTCCTCTGAAACGGTGACGTTCTCAACGGCACTGCTGAGATTGTCCACATCCCCGTCCCCGTCCCCGTCCCCGTCCCCATCCTCATCCTGGTGCTGCTGCTGCTGCTGCTTTCGTTTTTCTTTTCTCTTCATGTTGCGTTTGGCAGACTTGGAGAGATTGGCCATCTCGCCTTCGCCACATCCGGGGATCTTTTGCTGCTGTTTTGTTGGGGCTGCATCAGACTGACTCATTCCCGGTGGCAGGTCTGGTTTGCTCTTAAAGAATTTCACAAACTTGTTTTCATACCTGCAACAAGAAAGAGGGAAACAAAGTTTAAGCTGGAAAACCGACAGAACTTGCATAACATGAAATTAATCCATTGCATCAACTAGTTTTGCACATTTAATAGGAAAAAAAAAACTATTGTACTTACACTGGAACCTCTTCCTGGGGCACATAACCATCTTTTACCCTCCTTGGTTTCCTCCATGTCCCATCAGGTCGCTGAGTAGCGGCTATGTATTTCCCTAAAGAGCAACAGGTAAAAAGGTTTAAAACAGAACTTAAAACAGCAGATGTCACTGTGCACAAAGTCTGAATTTCATTTAGCCAGTACAAAACTTTGCCATCATGAATAAAAAACAAAACCAGCAAATCTCTCCATTCATGGAACTAAAACCAGCAGACGACAGAATTTTTAGACATAAATATCAAGCGTTTTCTAGTATTTGTGATATCCAATAAATCCCGGCATAATGGATTAGAACGAATAATATAAAATCCTAATTAAAAATGTTTGCCTAAGTTTTGTAAGGCCTTTATTTAAATATCAACTAATGCACCTCAATCAAATAGATGTTTCAAATAGTTTCGAACTACTTGTTTTAGTTGGATTTGAAGTTATTGTTTTGATAAATACAACAATAACACCTAAAACGTTCACCATTTAGTCTCTCGAATTATTGTGTACAAAAATTCAGTTTGTTAAACACTGATATCAGCGGTTGTGTGATATGACGTCCATTTTAACTGACATATATTAAACATTAATTACGGGCGGAGAACAAGTAAGAATACCGATTGAGTCAGGCAGATGCTAACTAGCGGCTAAAACACTATTTTAGCTACAAAAGGCACTAGTTGTCATTCAAATGATACCTGTGTGTATATTTCAATGGATTATACATTTGAGTAAGATGGGGAATGCAGGTTTTCCAACCTGAAATGTGGATGCGGACAGAAAGGTTTGGGTTTGGGAGAAAAGATCCGAGACACGCATTAGCCTCACCGGATTCATCTGTCACATAGGGGGTTGCCATTTTGGGGGTAACGTGTTGCTCCGCTTCAATTGATCCGTGGCGGTTCGCCTCGTTAATCCCGCCGCTCACGTCGATCAGGCGTTGCAGAAATTCACAACGTTATCAATATGTGATACCTTGAGGAGGGCAGCTGTCATGGTAACACCAAGTAACTGCTATCTTAGTTCACGGTGCAGCCTAGCTGGGACAAGAGTACTTGCGGCGGTCTGCACCCGGAACGAGTCTGCTACATATCACTATTGCGCATGCGCTAAAATGTGGGCATGCGTGGTGGCAACCGGTGTGCGACCGGTCAAAATTTATAAATGTACAAATGTTGTAACAATGTACAAAATAGAAATGGAAATATGCTGTAATTAATAGCACTTCTCTTACTATTGTTTTGGATTTGGCATCCATCCAAGTTTTAGGCAGTCGCAAAGCTGTCGGGAGTCTGCCGTAAAGCAGAAAAAGATAACCAATTGGTTGGCGCATGCGCGAAATCGGATCTATAACGGTTGCGAAACAAGCGACCGTTGCTGGGATTTGTAAATTCTAAACATGGCATGACAGATTACAGTAACCCCTCACAAGCAAAAAAGTGTTCAGAGTTCAACCGCCGACTGGTTCTTTTCTTTTTAACGGGACAGAAGAACGTTATACCCTCTACATAACCTTTGTGGTTATGTGCTGCATTGCCATCTAGCGGTCACATACATGTGTGACCGACATATGTTGTGCATCATACAGTTGGAGCTAAAAAGTGTAGTACTTTGAAAAATTTAAATGATTTAAGCTGTACTGACACAATAGATTGTTTGAGCGACTCTATAATGGCTAGGCTTTATCAAAAACGCTCGACAGCTTTTTATTTCGATTGCTATTATTCAGCGGAACACTGCATTTGTTTTTTTTTAATAACTTTATTCACCACACTGCGTATATCTGCCCTCAATAGACCAAAAAAGGAAAGATACTAGCCATAAATATAACGACATATCTGTACAATAATGTGACTATATTGTCCATGTTTTGTATACATTCACAGTTTGATATTGACGCTTTTTCTCCCCTTTCTGCTTGATGAAATATCCGCTTGTGACAAAGCGGTCTCAAAGTTCCAGGAATCTGGGTAATGTCAAAGTTTGACTCTGACCAATAGGGATGTCCGAAGCTTGTCACGGCAACCAATCAGATCGTAGAACCCTGTTCGCGCCACTGAAAGGTATAAATAACCCCACCCAAACCTTCCTGGTCACTGTTACTAACTTCTCGCAAAGGGCGCGTAAAGGTCTCATTGTAAGAGGGTTAATTTTTCTTGTTACTTCTTTTTTTTAGGTGAAACTCTTTATATCTTAAGCTACAATGGTGAGTAGTACAAAATGAATTTTTTAATCATTTGCCTTTTAGATGTATTTTTTTTAAAAAAACGTTACCTTCATTCAGTGTTAAAAGTGGTTATGTGGTTAATTTAACCACGTCGGCAAGGTGTCATGTAAAAACTTATTTAGGTTAATAAATGTGAACGCAGATGACGCAGACTGTAAATGAGTCGAGTCGACTTCCAGATTTTTAGATTCTTCCGGCCTCTGACGTTGAAAAGCCGTTAAATAAAATCCTGCGTCACAGCCTCGCCATGACTCCATTTTCTTGAGTTTTCTTGAATGATCACAGTTCTGCTCGGCTTGTGTCCTACATCAGAACCTGGGACGTATTTTTCACTGCGAACACCTCCAGTTCTAGAAAATTCTGTTATATTTAAGTAAGCACAGCTGCTTCCTCATCTCTGGAAGAATGTGTGTAGCTTTTGATCAGATGACTTTAGTCACAATGTTCCTGTACTGCTCCTTACAATGGCCCTTTTTATACCTTTAATTAGTCTGGAGTCCTTCAGCATGTGACACAGGACTAGTGTCTGTGTTAAACCTGCAAAGCTTATTTAAAATGTAACCTTTACTCTTCCCACAGCGTGAGTGTATCTCCATCCACGTAGGTCAAGCTGGGGTCCAGATTGGCAATGCCTGCTGGGAGCTTTATTGCCTGGAGCATGGGATCCAGCCTGATGGAAAGATGCCCAGTGATAAGACTATTGGAGGAGGAGATGACTCCTTCAACACCTTCTTCAGTGAGACTGGGGCTGGAAAACATGTCCCCAGGGCCGTTTTTGTAGACCTGGAACCATCGGTGATAGGTACCTTTTGTTGGATTCATGTTCTTAGATCCCCATCTATCAAACCCTCTTATCGTTTTTGGTCATTGCCCATAGATGAGGTGCGTACTGGGACCTACCGCCAGTTGTTTCATCCTGAGCAGCTGATCACTGGCAAAGAGGACGCTGCCAACAACTATGCCCCGTGGACACTACACTGTGGGGAAAGGCTTGCTTTGAGCCGGCCATCAGCTGGTGAAATGTGACCCTCGTCACGGCAAGTACATGGCCTGTTGCCTTCTGTATCGCGGCGACGTGGTCCCCAAAGATGTCAACGCTGCCATTGCCACCATCAAAACCAAACGCACCATCCAGTTTGTGGACTGGTGCCCCACTGGTTTCAAGGTGGGCATCAACTACCAGCCCCCGACTGTTGTTCCTGGTGGAGATTTGGCCAAGGTCCAGAGGGCCGTGTGCATGCTCAGTAACACCACCGCCATTGCTGAGGCCTGGGCTCGCCTGGACCACAAGTTTGACCTGATGTACGCCAAGCGTGCCTTTGTCCACTGGTATGTGGGAGAGGGGATGGAGGAGGGCGAGTTCTCTGAGGCCAGGGAGGACATGGCTGCTCTGGAGAAGGATTACGAGGAGGTGGGCACAGACAGCCTGGGTGAGGAGGATGAAGAGGGAGAGGAGTATTAAACTGTGAATGTATAATAAATTTGAGGCAATGACTAAAAAAAATGACTTGAAGTGTTTGTTTTACAAATGGAAAGAGCCCAACAAAAATTATATTAACAAACCTGATATTAAACTGGTTTTTGTATCTATACCAATTAAAGATGACAAAATGGTTCATGAGTAGTTCAAGCTTGTCCCTCTTTTAGAGCAATATCAACTTTTTCAACTACATGCACTGTATTTGCAGAGTTTTAATCACTTATTTGTCTTTGCTATGGTCAAATGCTGAACTTATACCAAAAAAATGAAACATGAATCCAATGAGACCTTGGTAAAATCAGTCCCACAATAATTTTAAAAATTACTGAAAGCTGAAATCTGTTAGATGCTATAATTGGTCATTATTCTTTTGGCTTAGTCATTATTTTTTCAGGTATTGGTTGCAATATTCTAAGTTGCATTGTGTGTTATCAGAGTCAGATTGACAGTTGACAATGTGTTAAGAACATTTCCTTGATAATTGGTTACTTTTTTGGTTCCTGCCCTATAAAATAAATCAATAATAAGATAAATCTTAGTTTTGTTGAGGGCTTTTATACCAACTGGGGAAAAGCTGTAGGTTTACCCCGGGACAGCAGGTGGCGCTGCTCAACAGCAAAGTTCCTATTTGTACACATCCGTTAAACCGAGGAAGTACAGTCATGGCGGGACACATGAATGTGATCAGCGGCTGTAATTTTGCTTGTCCAAAAAGTGTATTTTTCGTTGTGCTCCTCACTGTTTTACCTCAGATCTCACACCAGTTTACGGGTAAGAAGTGTTTCTAAATTTATTTTTTCAGGCATTTTATAAATGAAAGTCCAAAAAAGAGCGAAATCGCCTTAGTTGTTATCCAAGAGAAGACTTTGTGTTAGCTGTTCCGCCTGGGCTGATACTAAATCAATACATTACGATGTTAACTGTGAAGAATCGTAAGACCAAAGAGGTTTGTTTCAGTGTGAACGCATAAAGATACCTCCACTGACTGATGGTAAAAATAGAACTAAAATGAAATCCTGAAGTTTGTGTGTATTGTCAGCAGACGGTAATCAGACCTAGGCTAGCGGTCGCAGCCTTTGACCCGCGAACACAGTTTAAAAAATGCCCCGAGCGACTGCTCGGTCGCTTTTACCTGCAGAATCACTTAATCTCCTTTTATTAGGGGCTCTTAACAGCCTAAAGGCAACGGTAGTTTAGATGTAAGATGATTTCGTGTGACTTCTAAACGTTTTGTATTCAGCTAGACCAATTTCATTACGAAACCAGGGAGCTGAGCAGTTGCAGTGATTTGACTATCATAAGCTTTGTTTTGATTGTAATGCACGTTTGAAGACCCTCTAACACGTCTGACATGTTTCTTATATTCGATCCAGCTCACAAGACTCCAGTATTTGACCTCCAGGATGGACAGAGCTATGCTGTTTCTGGCTCCAACAGATTCCGTTATAAAAATTCCATCATGCCAACCTGGAGGCAAACATGGACCAGAATTCAGGTAAGCCCATGTCGATGGAGGTAGTTCCGCACAGAAATGCATATTTATATCAAAGAAAATATTATAACAATGTAAAATAACTGACCTGTGTTACCAGGTGAGAGTTTGGAGTTCAGAAGTGTTCAAGGTGGAAATAGTTTCAGGTGAGGAGCAGCTGCAGGACCTGGAGAAGTTCAGCGTTTGGGCTTGGCTTCAGAGCTTGTTACGTGAGCGTCACAACGAAACCACCATTAACATCAGTCTGTTCAGCAAGAAGACTTGCTTTAGGATCGAACCTGTTGAGGACTCCCAGTACACAGTCAAGTGTATTCGAACGTAAGTTGACAGGAAATCTTTTTTATTGTTTTAATTATCGGTCATAGAAATGATTTCAATGTTTTCTTGCAGATTTTGACATCGTTCGTTTTCTGGTTTTCCTGGCGGGTTTGCTGCTCTTCTTCTTTGCAGACTCTCTCAGCAGGTAATCATCTAGTTTTATGATTTCACAGATCCCTGTTACCACACTCACTTTATTTTTCCTCCCTTTTTTTTTGAAGGAGTCAGGTTTTTTTCTACTCTGCTGGTATTGGCACTGGCACGATTGCCTCTCTCATCATCCTTTTCTTCGTTCTGGCCCGTCTTTTGCCAAAGGTAAAGTACTTTGACAAGCGTGAGGTCCAGTCAGCCCGGTGTCGTGTGTGTGACCAATGTTCATTCTTTCTTTTTTGTTGTTGTTGACCAGAAAAGCCCTTTTTATTTGTTCCTTGTTGGCGGCTGGTCATTTTCTGTCTATGCCATCCAGCTGGTCTTCAGGAATCTCAGCGTAATTCTGCAGGAACACTGGCACGTGGCCTTAGGTAGGCACCCCAGTAACACAAATAATATTTAAAGTTGAACTGACGTCAAATTATTTCTATATTTCAGTTGTAGGAACCATGTTTGTGAATTAGCTTGGTAATTCAGCCTGTGTGTGTGTTTGGCAGGTTATTTGGGACTGGTGGGGTTTGTCAGTCTTCGCTGTGTGTTACCGTTACGGCCCTCTGCAGCGGGATGAGAAGGAAGCATAAACATCTTGTCGTGGACGCTGCAGCTCTTTGGGTTGCTGCTCATTTATTTAGGGATTCAGATTCAGCAGGTTGCTTTTGCCATCATCATATCGGCACTGATCTCCAAACATCTGGAGTACCCGATCACCCTGGCAGTCGCTGCGTGGAGGCGAGTGTGGACGACTGGGAACGAAAGGTGACCCTGAGGGAAACCGCTTGAATAACCCAGTCACGCCTTGGTCCGCTGTGTAGGAAAATCCGGCGCTTTCGTCAAAAGCCGGAGCCTCGCCGCCTGTTGACGGAGGAAGAATATCAGAAGCAGGCGGAGGAGGAAACGCGCCGTGGACTGGAGGAGCTGAGGAAACACTGCAGCAGTCCGGAGTTCAACCCCTGGAAGACGGTGTCCAGGCTCCAGTCCCCACAAAGGTCCATAAGTGATGTTCTCTTCTGCATTTTCAGCCCAACTTGACGAAGAAAAACAAAACCAAAAAAATCTACTTGTGTTTTTATTTAACTGTTCCATGTACTGGTTTTTTTTAGGTTCTCATAGGGTTGATGTTTTCACCGGTGGTTAACATCTCTGTTTCTGATGTTGACTTTTTATTTCAACAGGTTTGCTGATTTCGTGGAAGGGTCCCCCCACTTGATGTCCAACGAGGTGTCTGTCCATGCGCAGGAGTACGGCTTCGGAGGAATGATCTTCGAGGACACCGACGATGAGGATGAGGAGGAGGACGCCAACAATTTCACAGACGACGACGACGACACAAACCTCCCAGTGAGAGCAGAGCGAGACTTTGCTGCCGGAGACGGGTGCAGGAATTCATCCCTCAGACCAGCAGCCTGAAAACAGCCGCTCGTGCCCCTCGTGCAGACTTCCAGGCCGCCTGTGAGTGAAATTCAAGGACCAATCACAGTCGTAGAAGGAACGGCGGCTGCAAAGTAAATGTTGCTTTGAAGGAGGTGCTCTGAAGCCACGTTTCATTTTTAAAGAGGTTTTTGTTGAAATCCAAGTTACAAATATAGAACCTCCCAAATATTGGGACATGGTTCGCTGCACAAGAAGAGTTTTCCGTTGTTTCAACTTTTAGACTTTTACATGTTCACACCTCTGAATGGGGCCGTCGCAGCAAGCGCAGGGGTTGCGTGTTTCTTCTGGAAGCATTTTCATCAGATTGCGTTTCCTTTCTTCATATGTGGAAAAAGTGTGGCTACATTTGTTTATTGCTTTTGTCTTAATGTTGATCAAATGTTGTGGAAATATTACAAAAGGATTTTGAATAAATATATATTTGAACTTGAATATTCTACAGGACAAAATTGAAGCCATTTTTTAAAAGTTGTCAATATTTAGATTTAGAATTAGAATCACCTTGTTAGAGTCTTGGTTAACTTACGTGCAGTCTGTATTTTTCATTTGCAGCTATTTTTATATACAAAGAAGTCTATTTAAACCTGGAATAGCACAGCGGCTACATTATAGCCAGACTTATTTTACTGCTCCCACCTACTGTAGGATGTGAATGTTGCTGCTGCTTTTCCGATTTATGATATAATCTTTGCATCTGCTGCGGTTATTTCTGTTTTCTGATCACACCAGCCTGATTAACACCTCTGTTAACACCAAATGCTGTGATGATGTGGGAAACACCCTGTGACAAATGCTCCATCGTGCACGTACCAGCACCAGAAGTGCTGGCAAATTTGCATGTTTCCCATGTTAGAGGTGAAGCCACACGCTAATCCCTGAGCTGCATTTCTTCTTTAGTACTTCTCTAAAACATGCACGGCAAAGAAAACTAAGCACACAATCTATTTGGAGTCAGTGAGAGGAAAATGCTTTTCAATAATTTGATTAATAATCATAGAGACGAAAGGTTATCTTGAAGATTTTGACATTTGGTTTTTAGTTTTCTGTTGTTCTTTGTTCTTTTCAAGAGCCACAGTGTGTGATTCTGGACTGGAGCCCTCCCTGGACCCCCATCTCAACCCGGGTTTACTGCAGGGCGTGGAGCTCGACCCCGAGGGGCTTGCTGTGACCGTCCCCGAGCCTGTGCACCTCATGGAGGGCATGTTCTCCGAGCTGCACAGTGTCGTTTCGGAAGTTGGCGTCCCAGTCACGGCAACTCATTTTGACCTCCAGGAAGAAATGCTCTGGATGGGAAACCACAGAGTGAGAGCTTCTGCTGCGATGCTTCAGTATGAATGTTGTCTCGGTTTTTGCTCCTCTTGCTGTGACCAGGGTCACATAAAACCAGGGAAATGTGCAGTTGCTGTGATTTTGCCCATTTGTTTACCAGCTTTAATTGTAATGCACGTTTGAAGACTCTCTAACACATCTGACATGTTTCTTATACTCGATCCAGCTCACAAGACTCCAGTATTTGACCTCCAGGATGGACAGAGCTATGCTGTTTCTGGCTCCAACAGATTCTGTTGTAAAAATTCCATCATGCCAACCTGGAGGCAAACATGGACCAGAATTCAGGTAAGCCCATGTCGATGGAGGTAGTTCCACACAGAAATGCATATTTATATCAAAGAAAATATAACAATATAAAATAACTGGCCTGTTTTAATAATAATACAAAATTTTTATATGTATGAATAAACCATGTTTTACCAGGTCAAAGTATGTGTATCTTAAGTGTTCAAGGTGGTACAACGAAATTGGAGTGCAACTCCCTTGGGGCCAAATGTAAAGAAAAATGAAATAAATAGAGCAGTCAAGCATAAAAGGACAACAACAACAATAATAATAATATATATACATACATAGTAGCAGCAGAGCAGGAAAAAAATGAGAGGAAGAAGAAACCTGAGGGACCACTGCAACAGTCCAGAGTCCTTCCAGGTCCAGAAGTGATGTTCTCTTTTCGCATTTTCAGGCTCAAACTGATGATGAAAAAAATATATACACTTTAGGATTTTTTTTCAGCCTTGTATAACTTAATCTCAATCTTAATTCCACATTACTCCACTGTGCTGACGCCCATATAAACACTACCTGCAGGTCCTTCTTTTCTTCTGCGCCTCTCGCCTGAACTTTCATCGGTCCTCACCGCCATCTACTGGACCACGGACAGTATTACACCCATTTAGGACGGGTACCACAATCATTCATTTCGAGAAAAAAAGTCCAATTATAATGTCAAAAAATCAAAATATAATTAAAAGAATAAAGTCAACCTTTTGAACCTATAACTCGACTTTTGTAACAAAGAAAGACTTTTTTTTTGCTCCAAATACAGACTAAATGACAGTCCAAAGTATAGTTTTACCAGTTCTAGTGGTTAAAAACCTAAACTTCATTTCTAACGTTATTAATCAATACATAATATACATTAAACGAAGAATAAAGGTCCGGCGTGGACTTCAGGTCAGGGTTAGATGTATGACGGCCCCCTGGTCGGCCATCTTGTCTGCAGCTGGTGCCTCTCAAAAAATCAATCATCGATGACATTTTCCTGGTGCCTAAAGTGTTTTTTCTTTCTCACGGTCCTCACAGTTTTACCTCAGGTCTTACACCGAAATACTGGTAAGAAATGTTTTTGATTATGATTCTGAGGCGTTTTATCAGTGAAAGCTTGTGTTTTGCCTGAAGTGAGACAAAACCGAAGTATTACTGACTCATCTCAAAGGTAATTGTGAAAAAACGTAATACCAAAGAGATTCGTTTAATAAAGTTACGTGCACTGGCGGAACTCTGATGTTAAAAGTATTACTAAAATGAAATCCTAAAGTTTGTATGTATTGCCAGATTTCCACCTCCAACAGTCCGTTAGGAAAATTCTGCAAACCTGGAGGCAAACATGGACCAAAATTCAGGTAAGTCCGTGTTAATGGAGTTAGTTCTAAACAGAAATGGATATTTATAATACATTTTAAAAATGCACATAATAATATAAAGTAAAAAAGTAAATTAAAACAGGTATGGAGTTCAAGGTGGTAATAGTTGCAGGTGGAGGGCAGGTTTAAGATTGGAAAAAAGTTCCGTATTTGTAGTTGGTTTCAGAACTTGTTCCACTCAGATCTGTCTGAACACACTTAAAATCTGTCTGTTCAGCAGGAAAACTTGTTCTAAGATTGAGCATGTGTACAAAAAAGTAGCAAAACAATTTAAAACTTCCCTTTTTTCTTCTCATTGGTGGCCCTAACACTCTTTAAGAAAAAAATGGTACTATAAAATGTGAATGTTGCAACATACTATTTTAATTTATGATGTAATCATTGGGTCTGCTGTTTCAGCTATTTTTGTTTTGTGACTGTTGACGTTTTTGATTTATTTTATGATCAAAACACCCTGAATAACACCTTGAGCAAGGTCTATGGTGACATAATACAGTTTAGAGAAAAAAACCCAACTCTATCTGTAGAGTTTAGTTTCCCTCCTACAGATAAATGATTCTTTAAAGCCGCATCTTTAGCCAGAACTTTGTGATTCTCCAATATTTGAAATGAGTCACTTCACTTTGCACGTTTTCAACTGTTCTGGTGAAAGACCTCAGGATCGTGCAAGGTCGGCGCGGAAATGACGAGACTTCACGCGATTATGCAGATGCTAGAATCATGCGTCTTATTCCGCCACATTGCATAATACCACTTCCAGTGTTTCGAGCTATAGTTTTCCCCCCCTTACCGTGACGCTTTCGGAGTGGAGAGCCAACACCCCCGGCAGAGTGAGCATCGAAACGGCTGGGCGTCCGCGCGCGCGACCCGCAGCCGACTCTGCCCGAGGAGGCTCTTCCTCCGTTATTTATGCTGCTGAAAGCGCATCACAGGGAGAGGAACTGGCCAGGTCCCACGTCCCCGAGATGCCGGCAGCTGCTGGTTATCAAGAGCGTCTTGACCTGTTCTGAAATGTATAACATGTTGTGAGAAAGCAAGCTTGGTACGCGTACCTGTGGTGGGAAAGCAAGAAAGCATGGCGTGAAAGCGGTTGCCATGGGGCAAAACAACAAACATCATAAGCGGGTCCCGCACATCATCAACCTTGTGACAAAACCTGCAGAGCTTTGCAGAATCGGCCTCCAGGCGCAAATTAAAACCTTGCAGCAGCAGCTGAGGCCAGATAGTGTTATCTGAGAGACAGATATGTTTCAGTTTACGTTGTCAGCATTCATCATTGGACTGACGTCAGCCAGCTTATCTGATGACATTTATGCGGCGCGCTCCTTTATGCTCATTTGATTGTCATCCTCTGGGAAACACCCTGTGACAAACACTCCATCGTGCACTTATCCAGCACCAGAGGTGCTGCCGTATTTGCATGTTTTCCCATGTTGCAGGTGATGAAACAAGCGAATCCCTTAGCTGCACGTCTCCTGTAGCACTCCCCTAAAACATGCACGGCAAGGAAACCTCATTCCAATGCAAATAAGATGGCAGCGCATCTAGGCGGGGAATCCCTTTGAAAATGAGAACATCTCGGCCCGGTGGTGGATTCTCAATAAGAATGTGGAGTTTCCCATGGTGGGAGAGCTGACCCACACACACAGGATTCATGACAACCTTGATGTAAAAGGAGTTGGGTGATTTATTTCCCCCTTCTCTGACGTGCGTACGGGTTATCCTATGAGCAAAGATTTAACAGATGAAAGGCTGGTTTATTTTAGTGGTGGCAAACGAGTCTGCTATTCATTCACATTTATAGTAACAGGACAGTTATACAGATGTGCAACAAGCGTAAAAAAGTGACAACTTTGGCCTTCGTGACCAGTTTAGCCAAATCTGCCCTTCGTTCTTCCTGGCTTTAAATAACGTTTCAGGAACGTTATTGATAAAAACAAAACACCTTTCCACGAGACAACAGCAGCACCTTACCTTCCTTTTAAAGCTGCACAAATTGGGTCAACTGTACAGTCAAAAGTGGACAATCTGTTCTTGTCAACCTCTGAAAACTCTGTAGAGTCAACAAGTCAACGACAGCGGAAACGATCCAGCGTTCGCTCAGTTCCGTCAGTATTTGTTGATCCCAAATATCCGAACTCCATGAAACTGAGGCAACTTGGGGAGGAGGACGCTGAGGAGGGAGCATGTGTTGACCAGGAAATGTGTGGGATCGTATTTGGTGTAGAAACTGGCCAGAATGTACCTGCAAAGAGAGAAAGGCTGTCAGTGTTTTACCGACATCCTGCTTTCACACGGCTTAAACCGCTTTAATAAACGGTATTAAATAAAGAAACCCCAAACAAACACAACATAATGCAGTGTTGTTCAGGAAAGTCAGTGTATCTGCGTAATATGGAGACTGCCTCAGAACTGGTTGTGTAAAACTGGTCAGTGACTGTAAAAACCTGATGGGACACTCACAGAACTATTGGGGAGATTGTGAGGAACTTCCGGGAAGACGTGAACTGGACGCCGTAGTCCATCTGTTCCCAGTGTGTGAGCAGGCGTGCTTTGCCTTGGTCTGGAGTCTCGAAGGGAGTTCCCTTCACGGTGTGTAGAAACAGGTACATCACCTGCAGGAAAGACCACGAAGGGATGAACAAATCCACCCAGAGACCCGGAAGACAAGGTTGCCTCGGACTCATCGGACTTTTTAAACTGCTTCAGGTGTAACTGACCAGGTTGTGGATGACGTTAGTAAGGGTCCAAACAAGTGGAACGGTGAAGAAGGGAATGCTGAGAAGAATGACGTGCAAGACAACCGTCAGGAGGAGGTAGGTGAGCCATATTCCTCTGCTGTTCATCACCCTGGTGTTGGGGTTCACCTCGCTGTGAGCCACGCCCACATTCATGCTGGACAGAGAGAAACATCAAGTTAACGCGCACACAGACGAACCAACAACCAGTTGTTCAGAGAGAAGCCCACAACGGCCCATCAGCGAGTAGGACACAGTCAAGAGGAATGTCCATCATTTCACTCAGACATTAATCACCAATTAGCAATGTTTGATCATTTGTTTCATTACCTTGAACAGTTAAACGGGGATTTTCTTGAAATTTTTAGGAAATGTTGATAATAGACCATGGAACATAAAGCAATATACCTTAGGTAACCATGTGTTACTATACATTACTGGTATTGGTTAACTTGTCACCTGCTCCCCCAACCTACACAAACACGCACACAGTAAGTCACAATATCTGCAGAAATGAGCTACTTGGTAGAGGTCTGTGCTCTCTGAGTGCTTTTTGGGTGATTTGTAATATGTTGCCCATTTTTATGGCGCAATAGGCGCAGAAGACACCGCCCGACTGCGCTGTGTCGTGCGACTAAACAAGCGCTCTCTCCAAAACTCAGCTAGCTAATATTACCGAGCCGTAACATGCAGACACATTAAATAACGTCTTAAAAAGATTATTTCAAGAACACAAATGTACTGTAACAACCTGGCCAATATACAGGCCTTTCAAAATCAACCCTTTATGTCCAACTATGACCCTTTATAGCGAAAACCCAACTTTCGTTAGCAGGTTAGCCCGCTAACAGCTGAGTTGCCACCTAAAACATTAGCATACCATATCTGGTGGCATTACCAGAATAACTTGAAAGATAAACTGTAAAAGTGTAAAACAACCTAGTTGAGCGACGCTGAGCCGCAACAAACATGCAATTAAACGTATTTTTAACTCAGCGCTTTACCTTCCCGTGTTCTTGTTGCTCACCAGGAAATTCCTTCTTCCTGTAGCCCCGCCCCCTCCTGCGTGGGTGGGGCCGCTTTTTGCCGCTTTCTGCAGGTGGACGCGCTGCAAAGCAACCTTATCAGCCCTAAAACTCCCTACCTTTGAGATGTATCCGAGCAACATAACATTTAGTGGGTTGTTTTAAAACAAGACTGTCCATACTGTCGATGTCTGTTTTGTTTTTTTACTTTAACCCTACTTTCTCGGTAACGGCTGGTAACGATGATGCCACACACACGTTGTCATGTTCTTAACCCCATTTGTTTTGGTCAGAGTCGCAGAACAAATTTGTTTTGGTTTTTTTTTTCCTTTTTCCCCCCTCTTAGATCAGATCAGATTAGAATTTGATCTGAGGTCAACATCACAGCGACCTTTTACAAATGTTTTAAGTCAGATTTGATGACTGTATGATCAATATCTCAGGCTTCTACAGAAGTGGTGCCGAAGAAAATAGTGTTGAGTGATGACATTTTAATTTTGGAAAGATGTCACTGTGACATCATTTCTACAAATAAATCAAAACAACGACTCAGGCAGTCGTCGTGCGTTTTGGTCAGTTATTGAAATGCTAGGAAGCTCCACACCGATGGAGCAGCTCAAAATGCTGCTGATAGGAGCTTATTAAGTGATCTAAAACACCCCTGAAATTGACCGAATTAGTGCCCTCGACATCTCTCATTTCTGTGAAATGAACATTTCTGTCTGCTCTTTTGGCCTGGGTGTGGTGGTGCAGCTGTTGGCATTGTCGCCTCGCAGCAGAAAGGTTTGGGGTTTGAATCTCAGCTCTGTGTGTGCGTCTGGGTTTTCTTTGGCACTCTGGTTTCCTCCCCAAAGACACGATTTTTAGGTGAATTAATCAGTCTAAATGAACCACAGTGGGTCTCAATAAAGGACGTAATAAAGTTTATTCACTCAGCCATAAGAGCGGAGCTTAACAGTGTTTGTTTTCTTCTTTTTTAAATGTCCCAAAGACAGGGGACAGGGGACAAACTGACATGTCCACAACTAAAACATTTTGTGGACTCTCTGCTGGGACAGCTGCCGAGTGTCGCAGGGATGCAGAATGTCTAAAAATCACATCTTCCTGCAGAAGTAAGACTTTTTTTGAGTCAACGGCTGCATTTTTGAGACACAGAATGAAACAAATATTGATGAAGTGGGGTTTTTTTTTAATCAACAGATTCAAAAAAGTCAGACCTCCATCTTCTTTTTTTCCCATGCTGAGAATGATGTCATTTGTTATACCAACCCGTAATCCTCCGTTTCCTCATTTCAGCATTTTAAAAGAAAGAATCTTTCAGAAGTCTTTTACAAACAAACCTTCTCAGCATCCCAGCCTGTGCGCTTCTCGTTTTTCTCGCCGCTCCTTCCTTTTTTGTGTCGTCGGTGTTGCATAACGAGTCTGCTAAGCTAACAAATGAGGTGAGGAGGAAGTAGTGAGGAAACTGGGCCTGTGCAGTGTAGCAGGAATCTTTCAGGAAAGCACAGCTTCCTCCTCATCCCCCAGCATTTGTCTGGATGATGGTTGAAAAATGTATTCACAGAAGTACATTTCCAGGTGATAAAAGGAACAACAGTGGACTGGTGGAATCAAAAATATACTGATGTCATGAAAGAATTCCAGTAAATAATGATAGAAGGCTTGTCCCTTTGGCAGTTCTTTTTATTTGGAAAACAAATCAGATTTAAATAAATATCAATACAATAAATATTAACGAAATAAATATTGGCTAAAAATTACATCTTAAATGCAAGAAAGGGCAGAATAACATTGAAAATTCTGGGTATTTCATTAGGCGCTAAAGGCAGACTGGTGGATCAACGCGATGGAGGAGAGACGTTTCTAAAGTGTGCAGTTGTGCGCCGGGCCGGCCGTGTGATGAGCCGGATTCCCGACAGCGAAGACGCGGGCGGTGAGGGTGGAGAAGGAGTAGAGCCTCTCCAGGGTGTGGATACACAGGGGCTCTTGCCTCCACCAGGCGACGTTCTCATAACTGCTGACCTGTAGAGCCAGGAAAGAAAAAGAAATGTTGAAGTCTGCGTGACGCACGTGTTGTTTCCTCAGAAGAGCTTTTATTTGACTTACCTCAGAGCGGTCGTCTAGTTTCACACACATGTCCCCCATGTCCCCCTGGAGTTGTGTTAAGGCTGGCAGCAGCTTTTTTGCAAAGGCTGCACAGCTTTCAAAATTGGATAGCATCTGCAGAGCAGAGCTGTAGGTCCTGGAGACGCTGAGTATCTTACTGAGACAGGTCTGGGAAGGAACAGAAACAAGAAAACTCAAAACTTCCATCATTTGGGTGGATGTTGTGCACCGTTTTTCTGTCACTCACCTCACTGTTCTCTTTGAGGCTCTCAGGATCGCACTTGTCCTCTGCCTCAATCCAGGCAGGCTGGGTTTCAGGAATGTAAATGTCTTTGGATCCATTACGTGCCTAATATTTGAGAAATGCATATTTAATTTTATCAGATGATTTGTATTTTTGATGATATATTTAAAAAAAAATCGTCACTAAATGCATCTATTGAAAAGATTTTTTTTTTCTACATTCAAGAATCAAGTCCTTTTAAAATAAAAAACACCGTTTACCTTCAGTGATTCGGATCTGGCGATCTGATGAAGCTCCAGAGAGCTGTTCCTCACACGGGCCCATGCACCTGGCGGGCACGGAGCGCACGAAGTCGCCGCAAAGAGCAAGAAAAGAAGCGCAAAAGTGTGGAAACGCGTGTCCATGGTGCAGAGTCGGGGGGCCCCTGGGGGGGGGTAGCGGAAAAATGACATCATTGCAGGTGACCAAAGGCTTGTGGGAAATTGACCTATAATCTTATCAGATTTTTTTTTTTTTTTTTTTAATCCCTATTCATCTTCTATCTGTGTCCACAAAATGACCCTCTTCTCTACCAGAGAAAAACGTTCGACTTTGATAGAACCTATGGCCCGAGTTTTTTTTTTCCTTCCTCCAACTTTGCTTTTTACGTTCAGTTCTTTGGTAATCTGTGGTAATCTAATTCCTTTTTGTACATTTTAGACTGGACTAAATTTTAGACTAGAAAATTGAAAAGTCCAGATGAACTCAAAATCTTTTCTCGGTTAACTATGACCTGGATGACTGAGAACCTACGCAGACATCTTACATTTTAGACTCGAAACCTCCACTTTTAGAATTTGATTTCAAACTTGTAGTTACCCGAATTTTTTATTCTAGTTTATCAGTAAGATTATCCGTAGTCCACGTTTCCTACTAGTTGATGAATAGATGATTGAATAGTTTTCCGATGTAAAAATTAATTCATTGCGCTGCTTTTCGATCACATATATTCCGTTTGTTCATAAACCTTTGAAAAAAACATACTACTGAACTATAAGTGTGTTAACGAAACACGTCGCCAAAAGACAAGACAAATTACCACGAAAAATGTAAATTAGAGGAGAAATATAATTATTTTGTAGGTGATTTTTTTTTTAAATGACGGGTAAACGTAAACTCAAAATGGGAATTTTTTTTTTTTTTTTTAAGGTGCACTTGAACGCACCTCTTACCCCGGAAGTGTTTTGTTGTTTTCGTTATGGACGGAATTAGCATGGGCTCATGTGGAATAAAGCGTATTTCAAGTAAAGGTTAGTTTAAAGTGTAAAATCAATATGAGAACGCTTTTGGTGTTTAACATAAATACACGTACTTCATTTTCGCATCTTCGGAGAGTGTCCGTACACCGTTGTGTTTGCATTTTTCTACGATTCACAGTTAGCTTGTTAGCTTGCTAAACGCAAAGAACTTCGATCTGACAAAAAGATGTTTCTGTTTGTGTAGGGAGAAATGTTTGTTTGGATTTTTAGTAATAAAACAGCCTCTAGACATTTGTTAGCAGTTAGTGTTAGTCCTTTACTGCCAAGTGTTACCCTATGTTTATTTGATTAACGGAAAGATGTAGAATAAACAGGTTCACTGGTGGTCAGGTTAGTTATTCACTAATTTATCTTCCTTCGAAAGGTTAACTTAGCCGCATCTATGATGAACTTTGACGGTCTCGACCCTGGGATGGGTGAGTACCCACCCAGCCTTCACGGAACCTTGGATGCGGGGATGGAGCCCTCCCTGGACCCCCATCTCAACCCGGGTTTACTGCAGGGCGTGGAGCTCGACCCCGAGGGGCTTGCTGTGACCGTCCCCGAGCCTGTGCACCTCATGGAGGGCATGTTCTCCGAGCTGCACAGTGTCGTTTCGGAAGTTGGCGTCCCAGTCACGGCAACTCATTTTGACCTCCAGGAAGAAATGCTCTGGATGGGAAACCACAGAGTGAGAGCTACCGCCGCGATGCTTCAGTCTCAACGTTGTCTCAGTTTTACTGAGAAATTTACTTTTTTTTGCTTAACCCGCTCTTTTTTTCTCAGGGTCATGTCACCTCTTTCTTTGGACCAACGATGGACCGTTACTCGTCCTTTCAAGTGCATGCAGCAGATGACATACGACACATTCAGAGTCTGGAAACGGGCGTTTTGTTCCTTTCAAAGTCCAATCTCAAATGTCACACTCGCGGGGGGCTTGTGATGTTTGAATACCCGTGAGTAACACAAAATATTTACCATCTTGTCTCTGATCGTAGAAGGCTCGTAACGCATGTGTGTTTGTTCCTCAGGATGGATGAAGGCGCTGACATGCACAGTCTCCTCATGACCGACAACAACTGTTTGCTTATGGGTGGACTGCAAAACTACGTGGTTGAGTTTGACCTAAACACTGTCCAAGAGGCTCAGAAGGTCTGAGAAGTTTGTTAAACTCTAATGGTGTATGCATCAATTCAGACGCCGTGAAGTCACCTATGGTTCGTTTTCTGTTTACGCCCTCCTAACAGTTCACCGTTGAGGTTCCCGGTGTGGCCATATTGCGACAAACCAATCGGTACTTCTTCTGCGGACACACTTCTGGCAAAGTATGCTGGGTTGGACCGAGTTGGCCGAAGTGAATAAAAGGGGTCTGCGAAGCACTCACTCTCACTGCATGTTTGAACAGATCACCCTGCGAGACTTGCGCACCTTCAAGATGGAGCAGGAGTTTGATGCCTTCTCCGGCAGCCTGTCAGACTTTGACGTTCATGGGAACCTTCTGGCTGCGTGTGGGTTCTCCAGCCGGGGCCTCAACGGGCTGTCCTGCGACCGCTTCCTTATGGTGTATGACCTTCGGATGATGCGAGCTGTCACGCCACTTCAGGTTCACGTGGACCCCCTCTTCTTACGCTTCATTCCTACCTACACCTCCCGGCTGGCCATCATCTCCCAGACGGGTACGTTTGGGAAGCGCTCCGTTCCGTTGCGTGGTCCATGTTCTCAAGACCCGCTCCGCCTCCCCTGTCTGCAGGTCAGTGCCAGTTCTGCGAGCCCACTGGTCTGGCTAACATGGCGGATATCTTTCACGTCAACACCGTGGGCCAGTTGCTCATGAGCTTCGACGTGTCCGCTAGCAAACAAGCTTTGGCCTTCGGGGATTCGGGCGGATGCGTTCACCTCTGGTCCGACGCCCCTGAGGTGTCCTTCAACGACTACTCCCGTGAGACGGAGTTTGCCGTGCCGTGTCACGTGGACACGCTGCCTCAGCTGGACTGGAACCACGACCTGCTGCCCCTCTCACTGGTCCCCATGCCGCTGACCAGCACAGAGCCGCTCTTATCAGACTGGCCCGCAGCGCTGGCGACACCCAGCCCCAGGTAACCCGGCAACAGCAGCATTACAGGAGAATGGATGGGCCTGATGACGTGTGCAGCTATTTATGAATAAAATCCAGAAAAAAAATACATTTTATAAATGAAATGAAGGTATTGGACGAGAAAACATTAAATCAGGTTCCTTTTTACAGAAAAATCAATCGGTCGTTTGTCAAATTACACGCCCTCCTTGTTGCTGGTGAACTGTTGCTGTTGTGTTCATCAGGAACGAGGAGGCTTGGGACTGAGAACTGTAGGCAAAATAGTGAAGTTGGAAATTATCAAGATGCACAAAAAATGGTTGGTTTTGCACTTCGTGTGGGCTTTGTTCACGTAAGCAGAAATAAGGAATTTCTTTAGCTTTAGCTTGAAACTTGTGGTTGCACATGAAAACAAAGCCTGCGATGTGCTCCCAGGCGGAACGTGGAACTTCTACGTCTTTCTCCTGCGGACACAGTCCACCTACTGTCCCCAAGACGTAGCTTTCGCTTTATCTCGCTTTCGCTAATTTCGAGCCGCCCAAACAAAGAAAGAAGGACGTTGTTGTGTGGATTTATTTCATCTGGTCTTCCCAACAGACGAGCTCCTCCTGCGGACCCTGAAATCCTGCGTACAATGAAAACGGTCGGTTTCATCGGTTACGCAGTAAATCCTCGCACCCGTCCTCGAAACCAGGCACGTACGAGGAAACCAAATAGATCGGATGCTCCCCCACGGCATCCTGGTTGTGGTTTTTAGCTCACAACCCCGCAGTCAGACTGCTACAGCTTCTTCTTGGTGTCTTTTGTTTCAGGTTCCTTACAAACTGAAAGACTCGGAACAAGATTACGACAACTACAACCAGATCCCAGAATCACCGATCGGCCGCGAAGAGGAGCCGCACCTCTACATGGTCACCAAGAAATACAGAAAGGTTGGGTTTATTCTGCCTCTGATTTGGTTTCCACAGAAATCACGAGAACGGCGTTTGTGCTCGATCAGGTCACAATTAAATACTCCAAACTGGGACTGGAGGACTTTGATTTCAAACACTACAACAGAACCTTGTTCGCTGGCCTGGAGCCCCACATCCCCAACGCCTACTGCAACTGCATGATCCAGGTGGGAAAGATCGGGTCTTTTGGAAGTCAGGCTGAAGGACAACGGCCGAATCCGGCTCTCCTTTCTCTGGTTCCTCAGGTTTTGTATTTCCTGGAGCCGATCCGGTGTCTGGTGCAGAACCACCTGTGTCAGAAGGAGTTCTGTTTGGCCTGCGAACTGGGATTCCTCTTCCACATGTTGGATTTGTCGCGAGGAGATCCGTGCCAGGTACCAAAATGCCCCGTCTGTTTCCGTGGCCGCCGCCTCCTTCCTTCCTGACCCTCCCGCTCCTCTGCGTGAAGGCCAGTAACTTCCTCCGAGCGTTTCGCACCATCCCCGAAGCCTCGGCGCTGGGTCTGATCCTGGCGGACTCGGATGAGCAAACGGGCAAGGCCAAGCTGGGCCGCCTCATCCAAAGCTGGAACCGCTTCATCCTGGCCCAGCTCCACCAGGAGACACAGGAACAGGAAGGCCCTCAGGCCTACCGAGGAGCCAGCAGCAGGTAGGCAGCCGGCGCCAGCGGGCCCGGAGGAGAGGTCATCCCCTCCTGTGGTTGTGCCTCAGCTCTCTCGGCTCCTCCGGCGAGTCCGTCATCGGGAAGCTGTTCGGGTGTGAGGTGGAGAACAGCAGCCTGTGTCGCTGCGGCAAAGAGACGGTGCGCTCCTCGCTGACGCTGCTCTTCACCATGCATTACCCCGAACACAACTCCCCAGGTGGGATTCGCGCGTCTCAGGCAGAAACCGCGCGTGGATGCCCGTGATGAGACCATCTCCCGTATTCCTTGATTCCTCAGAGAAAGTGAGGGAGTACGACTTTGCCGAGATCCTGAAGAGGAGCATCTGTCTGGAGCAGAGCACCCAGGCGTGGTGCGAAAACTGCGAGAAGTACCAGCCGACCGTGAGTGCCACCGGCGGAGCGCGGCAGCGTCTCTGCATCCTGGGGTAAAATTGTGCGTTTTTGCGCCGTTTCAGGTGCAGACTCGCAACATCCGCTGCCTCCCCGATGTCCTGGTCATCAACTGTGAGGTGAACAGCGCCAAAGAGGCGGAGTTTTGGAGGGTTCAGGCGGAGGTAAGCGTTAGCGGCCGAGCTTGGCCGGGACCGGAAAAGAAAAAGACACAATTGGGTCCCTGTTGTGTTGCGTTCTTCACAGTACGCCTTCAATAAAGCTGCGCAAAAGGAGGCCACAGAACCCGTGAAACCTAAAGAACCGCCCCCCATGCCCAGCGAGTGGTGTCTGGAGTAAGACGCGTTCCTTTTACAATCAAAAAGGATCCTGCAGGGTCCCAAACCGAAGGGAGGTCACATGGCCGCCCCACCCTGTGCTTTCAGCAGCGAGGAGATGAGCAGCATGGAGGGCTTCACCCTGGACACGCGCGTGGAGGACCTGCGCCACGTCTGGATCCCTCTCAGCCTCAAGATGTCCATCAGTAAAAGCCAGGGTCTGGAGATCAGCAGCTGGCCCGAAGCCCAAGAGGTGAGTCGGCAGCCTCGGCCGGAGGCCGGGCGGGACCGCTAACCTGCCGCCGCGCCTCCCAAACAGCTGAGCGAGGCCGAGGAGGCCGAGGGCACCTCCCTCTACGACCTGGTGGTCACCGTGCCGCACGTCCAGGACGCACGCACGGGCGGCAACTTGGTCACGCACATCAAGGTGGGGGAGACGTACCACCAAAGAAAAGAGGTGAGACGAAGTCAGCGGGTCGGTTGCGAGCCAGCGGCGCCGTTCACGCTCGTCGGGGTTGTTTCTCAGGGGGTCACGCACCAGCAGTGGTACCTCTTCAACGACTTCCTCATCGAACCCATCGACAAGGTGAGATGATGATTTCACAGGAGTGGAAAACCTCGGCAGCGATGTAACCCTGCTGTTGCGTTGCAGACGGAGGCCGTCCAGTTCGACGTGAGCTGGAAGGTTCCGGCCATTTTGTATTACGCCAAGAGGAACTACCACACCAAATACGACCTCCGCAGTAACCACTCCGAAGCTCTACGTTCTGCACGCGTGCGTGGGCGCGTGGTTCATCGGCTGCTCTCTTCTCAGTTAAAAACCCCATCGATGCCAGCGTGCTGCTGACAGAAGCCTCGCTGGCTCGGAAGCAGAGGAAGAGCCACGCCACCTTCATCCCTCTCATGGTCAGCGAGATGCCGCAGGCCAGAGACCTGGTGGGCCTGGACGCCGAGTTTGTCACGCTCAACCAGGTGAGTCGGGCTTCTGCTGGCCACACAGCGAAGCAACAAGAGAGAGAAGATGGAGGTCATTGTTAAAACAGAGATAAAAAAAAAATAAATACAGAGTTTAAGCAACAACATGAATATAGGTTTTATCGACCGCCCCCTAGTGGCCGAAAATGACAACGCATTTAATTATATTTCAAATCTAACACAAAACCTCTCTAATAAGGAGACAAAGCTGAGATTCCTTATTTTGAGATTTAATTATATCAATTAGAAATGATAAAATCTAATTATGGTCTGCGCGTTTGCAGGAAGAGGCAGAGCTCCGCAGCGACGGCACCAAATCGACCATCAAGCCGAGTCAGATGTCTGTTGCCAGGATCACTTGCGTGAGGGGCCAGGGGCCCAACGAAGGGGTGCCCTTCATCGATGACTACATCTCTACGCAGGAGCAGGTGAGGACCGCCGACGGCAAAAGAAAGGAAGTCCGTTAGAACGTGCGTTTTTACAAACTCCGCCTCCAGGTGGTGGATTACCTGACGCAGTATTCCGGCATCAAACCTGGAGACCTGGATGCAAAGATTTCCTCAAAGCATTTGACCACGCTGAAGTCGACGTACTTGAAGCTGCGCTTCCTCATCGACACAGGAGTTCGCTTCGTCGGTCACGGCCTGCAGAAGGACTTTCGGGTGATCAACCTACTGGTAGGGTTTGTCTTTCCATCAGGTTTGGTGTTTGGGTGGAGGGGGGGATCATTTTAGCTCTGTTCTTGTGCAGAAATGAAAGAAAAATCTTGTTTTTAAGGTTCCTAAAGACCAGGTGGTAGACACGGTCTACCTGTTTCATTTGCCTCGTAAGAGGATGATTTCCCTGAGGTTTCTCGCCTGGTATTTTCTTGGTAAGTGATGTTTGAATTCGTATTTGCGTGGATCATATGGTTGTGCTGCTCCGCTGTAGTCTGGCCCTCGTGTGTTTTTGACTCTTTTTCTGGCCCCCAGACCTCAACATTCAGGGGGAAACCCATGACAGCATAGAGGATGCCCGCACCGCCCTTCAGCTGTACAGAAAGTACTTGGACCTGAGCCGCGGAGGCGGGTCGGACCAAGTCAGGAAGGTCTTGAAGGGACTCTACGAAAAAGGCCGCCAGCTCGACTGGAAAGTCCCAGATTCTGACACAGGAGACGGTCAAGGTAGCCCCAAAAGTACGAGACGACGTCAAATGAAGCAGAAATGGGCAGGTGGATGCTAATGAGATGTTTCAGGTGAGCTTTAAGTCGGTGTTCTCCTTCCTCCCGCAGGTGCGGCTGGGTTTCCCTCTGTGATGGGACTGTGAGTAGTTTCACAAACGGGTGCCCGTTCAGTCACCATCCAAACGCTCTTCCGCTTCTGCTTCTGCATCGCGTCCGCCCACGTTGACTTGAAACGGCCAGATTGAGCCTTTTAATTTGAATTTTGTACCTCGTCCTCCCATTTTAAGACTCGTTTTAGTACATTGAATAAAAAAATGACTGCTCAAAGTCGAAGTTGTGTTTCATATCAGCGCCTTTCAACTGCTACAGCAATATTTAAACACTGCTGGCTCAGAGAACAAACACTCCAAACATGCGTTTAGGTCACATGTCGCATCGTAGCGATTTCACTGGTGAGCTGCAGCGGCTTTTCGGGGAGGGCGGGGACCGTTCTCAGGTGTGATTCATTTAGCAGAATTTAAGATGGCATTTGTGTTTCGCCTTTGAATCACGTTTGAGGGAAATGCTGTCCACACGTCACTTTTTTACACACAATGAGACAGACTTGTGTTGTAATATTACAAATGTCACTAGTTGGGTTTTTTCCTTACAATGTGGGAACGCATGACTGGTTACCCCCTTTTTTTTGGCTGGATTTGAGGGGCTGTTCAGGGTTCATGTGACCCTTTTAGACAAAGAACGTTACAAAATGGTATTTTAAAAAGATATTTACATTTTCTTTATTCATTCATCAGATGTCCTAAGAAAGGAGGTGACTTATTTAGGTCTTACAGGAAAATGAATTCTAACCTTTTGTCTTGTGCAACGGCGCCACCTGCTGGTCGCGTGGACCTCGTGTTTTTTTTACTTTTAATAAAATAAAGTCATTATGTTAAATTTAACGCGTAATAAAACAGCTGTAAATGTGGAACACGACAAAAGAGGGTTTTAGTTCTAACCTAGATCAAATTGAAACTTTTCTATATGCCTCGGAGTCCTTGTGGTTGTGCCTGAGAGAAAAGAGGTTTTTTAACAAATTGCTGATGCAAAAATGTGTATTGCAAACAGTTTATTCATAGTAAATGAAACGTGTGCAATTCAGTGAGCGCAAGAAAGGGTGGAGTTGGGACAGTCGCTGTCTTTGGTCCATATTTGGTAGAGATGAACATGAGCGGATCGACCAGAGAAGGCACTTGAGTTTACAAAAGTTGTCCTGGAGTCTACTCGAAGAACAAACTAGCTAGTTTTCGTTTCCGTTTCCGACTAATATGAATATCGTGTAGGTACATGGAGGGTGTGCGTGAAGAGGGATGGAGGGAAACGAGGGATGAATAAACGAAGATGAAGGGCTGGACGAATCTACCGTGGAATCGTTTGCAGGCAGAAGAAAGAAGAGGAAAACATTTACACAGGGGAGGAAAAAAAAAAGGGTTCTTTGGCAATTACCCAATCTAAAACCAATCTGGAATGTAAAACAAAGAATAGAAAGAACCCGGAAATTAGACCAACCTTGGTAAAATCAAACTCATTTATCAAACAGAAGTCCGAGGACTCAAATCTGCTCATCTGTTCTAACTATAATCGACACGTCTCCGCCTGGCAAAACTTTGGAAATTAAAAAATTAACAACCTTTTGGGGAACTTTCTTGCTGGCTTTGAGAAGATGGTGAAGAAAAGATGAAGGGAGAGAGTCGCCGAGGCGCGTCCAGTTCATGTCACATCTCCCCAAAGGTGCCTTCAGAGGTGGAGAGGACCGGCAGATGGAAACATGAGCCTGTTCATACCTGGAAATTCCTCCTCTCAGCCCAAAATCTGCCAAGGAAAACCTGCAGCGAAACCATAAACGAAGAGAAAACGAAAGAAAACCATTTGAGGGAGGGCGTGGAGGAGGACGTGGCCATGATGGAACGAGCCTTTTACACTACAGCCTCCGATTATGTACAAAAATGAAACACTGGGGCCCGGGGGGAGGAAAAGACCCGTCAAAATAAAAGCACTGAGGTATTCACCCACTTTTGTTCATAAACGGACAGTATGAGACGTGCAAAAAACCCCAAAGAAAAACCAGCCCCGATGCGTTCACCAGCTTGATTCCTTTGAACCTTCACGGATGGGGAGTACAAAAAGGCGGGAGGAGACGACTCGCAGCTTCTTCTCGCACAAAACCGTCGCTCCTGCTCTAGCGGGATCGGACGGGGAAGCCGACGTCTGGAAAAGGCAAACGTGAAATCTCTCAGTGACTGAAGGCAAAGTACGTCGACTGTGCACATTCACAATCAAACCGTGCACGTGGAAGCAAACCCGGCCAACAGCAAAGCAGCAGCTGTCCGAAGGGGAGAATCTGAGGACGAGAGGACAAAAGGACGCGGTAACCCTGACGACCGGGGCACGTCACTGCCTGGAATTGAATTTATGAGGAATATTCCGAGTGTGACCACTCAGGTCGGATGAGAATCCGGACGTCACAGATTAAAGCGGGCCGAGAGCCTCGGCGTCGCCCCCTGCTGGTAATCTACCATAAAAAGCGCTTCCTTGGCCTGGTTTCAAACAGCGCTCTAAACTAACATTCCTCTCTTTTTTTCCATTATTCAGCGATTCAAACAAGTTCAAAAAGGTCGGGACTGGCCTCTTGCTGCCTGCGGCCCCCCCACAAGATGGCAGCAGCTGCCGACGCCGTCAAAGAAGCCGCAAGCAGGTTTCCCTTCATGATGGTTCGGAAAGAAAAAACAACTCGATTCACTCGATTTTCATCCAACTTCATCAGTAAAAGAAAAAAAAAAGATTTCTAATCGGATCCTTCACGAGGAGAACGTCACAGACACGAGTAAAAGGAACAAGGTCTCTCCCGGCTGAGAGCGGCCGTGACACCTGGATTACACCTGGATATGTTTCCCTAATCTGCACAGATTAACGAGGGGCTGCGGCGCTGGCGGAGGGGTGGAATCGATACGACGTCTGCTCCGTTTTCCACGGTGAAGGTGTCGAAATGGTGGCGACAAAGACGGAGGTGAAGAGAAGATGAACAGGGTGAGAGCGGACAGAGCAGGGAGCGGAAACAGACGAGCGGCCCGGGCGGTCGCCGCCGGGGGGGCCGAGAGCGGCGGCGGCGCCATCAGAGGTACCAGGAGGTCCTGATCGGGGAGAAGAAACAGCGAGAGCTCCACAACGGAGGGAAGAGTGGAGAGATGGACCTACTGATCTGAAAAATGTAAACTGGTATGCTATTCTTCATTGGAGGGAGTTATGGAGGAGGGGTGTGCTGTGGGTGCGGGGGTTAGTAGACGTGGCGACCCGAGCCGGGGCCTCCTATCAAGGGCAGTGCGTCCGCGGCAGCCTCTGGGGCAGCCCGTTGTGGGCGCTTCGGTCGTGGTTGTGCGCCGACGAGCGGGGCGGAGCTCTGGGGTGGGCGTGGGAGCCGCCCTCGCTCTGGTAGCGATGGTTGGGCCGTCCGGGGTTCCTGTCGCCGTGGGTGACCGCCGTTGTACCGCTGACTGCCCGAGTGGTAGCCCTGACCCTGGAAGGTTCGCCGGTTGCCTTGAAAGATCTGGAGGGTTTGGAAAAAGGCGCGTCACCCGCCGGCGTGGGCTGGCGAGCCCGGAGCCGAGCGGAAGCGGAGCCTGACCTGTTTGTTCGGAGGCGGACGGGTTTCGCTGGGGGGGCTCTGGGTCTGCGTGGGGGGCGGCGGCGGCGTCTCCTGGAGGCTGGGGCTGGTCACCGAGGAGGACGTGGAGCTACAGCGGGACCGATTCGAGTATCCCGTACGAGGATGGTAAACTGGAAGAGAGAAGCTGGGTCATGTGACCGGAGGGCAGGGAAACGGATCGGGGCCTCGGTAGCCGTCCTACCTGAGCCAAAGCCCGTGATGCTGGACTTCAGCGGCTCCAGGTCAAAGGTGAACCTCACCGCTTTGCCCAGGTCCTCGTCGTATTTACGCTCGCTTACAAAATGCTGCGGGGGGGAGGAGGATCGTGAGCGGCGCGCGCACGCGGACATTTAGCAACGAGAGGCGGAGCGGCTGGAGCCACCTTGATCTCTGCGCGCAGCTCGCTCCGCTGCTCCTCGGACATGGAGGCCGATCGGTCCGTCAGCCGCCTCAGCTCCTCGGCTCGCTTCTGCCGGGTCTCCAAAGTCAACACTGAAAGAAAAACACGGCGGGTTTTCAGTTCCGGCCCCCGGTAAAAGCGAGAGAAGCCGGGCCGGTGTTTTTACGAAGGATGTCGCCTAAATCCTTGAAAAGAAGGGAGATCTTCCAGGATGGTTGCAGATTGACGCATTATTTGCTGCACACGCGCCTTTTAAACACTTTCAATCCAGCCTGAACCGGACATCTAATAACCCCTAACCTGCTTTTCCTTTTCCTCCAGCTAGGTTTCGTTTTCCCGCCATCGCCTGCGGCTGCGCTGACGAAGCACATCGTGCCAAAGTGCAGCTGACTCCGGATTGACGGATAAACAAAGGTCACAGATAAAGCCCTTTACTGTCTGTGCACGTGGTGACCGACAGAGATCTCCTGCTTCTGGGAGAAGCCAGGAAACACCGAGAGAACCTGGATTTGTACTCGCTAAAAATATTGGTTCCTTCGCTTTCCCCTCAGTTCCCCCAACCGAGCGCACAAAGGCGGCATTGAGCCGCCCTCGACACCCGAGACGCTCGGCTCTTTTCAGGCCTGCAACACACACCGCGGAGAGAATGGCCTGCTCCTACAAAAATGCAGTCGTGTTCTGTCATGTTACACACACGCACGGCGGTCGGCTCCAGGTACGGAGAACTTGAGGGCGACTCGGGAAACTGGGACTTGTTGTTCCATCCGCAATCTCCTTTACGGCCTCGCCGGGTTATCGTGTTGTGCGAAACAAAGTCCCGGGAGTGGAAAGCGGGTCACGTCTGAAAATACTTACTGGTCTCGGATTTGACTTTGTCCATTTCTCTCAGGAGGGTCACTTCCCTGTCCATCAAACTAGGGAAAACAAGGAGAAAACCGAAGCTTAGCTGACACGTTCCAGGCAAACGAAGGAAAACGGTTGGATTAAATCCCTCGGGTCAGATCGCACCAGCTCTGGAGCTCTGCAAACGTCTGCTTCATGCTCTTGATGGAGGAATCCATCTCGTCCTTGATCACCATGCGGTAGCGGGTCAGGGAGGCGGTGCACCGCTGCAGGTCCTTGACGGAGCGATCGATGTTGGGGGCTGAGGGGTGGAGGGCACAGGTGTCACACAAACGTCCGCTCCGGGTTCCTGTTTTCAAGCTTGGCGGGAACATTAAAAGCGTCTGACCTATCTTCTTGGCTCCTGAGCCGTGCTCGTCCGGGGCGGGCGCTAACGAGGAAGCCGGTGGATGTGAAGCGGCGCCGGGTCTGTGTCGGGGCTTGTTGCCTCGGGGACCCTGGCGATTCCTCCCCGACGGCTGCGAGCTGTGACTTGGCACGCTACCTCGGCTTTCTGCTTCTACACCTGTGAGGAGACCGCTAATTAGCATCCTCACAAGTGCAGAAGAAACACCTCGGGCGCGTTTCAGCGGCAGCGGAACCACAGACAGCAGCAGCTTTAGCAACAAGATTAAGGTTTTTCTAAAAAGAAGCCGCAGAAATCTGTGTCCTCGGGTGTAGCTACTGTCACTAGCCGCTAGCTGCTATGCTAAGTGACTGCTTTTATGTAAATAAACCTCTCACTGGCTGTCAACGGGACCATAATCCAGCGCCGCTGCAGCCAGATGCTGCAGCAAAGCTCTGATTACCGGCGGTTTCGGACGAGGCCGGTTCGGAGTCCAGCTCGGCGGCATCCAGAGAGGCGGAGTCCAGCTGTTCGCTCAGCGAGTCCAGCGATTCGCCGTCCATGGCCGACCCGTTGGCGTGAAAGCCGTTCACCTCGTCCTTGCTGTCCCCGGGGGGCGTGGCCTCGGGGGGCGCCGGCTGGGCGGGAGCCTCCGGCTGAGGTTTGGGCTTCTTTTTCTTCTTGGGCTGGAAACAAATAGGAGCGATGATCATCCGATGGCGTTTCGGACCCAAATCGCAACATCGGATCAAAATCCCACCTTCTTCTTGCCGGTGACGTTCCACTCCTTCAGGATCTCCGCCGCGCTACCTGGAAGTCAGAGGTTCACAGCGGTGACAGCCGTATGCGACGAGGCGTGCAGCCTGTTGAACTGCATCACACACAGCCCTGCGCGCCTATGCCCCAGGGCGTTTTTTCAAGGCGATGCTAAAATTAGGAACAAAGCGGCGTGACGCAAAACGACGCGCCTCCCGTTCTATAATTACAGTCGCCGAAGTAAAGGTATGCAAATGACGTTGAGGCGTCTGATTGCGAGGCACGCCAGGCATGAGGAGGCAAGACGGAGGAGGAGGAGGAGGAGAAGAAGAAAAACTCTTCTTAAGGTCATGTTTCAGACGCGGCTCACACGCTGGTGCAAACACGCAGATAACGCCACAACTCGGTCGCACACGTAACCGCCGCTGAGGAATTTGTGTCAGATGGCGCAAGAAGGGCCGCGTTCGCGGGTCGGGCCGGCTTCGGACAGCTTTTATTGACTTTTACCGGCCAAACGCAGGCGTCCTACCTTCTAGGAAAGCTTGAACGGCTTTGTCGACGCAGTTCTCAAAGTGCTGCAACACCAGCACGATCTCGTTGTTGCTTTTGTTGGGCACGACGGCCCTGACGGCGCTGATCTGCAGGAAAAAGCACAGCCCAGTTTATTATTAGATCGCTCTCAAGACGCTCCGATCCGCTGCCTGCAACTTTTATTACTGGTTTCTCATTTTCTCATCACGCTGCCCTCGTGACAAAGGAAAAAAATCCTGCCGTCTCATTTAGGAGAGATGTAAAAAAACTAGGAGTGACTCGCTAACGGGGGGGGCTTTTACAAAGTCACATGGAAATATTCCGACTTCCGCTGTGGGAGCTGGAGGTCTCAAACTCTCTCCAGGATTTTGAGCTCTTTGCCGGAAAAACTGGTGATGAACTGGGAATTTCCTTGTTAATAAAGACGTAATAAAAGCTGCTTTCAGGTGATCTGATAGAGGAGCTGGAGGGAAAGGCTCTTTATCGAGCCGAGCAGCTGCTCGCGCCGACAACTCGCCCCCTTTGGTTGCCAAAAACCAGCTAACTGGGAAACTGCAGCTTCCACCACTAATGAAAGTGAATGTCAGGGCTTAGCCGTAAATCCATCGGCACAGACGCGAAGTGTTTCGCTGCAGGATTAGAAACCTCCCGATACTGCACCAAATCGGTGCTTTTGGGCAGCGCGTCGGGCGTCCACGTCCACGCCAGGTGTCCCACCTTCTCCTTCATCCTCTCGGTGGTTCCTCCCTGCCACATGACCATCTTCGAGCGCGTGTCAAACACCACTCCAGACGTGTCTGCGGAAGAACACCGGAAAAAAAAAGACCTTGAGACTCATTTGCAAACGCTCTTGAAGGACATTTGCAAAACAAAGCGGCCGGCAGACAAATTCGGCGTTAATAAGCCTCCAAAATGGCCGCCCGCCACTGGTGTCGGATTAAAAGACGAAGGTAGCGAAGACTCGGGTGCGGAGGCTGAAGGGCAGACGCTTCTCTTCAAAAATAAGTGAAATAGACGTGGAAAACTCCAAAAGCCAACGGAACAGTTCCAAAGTTTTCCTTCTGGAAGCTCATTTAGGAAAACAAGCTGATCATAAACGTGTTTTCTTCTGCTGTGAAAGTGGGTTAATGTCACTCTTAATGAGTTTACTGGTGCTCGTTAAAACTTACATGGTAACTGGTGAAATTAGCACACAACATGTAGAAACACCAGCCTAGCCCTTAAACGATTAGTATTTCCGACTCGTTTGCGGTAGATACTCATCAGAGAACCGACATTCTTCTCTCCCAGTGTGAAGGAAGCAGATACAAACCCTTCTGGCTGTTTTTCTTTGCCATGGTGTCGCACACGTGTCAAAGTCTTCCTCAAGGCGTCTTCACGCTCCGAAGAAGGCTTCGGGCTTGGCGGGTTTCTTTACCGGGATTTTTTTTTTGGCCTCCTCCAATAAACCAGATGCCAGTAAAGCTCACGAATCGGAAGCTCGGAGGAGTGAAGTTCAGGCCAAGAATGCACCGTTCAGGCAAAGACCTCCCCTCCTTTCTGCACTTACGTCGTCCAGATCTGTGAGGGGAAGAGAAAACCAGCTGTTACCGGGGCTGCGACTGGGGGGGGAGGCAACAGAAGGCTGGACTAAACCAAGCCAAACCGTCGGAAACTAAGCAGAGAAAGTGAAACTTCAGGGTTGGTTTAACCCTGAAAGGATGAATGCAAATCAAATGAAATCCAGTTTCTCAGCCTGCACGGCACGAATGACGAGCAGATTTTAGGAGGTTATCGCCCGTCTGGCAGCTGCACGTCAACAGAACAAAAAGCTGCAGTTAATATTGTTCTTGGCAGAAGGGTTGCATGTAGTTTGGAAGAGAGGAGCAAGTTTTAAGTGGAATTTCCTTCTTCCCCGTGAACAGCGGGAGCAGCGTCTGATAATGTTCTGAGTGTTATGCGGAACTTTCTCAGTCCAGGCTCCGGGAAGGGAATAAATCCTCTGCCAATTCCTGAATTTGACACAGTAACAGCTGCTATTTTCTGCTTTTTAACAGGCGCGATGAAGAATTCCCTCAGGAAGTTCAGATACAGCAAAACTGGCGGCGTCTCGTCATGACATCAGCGCCGTCTCTGCGTGAGGAGTTTTGGAGTTTTCAGCTTAGGAAAAGTTTTATGAAGCGTTTCCATTTGTAAGAATCGGTGTGTTAATCCGAGTGATGATGCAAATGTGCAGCAGGGAAACTTTCTGCCCAAAGAACCAGATCTACGCCACCTAAAAGAAAACAATGGGGGCGCTGTCTGACCAAAGTCACTTTCATTCTGTCCCATTTGGACGAAAGAAAGGCTTGGACACGACCATCGGCAACCTGGGCTCATTTGTTTCTATGGGACAGCCGTTCCCCTCCTTTTTA
>CAAE01014729.1:1797430-1821499 GCA_000180735.1 Tetraodon nigroviridis
GAAACTTCCAACCTGCACAGCCCCACACCCTGCGGATAAGGACTTGGCATGCATGCATGCACACACACACACACACACACACACACACACCACACCTCTGCAGACGTCAAAGGCAGCCAGGCAAAGTCAACAAGTGACGCGGCTGAGGCTGCTCACATGGACACTAGGATGCTGGTGTTTATTAAGAGGGATGGTGCTCCAGGTGTGCAGGTGATGCAGGTCACTAAAGGTGCTGGCTCAGCACTCTTACCCAGGGTGTGTGACACAGCAGGCTCATTTTAATGCAGAAATGTGATCTTAGGAGTGTGTAGATAGGTGTGTGTGTGTGTGTGTTTCTGTGTGTGAGGGGGGATGTATAGGAAAATAAATCTGGAGGTCATTGCAAAAAGGGTGCAGGAATGCAGTACTAAAAGAGGTCAAATCGGATTAAAACATCATTCTATACCATCACTGTTTTATTCGTATGACAGAGGACGAAGAAGCAGGTTTGTAACAGAGTTTGTTTCTAGGAAAACAAACAAATTCATTTGCACCTCAGGCTGCAGAAGCAGAAGATCGCTGCCACGTCAATCACGCTTCTTTTCGCCCTGCAGCAGAGGTCAAACTGGGTTTGGGATTTGACGGTTTTTTGGGGTGCAGAGTGACTGGGCAGTTCCACAAAAACCGCTGTTTTACTATAAAATTCTAATTTTGGCTTTACGAACACTTAGCGTCCAAAATACACCGCTTCTTCGTAATACTAGCTACATAACCCGGCCGATGACGACGATGAATCCATGCTTGGATAAAGATCCTTCTGTCTGAGGGGCTATTTTACTCACACTCTGATTTTTTCCCCCTTTATTTTCTCCTCTAAAATTAGGTCTTTCACACTGTTTATTTCTGGCTCAAGTCCGGAGATTACGTATCAAGTTAGCTTGCTAATGTTGCCTTACGCGATTAGCTTTGCAGGTATTTTTCGCTGTTAAACACAGCATATAACTAAACACAACAGATGGAATGCAAGGCTGCATTAGAATTGCTGCAGCCTGCGTCCAAAGTCGTCTGTGTGATGGAGATTTAGATGGAGCCGTGGCCGAAAAACGCAGCTAGCAGCAGGCTTTGCTCTCATGATCAACGCTCTCATTTAAAGCTAATAGCGTCCGCGGGCTGCTCCACGGAGCAGCCCGCGTTTGGCTAATATCAAAGCATCAGCGGATTGTTCGTCCAGCCCGATTGACGCAGAAGAATAAAAATGGCTTACTTGATGTCGGTGGGAAGAATGAATAGTCGATTCTGAAATCGGGAGACCGCAGCTCCGACCGCCAGCCGCCTTTAATACCGAGCAGTCCGCTGTGGGCAATATTTTCCTACGGCAGGCTGCTGCCGGGTTGCCAGGTTTGATTTAAAGAATCTTCCATTTTACCCACGTCTGACAACGAAATATCTTTTGGACGACACACAACAAACGGTTTGGGTGCAACAATAATTTCACAACATAAACACCCCTTTTTTTAATAGATAATGCAATTTATTCTAAAATTGATGGGATTTCTGCACTTCGTTTGATGTTTTACATGTTTATGATTTATCATCAGCCGTTTTAGAAACCAGAAATTGTATTTATTTAGAAATATATTAGGTATTAAAGTAAACATCAGCACAACTACAAGGGTTGACAAAAATGCTAACTACTGTAGTGATATGGGTTTGAAACAGTTTAAAGCGTGGGACACTAAACCAAACCTGGCAACCTATTTATCCACGTCGTCATTTCCGAACTCGAGGCTGCGGGTGCGTTTATTTTGTTGCCTTGTCCCGCCCGGTTCATACCCACAGCTCCGCATCGGCCGCTGGCATGAGTACGCGTTTTCCAAAATACGCTCTCTATTTCCACCTGCCGGCCAAACCTCTCAACGCATACAATACAGCAGATGGCTTAATAATAACAATAAGTTAGCAAGAATATTACCCATATATGTGATTTTCGGTTGATTAACTTAATTTTCATACTGTGTACTTTTTGACTGTTGTGAATCTGTGTAAGGATTAACTGGGGTAGAGCTAAAGCTTTGCAAACATTGAGTATCCGTAATCCAGGAATGCAGTCAAAGCTTTGGTATTTTTTGGAGTATTTTAGAGTACCAAAAATACCCAACAGTACAATGAACAACCGAGTATGACTACTAAATGGGAATGGAGCACAAGCCAGCAGGCATATTCTGTCGGGTTACAGGCTAATCAGCTGCTTCCATGTTAAAAAAAAAAAATCAATCATTTGCCAGCAGCACTACCGGCCGTTACCCTGGATACGTGATAAGAGATGGCCGCTTCCTCTCGTTGCTGTAATAAAAGTGTTGTCCTTATTTGTTTTATTACATCTTGGAACATCTGTCTGTTTCTATATACGCATACTTAATGGTAAAATAAAATATGAAAATAGAAGCAGATAGGAGACCAATGGTGCAAGAAATAAGGCTTTATTCAAAAGTTATGAGGTAAGACCAGTTTAATACTCCTCTCCATCTTCATCCTCATCCCCCATGGTATCAGCCCCCACCTCCTCGTAATCCTTCTCCAGAGCAGCCATGTCCTCCCTGGCCTCAGAGAACTCGCCCTCCTCCATCCCCTCTCCCACATACCAAAAAACAAAGGCCCGTTTGGCGTACATCAGGTCAAACTTGTGGTCCAGGCGAGCCCAGGCCTCAGCAATGGCGGTGGTGTTACTGAGCATGCACACGGCCCTCTGGACCTTGGCCAAATCTCCACCAGGAACAACAGTCGGGGGCTGGTAGTTGATGCCCACCTTGAAACCGGTGGGGCACCAGTCCACAAACTGGATGGTGCGTTTGGTTTTGATGGTGGCGATGGCAGCGTTGACATCTTTGGGGACCACGTCGCCGCGATACAGAAGGCAACAGGCCATGTACTTGCCGTGACGAGGGTCACATTTCACCAGCTGATTGGCCGGCTCAAAGCAAGCGTTGGTGATTTCAGCTACGGTCAACTGCTCATGGTAAGCTTTCTCAGCAGAGATCACCGGTGCATATGTAGCCAGGGGGAAATGGATACGGGGATACGGCACCAAGTTGGTCTGGAATTCTGTCAGATCAACATTGAGAGCGCCATCAAAACGCAGGGAAGCTGTGATGGAGGACACGATCTGACTGATCAGCCTGTTCAGGTTGGTGTAAGTGGGGTGCTCGATGTCCAGGTTCCGACGGCAGATGTCGTAGATGGCCTCGTTGTCCACCATGAAGGCGCAGTCCGAGTGCTCCAGGGTGGTGTGGGTGGTCAGGATGGAGTTGTAGGGCTCCACCACTGCAGTGGACACCTGGGGAGCCGGGTAGACCGAGAACTCCAGCTTGGACTTCTTGCCGTAATCGACGGACAGACGCTCCATCAGCAGGGAGGTGAAACTCGAACCAGTCCCACCTCCAAAGCTGTGGAACACCAGGAAGCCCTGAAGGCCGGTGCACTGGTCAGACTGTTTATGAAAGAGGCAGAGCGGAACACATGAGTCAGAATGGTGTAAACTAGGTTTTGAATTTGACTTGAAATAGCTACTCACCAGTTTGCGAATTCGGTCCAGCACGACATCGATGAGCTCTTTCCCCACAGTGTAGTGTCCACGGGCATAGTTGTTGGCAGCGTCCTCTTTGCCAGTGATCAGCTGCTCAGGATGAAACAACTGGCGGTAGGTCCCAGTACGCACCTCATCTATGGGCAATGACCAAAACGATAAGAGGGTTTGATAGATGGGGATCTAAGAACATGAATCCAACAAAAGGTACCTATCACCGATGGTTCCAGGTCTACAAAAATGGCCCTGGGGACATGTTTTCCAGCCCCAGTCTCACTGAAGAAGGTGTTGAAGGAGTCATCTCCTCCTCCAACAGTCTTATCACTGGGCATCTTTCCATCAGGCTGGATCCCATGCTCCAGGCAATAAAGCTCCCAGCAGGCATTGCCAATCTGGACCCCAGCTTGACCTACGTGGATGGAGATACACTCACGCTGTTGGAAGAGTAAAGGTTACGTCTAATGAAAAGCTTTGCAAGTTTTAAACACACAGACACACAAAAGATATGAAGAAAGGGACTGTTTGTACAGTCAAATTTCCTTTATATTACCACTATCAGCACAGAAAAATTTACTCAACAGTTGCTGGACATTGGACTTTGGCCTGTACGTAATTACCTCGTGTTTACAGAGGATAACGACGGCCGATTTTCATGTATGTGATGCATAGAAATAAACTGACCTGAATTTTTATGTACATGACTTAGTTGTGAGAGAAAACTTACTTATAAACGATTTGAGGCAATAGATTAAGAAAGACTTTGAACTCACCATTTTTTTCTGTCGGCAGAATTAGTTTGGAGATGCGCGCAGAGCCAAGCCGAGGAGCCAAGTTCCGGCAGCTTGTGGGTGTGGCCTTTTATACTCTCCGCCCCTCGTGACGCCGTTCCAGATTTTGATTGGTTCAGAGCTCACAGTGGGCTATTCTCATTGGTCAGATTCACACACCAGGAGGCGTCCGGGCAGGTAGCGTTTCAACACCTGGTATGGCATAAACCTCTGTTTTTCTTTTATGCTGTGATCATATCGTAAACATTTTATATGAGCTCAAATTTAGAATGTTATTAAATATCAAGTTGAGCTTGGTACTGACTTTAGGATGCCTGAGTTTATCGATATCTTTTCTGAGGAAAAAATGTTAATCGCGCCATTTAAATTCAGTTTTATTACTTCTGCCAAAGTCGTTTTTCCGCTTTTATGTCCGTTTGTGGCGGAAAATGATCTTAAGTAGAACATAAAAAAGGTAATTGTGTTTGTCACGTATATGGCCATCTGGTGGGTCTTTTAAACAAAGAACAAAAACTCCTGATTTCCGTAGTTTGCTTACACAACTAACCAATAACGGGCAACCTTGAACTGCATATGTACACATTTATAGGTCACACACAAACCAATGTTAATGATAAATGCACTATTGAAATGGATCGACTGTATAAACTGGCATCCCCATTGAATAATTAAGTTTCTTTATTATTACAATAAAAACTGCAGAATAACCTAATAGAAATGTAAGCTTTTTTTTTTATTTTTTACAGAGGTTCTTGTCTTAAAAAGGTGACAGTGTTGAATCGCTTCCACAGGAGGTAGGTGAGGATGCTGATGGTCAGGGTCATCAGTGTCCAGCAACACAGTTTCTTCACCTGGCCCTCCAAGCCCTGCTTCTCTCCAAAGCGTGACACAAAGCCGCCCTGTGTAAGAATTAAATTATAATAATTGCAAAATAGCCGAAGAGAAAATATAGAAAACTTAACCTTAAATGACACAACTGCATATCATGAATGTTGGACTTCATTTACAAAGGTCAACTCCATCCTTTCATTCTCCATTACACCAATCAGTGAAGATACTCATACTTTGGAGTGAAGATAAAGTTAAATATCTATCTATACTATGCAATAGTTACCAAGGACCCAACTGTTGCTTTTACTGATCTATATGATTTATCATTAGTTTGAGACTTGGTATAATGTTAATCCTAGTAACTGCTGCAGGAAATTTTGAGGCCCACGTCACCTGCTTAATAAGCCGATCTCTCTGGATTTACAGTTAAAACTGATATAATTTATACAGTAGTAAATCAGTGATGGATTATCCAGATTTTGGCGAGACAAACGTTTTGTTTGTAGCGACTAAAAATTTTTATTGCTGTTCTCTAAATTGCTTCATCTTCATCGGGGCGTACTCACCCATCCACCCTTGTCTCGTATTTCGGGGCAGATGACCTTCTCCACGTAGGCCCCAACACACTCCTTCAGCTGTGGCAGGACCGCCACCATACCCCTCTCGTTGCAATGAAGGGCCATCTGGCCAGCGAGCACGTATACCGACAGCACCGCACTCCAGGCCAGGTCTCTGCGTCGCCCGCCGGGGACAGGGGGGAAAAAATGTTCATCCAAGATGCCCGTGAGTGTGGAGCAAGCCGTGTTCTCTGTCACATCTTGGAAAACCCGAGGCCAGCGTCTGAAGAATATGGGAAATCGGTTGAGGAGTTCATCTCCAGCGTGACGCAGGGCCGCTGTGCAGGCTGTCGGGGCAGGACTCATAGTGCCGTCTGACCCTCCTGTAGTTATGTAGTCTATGTAATCATAGGCCATTAGAAAAGCCTCCCTTACCAGCGGGTCGGGACTGTTCAGACCTTCTCTTGTTTTTGGTGCTTCTGACTGACACATGGTGGGTTCAAAACACCAAATTACTCCTCGAAAACCTGTCATCAATAGTTCAAGATGTCAGTTTCCACAGAATAAACTAAGCCACATCACAGCGGTTTGTCACTGTTGACGTGAAATATACAAAATAATCCCAAGAAACGCTAGCAATTATAACTCACCTCGCTTCAAAGAAAACGCCAGATAAGTGTAAATACAGACGTCCGAGGAGAGAATACGTGCCGTGCTACGGTCTGACTCAGTTTCCCAGTCCCCCCAGCAGCTAAATATAGATCCTCTGCTGCAAAGTGACACTGATCTTCAACTTCAGCCATGGCCGCCCTGACAAAGGTTTTCCACACACACAACTAAATGGCCCAACCCCAGCAGAGTTCAGCGCCAGTCAAAGGTTTATAAAAAGCTTTAGCCAGGAATACATTGAGAAAAGTGTTATATTTGTATAAATATATTTGTAAGTTTTAAACTTTTTCAAAAATTACTTGATATCTGTTAAAATAAAGATAAAACGTCAATTCAGCCTTTGCAATACATTTTATTTTAAATGAAACCACACTGACGTTCACAGTTTAATACTCCTCTCCCTCTTCATCCTCCTCACCCAGGCTGTCTGTGCCCACCTCCTCGTAATCCTTCTCCAGAGCAGCCATGTCCTCCCTGGCCTCAGAGAACTCGCCCTCCTCCATCCCCTCTCCCACATACCAGTGGACAAAGGCACGCTTGGCGTACATCAGGTCAAACTTGTGGTCCAGGCGAGCCCAGGCCTCAGCAATGGCGGTGGTGTTACTGAGCATGCACACGGCCCTCTGGACCTTGGCCAAATCTCCACCAGGAACAACAGTCGGGGGCTGGTAGTTGATGCCCACCTTGAAACCGGTGGGGCACCAGTCCACAAACTGGATGGTGCGTTTGGTTTTGATGGTGGCGATGGCAGCGTTGACATCTTTGGGGACCACGTCGCCGCGATACAGAAGGCAACAGGCCATGTACTTGCCGTGACGAGGGTCACATTTCACCAGCTGATTGGCCGGCTCAAAGCAAGCGTTGGTGATTTCAGCTACGGTCAACTGCTCATGGTAAGCTTTCTCAGCAGAGATCACCGGGGCATATGTAGCCAGGGGGAAATGGATACGGGGATACGGCACCAAGTTGGTCTGGAATTCTGTCAGATCAACATTGAGAGCGCCATCAAAACGCAGGGAAGCTGTGATGGAGGACACGATCTGACTGATCAGCCTGTTCAGGTTGGTGTAAGTGGGGAGCTCGATGTCCAGGTTCCGACGGCAGATGTCGTAGATGGCCTCGTTGTCCACCATGAAGGCGCAGTCCGAGTGCTCCAGGGTGGTGTGGGTGGTCAGGATGGAGTTGTAGGGCTCCACCACTGCAGTGGACACCTGGGGAGCCGGGTAGACCGAAAACTCCAGCTTGGACTTCTTGCCGTAATCGACGGACAGACGCTCCATCAGCAGGGAGGTGAAACTGAACCAGTCCCACCTCCAAAGCTGTGGAACACCAGGAAGCCCTGAAGGCCGGTGCACTGGTCAGACTGTTTATGAAAGAGGCAGAGCGGAACACATGAGTCAGAATGGTGTAAACTAGGTTTTGAATTTGACTTGAAATAGCTACTCACCAGTTTGCGAATTCGGTCCAGCACGACATCGATGAGCTCTTTCCCCACAGTGTAGTGTCCACGGGCATAGTTGTTGGCAGCGTCCTCTTTGCCAGTGATCAGCTGCTCAGGATGAAACAACTGGCGGTAGGTCCCAGTACGCACCTCATCTATGGGCAATGACCAAAACGATAAGAGGGTTTGATAGATGGGGATCTAAGAACATGAATCCAACAAAAGGTACCTATCACCGATGGTTCCAGGTCTACAAAAATGGCCCTGGGGACATGTTTTCCAGCCCCAGTCTCACTGAAGAAGGTGTTGAAGGAGTCATCTCCTCCTCCAACAGTCTTATCACTGGGCATCTTTCCATCAGGCTGGATCCCATGCTCCAGGCAATAAAGCTCCCAGCAGGCATTGCCAATCTGGACCCCAGCTTGACCTACGTGGATGGAGATACACTCACGCTGTTGGAAGAGTAAAGGTTACGTCTAATGAAAAGCTTTGCAAGTTTTAAACACACAGACACACAAAAGATATGAAGAAAGGGACTGTTTGTACAGTCAAATTTCCTTTATATTACCACTATCAGCACAGAAAAATTTACTCAACAGTTGCTGGACATTGGACTTTGGCCTGTACGTAATTACCTCGTGTTTACAGAGGATAACGACGGCCGATTTTCATGTATGTAATGCATAGAAATAAAAACTGACCTGAATTTTTATGTACATGACTTAGTTGTGAGAGAAAACTTACTTATAAACGATTTGAGGCAATAGATTAAAAAAAACTTTGAACTCACCATTTTTTTCTGTCGGCAGAATTAGTTTGTAGATGCGCGCAGAGCCAAGCCGAGGAGCCAAGTTCCGGCAGCTTGTGGGTGTGGCCTTTTATACTCTCCGCCCCTCGTGACGCCGTTCCAGATTTTGATTGGTTCAGAGCTCACAGTGGGCTATTCTCATTGGTCAGATTCACACACCAGGAGGCGTCCGGGCAGGTAGCGTTTCAACACCTGGTATGGCATAAACCTCTGTTTTTCTTTTATGCTGTGATCATATCGTAAACATTTTATATGAGCTCAAATTTAGAATGTTATTAAATATCAAGTTGAGCTTGGTACTGACTTTAGGATGCCTGAGTTTATCGATATCTTTTCTGAGGAAAAAATGTTAATCGCGCCATTTAAATTCAGTTTTATTACTTCTGCCAAAGCGTTTTTCCGCTTTTATGTCCGTTTGTGGCGGAAAATGATCTTAAGTCAACATAAAAAAGGTAATTGTGTTTGTCACGTATATGGCCATCTGGTGGGTCTTTTAAACAAAGAACAAAAACTCCTGATTTCCGTAGTTTGCTTACACAACTAACCAATAACGGGCAACCTTGAACTGCATATGTACACATTTATAGGTCACACACAAACCAATGTTAATGATAAATGCACTATTGAAATGGATCGACTGTATAAACTGGCATCCCCATTGAATAATTAAGTTTCTTTATTATTACAATAAAAACTGCAGAATAACCAAATAGAAATGTAAGCTTTTTTATTTTTTTTATTTTTTACAGAGGTTCTTGTCTTAAAAAGGTGACAGTGTTGAATCGCTTCCACAGGAGGTAGGTGAGGATGCTGATGGTCAGGGTCATCAGTGTCCAGCAACACAGTTTCTTCACCTGGCCCTCCAAGCCCTGCTTCTCTCCAAAGCGTGACACAAAAGCCGCCCTGTGTAAGAATTAAATTATAATAATTGCAAAAAAGCCGAAGAGAAAATATAGAAAACTTAACCTTAAATGACACAACTGCATATCATGAATGTTGGACTTCATTTACAAAGGTCAACTCCATCCTTTCATTCTCCATTACACCAATCAGTGAAGATACTCATACTTTGGAGTGAAGATAAAGTTAAATATCTATCTATACTATGCAATAGTTACCAAGGACCCAACTGTTGCTTTTACTGATCTATATGATTTATCATTAGTTTGAAACTTGGTATAATGTTAATCCTAGTAACTGCTGCAGGAAATTTTGAGGCCCACGTCACCTGCTTAATAAGCCAATCTCTCTGGATTTACAGTTAAAACTGATATAATTTATACAGTAGTAAATCAGTGATGGATTATCCAGATTTTGGCGAGACAAACATTTTGTTTGTAGCGACTAAAAATTTTTATTGCTGTTCTCTAAATTGCTTCATCTTCATCGGGGCGTACTCACCCATCCACCCTTGTCTCGTATTTCGGGGCAGATGACCTTCTCCACGTAGGCCCCAACACACTCCTTCAGCTGTGGCAGGACCGCCACCATACCCCTCTCGTTGCAATGAAGGGCCATCTGGCCAGCGAGCACGTATACCGACAGCACCGCACTCCAGGCCAGGTCTCTGCGTCGCCCGCCGGGGACAGGGGGGAAAAAATGTTCATCCAAGATGCCCGTGAGTGTGGAGCAAGCCGTGTTCTCTGTCACATCTTGGAAAACCCGAGGCCAGCGTCTGAAGAATATGGGAAATCGGTTGAGGAGTTCATCTCCAGCGTGACGCAGGGCCGCTGTGCAGGCTGTCGGGGCAGGACTCATAGTGCCGTCTGACCCTCCTGTAGTTATGTAGTCTATGTAATCATAGGCCATTAGAAAAGCCTCCCTTACCAGCGGGTCGGGACTGTTCAGACCTTCTCTTGTTTTTGGTGCTTCTGACTGACACATGGTGGGTTCAAAACACCAAATTACTCCTCGAAAACCTGTCATCAATAGTTCAAGATGTCAGTTTCCACAGAATAAACTAAGCCACATCACAGCGGTTTGTCACTGTTGACGTGAAATATACAAAATAATCCCAAGAAACGCTAGCAATTATAACTCACCTCGCTTCAAAGAAAACGCCAGATAAGTGTAAATACAGACGTCCGAGGAGAGAATACGTGCCGTGCTACGGTCTGACTCAGTTTCCCAGTCCCCCCAGCAGCTAAATATAGATCCTCTGCTGCAAAGTGACACTGATCTTCAACTTCAGCCATGGCCGCCCTGACAAAGGTTTTCCACACACACAACTAAATGGCCCAACCCCAGCAGAGTTCAGCGCCAGTCAAAGGTTTATAAAAAGCTTTAGCCAGGAATACATTGAGTAAAAGTGATTATATTTGTAAGTTTTAAACTTTTTCAAAAATTACTTGATATCTGTTAAAATAAAGATAAAACTTCAATTCAGCCTTTGCAATACATTTTATTTTAAATGAAACCCACCTGATCGTTCACAGTTTAATACTCCTCTCCCTCTTCATCCTCCTCACCCAGGCTGTCTGTGCCCACCTCCTCGTAATCCTTCTCCAGAGCAGCCATGTCCTCCCTGGCCTCAGAGAACTCGCCCTCCTCCATCCCCTCTCCCACATACCAGAGGACAAAGGCACGCTTGGCGTACATCAGGTCAAACTTGTGGTCCAGGCGAGCCCAGGCCTCAGCAATGGCGGTGGTGTTACTGAGCATGCACACGGCCCTCTGGACCTTGGCCAAATCTCCACCAGGAACAACAGTCGGGGGCTGGTAGTTGATGCCCACCTTGAAACCGGTGGGGCACCAGTCCACAAACTGGATGGTGCGTTTGGTTTTGATGGTGGCGATGGCAGCGTTGACATCTTTGGGGACCACGTCGCCGCGATACAGAAGGCAACAGGCCATGTACTTGCCGTGACGAGGGTCACATTTCACCAGCTGATTGGCCGGCTCAATCAGCAAGCGTTGGTGATTTCAGCTACGGTCAACTGCTCATGGTAAGCTTTCTCAGCAGAGATCACCGGTGCATATGTAGCCAGGGGGAAATGGATACGGGGATACGGCACCAAGTTGGTCTGGAATTCTGTCAGATCAACATTGAGAGCGCCATCAAAACGCAGGGAAGCTGTGATGGAGGACACGATCTGACTGATCAGCCTGTTCAGGTTGGTGTAAGTGGGGAGCTCGATGTCCAGGTTCCGACGGCAGATGTCGTAGATGGCCTCGTTGTCCACCATGAAGGCGCAGTCCGAGTGCTCCAGGGTGGTGTGGGTGGTCAGGATGGAGTTGTAGGGCTCCACCACTGCAGTGGACACCTGGGGAGCCGGGTAGACCGAGAACTCCAGCTTGGACTTCTTGCCGTAATCGACGGACAGACGCTCCATCAGCAGGGAGGTGAAACCTGAACCAGTCCCACCTCCAAAGCTGTGGAACACCAGGAAGCCCTGAAGGCCGGTGCACTGGTCAGACTGTTTATGAAAGAGGCAGAGCGGAACACATGAGTCAGAATGGTGTAAACTAGGTTTTGAATTTGACTTGAAATAGCTACTCACCAGTTTGCGAATTCGGTCCAGCACGACATCGATGAGCTCTTTCCCCACAGTGTAGTGTCCACGGGCATAGTTGTTGGCAGCGTCCTCTTTGCCAGTGATCAGCTGCTCAGGATGAAACAACTGGCGGTAGGTCCCAGTACGCACCTCATCTATGGGCAATGACCAAAACTATAAGAGGGTTTGATAGATGGGGATCTAAGAACAAGAATCCAACAAAAGGTACCTATCACCGATGGTTCCAGGTCTACAAAAACGGCCCTGGGGACATGTTTTCCAGCCCCAGTCTCACTGAAGAAGGTGTTGAAGGAGTCATCTCCTCCTCCAATAGTCTTATCACTGGGCATCTGCCCATCAGGCTGGATCCCATGCTCCAGGCAATAAAGCTCCCAGCAGGCATTGCCAATCTGGACCCCAGCTTGACCTACGTGGATGGAGATACACTCACGCTGTTGGAAGAGAATAAAGAATAAGCAAGCTATTGCAAATGCTTTAAAGACTATTAATCACATGAGGATGCTGCCAGAACCGACCACAAAGAAAGGCTGGTCTGTTAGGAATTATGATCTAACACATCACATGACATCAAACCAAGTTTATTAGAACAAAATGTCTTCTCTCACAAAGAAAAACCATAGACATTATCATGATCTTTAGGATATACAATACTCATGGTCAGTTTGATTCTTTTTGATTAGTGGGATTACGCAACATTATTGAGTTTCTATGTGAAGTCTGAATTCTTCAGTTGAAAAAATTAGCTAAATAAAACCCCTCAACAAACGCTAAGTGATGCAATAAAATTGTTTGAGGAAATAACTGGTGTGCTGGGAGGAACTAAACAAAGAAACCTCTTGTACAGTTATGTGACAGGAATAATGGACATACCGCGCCCTTTACGTCTCAGTTCGAGCTTCGTGTACGCTTGAAAAGTAGACTTATTAGTAATTTTAAATTTCATTAACACCCAAAACATATCACCATAAACAAAAAAATAAACTAATAAACAAAATTCAACATAATCGGAAAAAAAATTTAAAAAAAGTGTCAACTTCATCAGCGAAACAGAAGTCAAATTACATCGAAATTTGTTTGTTCCTCATCAAGATTATGCCTAAATCGCTGTCTTAAACGTTGTACACTTGCCCGAATAGTTGTTAAAATATATTTCTTTAAAGCCAGCATAAAAATATAGAAAGTCCGTGTTTTACTCACCATTTTCTGAAACAGTTCGATTTTCTAGTCAGACGTCCGTTCAGACGGGCTGGGCGCTTTATATAAGCTCTCTGGTGCCCCATTTGAATCTGATTGGTTGACGGGGCTCACGATGGTTTCTACCCGAATTCTTACTGGTCAAAATGTGCCACTCGAAACATGTGACACGCCTCTCTACTCCAATCAGCGAGCGTCGTGAGAAAAAAAAAAGATCTATTTTTTTAAAAAAACACAACTTTATTTGAACACCTAACATACCAATGGGTGCGCTCTAATAAATCAACCTATCGTTTCTATTAAAGGTAGGAACTATTGTTTCGGTAGGTTGTTTCCAATCGGAACTAGACAAACTTACGTGTGAGCAGTAAACTCGGAGTCAAACAAAAGTTTGTGAGAATTGGACTAATTTCTGAATGTGTTGTACAAAAGAAGACATTTGTGTGCAAGAAGAAGAAAAAACTTGGAGACTTTTATTCATCTGTGACGGTAAATATATCGCGTCAATTAACTTTTCCCGGTTGGATTCTCTCAGTGGTTTAAAACGTCTTACTACATTAGCTTAAGATTCAGACTTTTTTTGTTGGTAAACCTTTGAGAATAACCTCTTCCAGTATTATAAGACGAAAAGAAATATGCAGAGTTTTTCTTAAATGGCTTCAGAATTCCACAGGTTGGAAATGGTTTCGTGTTTAATTAACAGGCGCTTCTTTTCGCATTTGCTGGTAATATTAAGATGATTAATCTTTAATTTTGATTATATTTTATAAAACTGACGAATTCTCATGGAGGATAATAATAATAATGTGGTCAATTACAGTTCCACAGTTTAAATACAGCTCTGATTACGACTATAATCATAACTGTACTACCTGTAGTTTTACTTTTATGCCAACTAGGTTGCTTTTTAAACATCCATTAATGCCCATGGTGAGCCCTGTTTATTTGCCTTACTTAACCACTAGAGGTCCCTGTGTGATCATATTTTAAATACTGGCCAGCGTTTTGTTTTCCTCAGGCGTTCACGTCAGTTTAAGACCCTCTCAGAAGCTGCTGTCTTCCTCTTCCTCATGGTTGCACAACAAATCAGTTATTTAAAGAAGTCAGAATATACTTGAGATTAGCCAGCGTGTAAACCACCCCCAAAAGTTTACAATAAAAGCAACTATGTAAATAAATAGATTTTTTTCTTTAGTAAAATAACATGACATGTAATCTTTGCAATCCCCGACAGTGTTAAGTTGATATTGCTGAATAATAATTAAGAGAAGATTCATTTTAAAAGAAATATGCTATATTCTGTACAGACGCCATCGGTGAGGGTTGTTATGCAGAATGAGGGAAAGAAAGCAAGTCAGCAGGGGAAGATAAGAGCGTGAGGAAGTCATTTTTCTGCTTTGGCCCCTGGTGCTGCGATATGAGGGTTGTGTGTGTCACAGCGACAGACTATCAGGTCAGATAAACAGCAACGCTTTAGTTGGAGTCATTTAGCCAATTCCGTTCTCATATTAATTTATTACTTTTTATTTGGTATTTGCCATTATTCAAAAATACTGCTAATGCGTTTATAAAGCCAAATTGTCCCAGAAGGATAGTGAATCTTCACCCACTGCTCAGTTATGTCATCAATGCTACATGTTCGCTGGTAACGCTTCTGCTGCAACATCCTGTTACGGGGATTCAGTTACCAACTGAGAGAAATGTTGACACGGTACAAACTGCAGACAGCTTTTACTTTTTTTTAAATGTAGTTTTATTCTGAGCAGCATGCAGCATACTAATATCGTGTGTTTGAGAAGGTGGTTATCAGCCTCTTTTAAACTGACTTTACTGCCTTCTAAGTCAACAGTGCTTTACAAGAAAACATTCATGACAAATGCTGATCTCCACTGGCCTATAGGACCACTACTGCTTGCATTCTTGGGATGACAGATTTGAAGTTTTTCTGGTTTGAAGACACACATACATTGTTTGTTCTCCCAGTGGCTCCACTGCCGAGATGTTAGTCCAATTGAAAGGAATAACTGAAAACCTGAATGCTGAAACGATATCTGCAGCGAGAATGCCTCATTTTAAAGTGGAATTGGACCCATTTCAAAGACATCTTAGGAAAACCCAATTTTCAACTAGAAAAGAGCTCAGCTGCCTTCAGGCAAGAGGCGAGTGGACAAGTCAGCGGCTCGTCTCAGGCCTGCAAAGACAAGCGTTCACGCTCACATTTCCACCTAGAAGAATACTTCATTGTCATTATAAATTGCTCGCACAATGAAACTTGAAACCCTGATGGAGGTTCAATCTGAAGCGCATCGGTCGTGCTGCCACTGTTGATTAACTTAGCATGTATGCTTTTTGAGGGTGGGGGAGTGTGAAGCCCCTGAAGGAGATCCACACAGGCAGGGGGAGAGCACTGACGAAACTTTTAAATAAATAAAGGCAGTCGATTCACCCAACCTCTAAATGAAAAACAGGCAAACTCCATAAGCCCCTGGCCCCTAAGGCATTTGATCCTTGAACCTTTTCGCTGTGAATAAACATGACTAACAGTGTACGCAAGAGCTAACCCGTTAAAACGGCTAAAATCCCAAACTAAGGCTCGGTGCAATCAGGTTAGGAACCAGGAGTAAACACACGAATACGAGAAGTTTATTTAATGCTTCTCTGTACTGCAGCTGTTTAAAGTAAATCCCCACTGACTTATTTTTCTGCAGGACTTCAGGAAGGAATGTGCCCCCCCCATACCTGACTTAACAATAGTCTGGGCAGATCAAAGGGACACAGAGTTCTCATAGTCGTGCAAATTCGCGTCTTAAAAGGACAAAAAAAAGGACAAATGTCCTCTTCTGCAAATCAAGCCCCTCTCTGCTCCAGTCCCTATTGTGATTGTGAGTTTTTAGGCGCGGTAACTCGTTTTCTTTTCTCTTCTTTTCTAATGGCGTTCACGTGTTTTTCGCGTGTTTTCCCCAGCACATGATATCTGGGCTCGCAGAGCCGACGTGGCCCCGCCCGCTGGAGGCCGGCGGGCGGGGCTATGGCCAAGACGTCAGGACGTGTTTTCATCTGCCAGTTCGCGAAGGCAGCAGTTTGGTGCACCACGTTGCAGCGTTGCAAATGGCTTTTAACGCAGCGGCAGCAGCAGCGGCGGCGGCGGCGGCGGCGGGCGCGCTCGGCCGCGCGCTGCGGAGCGGCGCCGCCGCTCCTCCCCTGCTGCGACCCCCCAAAGTCAACCCACTTTCCGCGTCGTGCAGGCTGTCGGGCGGAAACCAGCAACAACGCGAAGTGGCCAAAAGTTGCGACGGGCCCGGCGAGGCTGCCAACAGATGTCCTCCCGCGGACAAGAAGCGAACAAAGGAGGCTCCCGGCGCGCCCGGGGTTCGCGGGGAGCGCAGACGCTCCTTCACGTCCGCGGTTCCGGCGGACACCAAGTCCTACATGTGGGCTCGTTACAATGACACCAAGCGCCTGGTTCACGGTAAGCCGAGGTCCTGCTGCCTGCACATCCCCCACGTCCAGCACCCGTCCGCGCCCCCTGTTGTTGTTGTTGTCGCAGCCTTTCCAGGGTCCGGATCCGCCGAGGACGCGCCGTGCGCTCGGCCTCCGCGGGGCAGATGGCTGCTAACGGTGCCGGTGCCTCCGAGACAAGCGCATTTTCGGATTAATATTGACTCTCGGTCGCCTGCGCGCAGCTACTCAAATTCAAGAAGTCAGGGTTCACAGTTCCTCGGCTTCCGAACGCCCCGCGGTTTGCGCCATGAAAACACACCACTTGGCTTTAAAGTGAAAAAACGGTGTTGTTTTAAAGAATATATTCGGATTGTTTTACGTTTGGAGTTGCCATCTGCTCCACACGGACCCGTCGGCTCTGGTCTCTGATCAGATTTCTGAAATACTCCAGAAACACCCGGTTAAATATATCTGGGTTCGAGATGCGCTAATTCCGGGTCCTAAGTGATGGGATTCCACAGGTGGAATCCCAAAAATACCAAATATTTGCTGCAAGCAAATATTGAACTCGTAATTTAAATTGCACTTTCCGATGTACATATACTCAAATAAAAAAAATATATATACATGCATATTTTTTATTATATAATATAATAATAATAATAATAATAATATATTATATTTATATTATAAATATATATATATATGTATATATATGTATATCTCAAAATGTGTCTATAGAAATAATTTGATCTCTCAGGACTGAAGGGCACGGCCCATTTCTCCCTGTAGGAGCAGCAGTAATGCGTAACGCGGCCCTGCGTGGACACTCCAGCCAGGTCATTAGAGGCCTCCGTCACAGGAGCAGATTGTATCTGCGTCCACGTGCTAACTGCCCCACAAAGATAGCCACCAGAAAATGATGGATTAGGTCTTTTGCATTTCCAGTGTTGGTATTTTGTAAACGCACGTTATGCAACCTCAGATAAAGTCCCTTCGGACTGTCATTTCTGCGCACAGCGCTGAGTTCGGGAACAGGAGACGGTATCAGAGACACGTTTGTAGGATGATAGCGTCTTTTTTTCTCTTATCGTGTGTACCCTTTGATATCAGTCTGATTGAATCGCCGTTTGACCTTCTTCGTTGACAACATGGCTTCCCATTTGCTGTCAGAGCTGATTCCTCCAGGCGCCTGCAACCTCCTCAACCCCTCCACCATCTACGCCAACAACGAGGTGTGCCTGGCCGAGGTGGACATCTATGGCTTCGACTACGATTACACCCTGGCCTTGTACTCCAATGCTCTCAACGCTATGATCTTCAACAAAGGCCAGGAGCTTCCTGATCGAACACTTTAAGGTGCGCCTGCACAGCTGCCACATAAGTGTTGATGCTCTGAAGAACATTAAAAATGATTTTCTGCCTTTTTTTCTTCTTCATGACAGTATCCCGAAGGCATCCGCAAATATGATTACATTCCAAACTTTACTGTTCGAGGTCTTCATTATGACATCCAGAAGGTAATAAGAGACACAAAGATGCTATTGCAGGAAATGTTTCACTGTACTAATGATTAAAATCTGCCAATTCTGCACATTTGTAGGGTCTTTTAATGAAGATTGATGCCTTTCATTACATTCAGTCGGGAACGGTGTATCGGTAAGATTATAACGCGGCATTTGATTCAGAACTTTAGCAACGCTTAACATTTATTTGTAATTTAGCCTGTACCTGAACTCACAACGACGGTAGCAGCCAGTGAGGCGCCTTTGTATCAGATCCTGGTATTTCTTTTGTTACATTTCATTTTCCAGTTTGCTGTGACTTCCAACATCCTGACAGCACGAGAACATTCATCCCCCTAAATTATGGGAGAAAAACAGAATCATCCTCCAAATATCACACATTTCCAACCAAAACACGTGTAAATCATCATAGTGTACCATAAATGAAAGCCAACAATGAGCAGTTTTTTACTAGACAACAAATCTGAAGCACAAAAAACACTTCAGCTCTTAAAAAACCGGTTTCAAAGCTTTGCTGTCTTTGCTTGATTTCACAGGGGACTGAAGCCGCTGCCAGATGAGGAGGTGCTGCAGCTCTATGGGGGGACGTTCCACATCCCCCTGCAGCAGGACAGTGGCTTCTATGGGAAGGTGAGCAGGCCTCCATGTTTGTCAAACTTCTAGTTTGGAACTCATGTCCTTCATTATTCCTGCATGTCTCTCCCCTTCAACAGGGATTACCATTTTGGATTAAATCTGTAACCGCCACTGAAAGTTCCTGGCTTTGCCTGGCTTTAGAATTACATAAGTACCACTGTTCAATCTGGTTACCTTATTTGTTCCATTGAGTCAATGGGAGGCAATGTTCCAGCTCCTAAAAAGATGGCCTCTGCCCAGAAAAAAAGGCTGTTTCTGTATAATAGGCTGTTTCTGTTCTCCATTTTCTGAGCTTTTAGTCAGTAAAAGCATGTGGAAATTGTTGTTGAAGCTGACACTGACAAATGTTCCTCAGGCCTGCTATGCTAATTAGCAGCCCTTTGGACTGTGGTGTTTTGAGTCTTTTAAATGTTAAGTGCATTCCTGCTGCTAGAAGAATTCTTCTCTTTTCTTTAAAGCCTGCCTGAAAGGATCAGATAAAAATGGTTTGGACTGGTTCCAGTCACATTTGGAGTCGGGGCTTTGTTTTCACGGTACAGGGGCCCTGATTTAGAGCTCGGAAACGTCCACAAGCGCGCTTTTTTTTTTATCCCTGCAAAAGGCTTCAGCGGCAGGCATTGAAGTGTTTGCGTTGTCGTTTGCAGGGACCAAAAGTCAAACAGTTTATGGACATCTTCTCCATCCCAGAAATGACTCTTCTGGCTGTAGCAAACGACTATTTCATCACAAATGACATCGAATACGACCCAGTTCATCTCTTCAAGGACGTCTCGGTGAGCGAGCCTCCGATTCTTACAATAACAAATGTTACACCGTATTCCTCCGGCTGTGTTCCGGGGCTGTATTTTTTGTAGCGGTCTGCTCAGGAATCTGCTGAGCAGTGTAAAACTTGACTTGTGCTCTTGTGGGCGGAACAAAAACGGTATAAGTTTGTGGCTGAACACAGAACATATCTACTACTGGAGCAGGTTTTTAAATGAAATTACTGATGCTAAAAACTCTGCAAAAAACAAAACCTAACAGTAACAGATGTTGTTGTCTTTGTAACAGGAAGCAATAGGAATGGTTCACCTCAAAGGCTACATGTACAAGTGGATCATGGAGGATCTCGGTAAGAAAACACGTGGCTTAAATCAGACTAATGCCAAGTATGTGACACGCCACATATGAAGTTACAGGGAATGTAGACAGATTTAGAGTCAAAGAAGAAGAAGACTTCATGAGAAATCACATTTACTATATAAAAAAATGTTGCCAGAGAAGCAGTTTCCAACTTTCCCTAAAGTGGTACCGTAAAAGAAACTGACCTTCTTTTCCTAGTGAGGCGTTTTGGGGCCATGGCAGATTATCTGCGAAACAAATCTTTAAAAAAAAGAAAGTGACTTTTTTTGACCATCTGGCAGCACACGCCTCTTGGATTTTTACATTTGTTTCAAGTGTGGGCTTGAATCGCAGCTTTGTGTGATTTCGCTATTGCTGATCTCATGAGTGAGAATATTTACTTTGCGAAGTCGGATCCGAGCATGGTGTTCAGAAAAGGCTGCCCGACGCGTCTGTGACGACAGATTGAACGCAGAGCAGCTGAAAGCTGAGTGATCGGATTACTCACGAAGCTTCGCAACACAACGAAAAGGCTGAGCAGTGGAAAACCGCACGTATACGCGTTGAAACAAAAAACTGTTTACAGTCGTATACAGCACGTTTAGTTCTGTGTGACATTTCACAAAAGTCCATTGTTGCATAGAAAAGAACTTCCCATTTCTTCCCAGATAAGTTCATCCAGAGAGGAGAAGAGACCTATGCCGTTCTACAGCGACTGGTTAGTCATGGAAAGAAACTCTTCCTCATCACTAACAGCCCCTTTGGCTTCGTGTAAGTGGACACATCCCCCCGAGTCAACTCCGGCTCGGTCCAAACCTGAACTGCAGCCTGTAATTGGTCTTTCCCGTCTGCAGGGACAAAGGAATGACTCATATGGTGGGAAAAAACTGGAGAGACTTCTTTGACGTCATCATCGTGCACGCTGACAAACCCCACTTCTTCACCGACTGTGTCAAGTGAGTCAGAAAAGACAGTTTGATTAACAGTGATCCTCTGGCTTTGTATAAATAGTGACAGTTTACTCCAAACACACTTCAGATTTTGTGCTGTGCTGAAATGTCCCTCAATATTTTTACGCTTGCAGGCCTTTCAGGCAGCTGGACAGCAACGGAGACCTTCGGTGGGAGAAAATAAGCAGTTTGGATAAAGGGCACATATACAAACAGGTCTGCGCTTTCAGAATTTATGTGTTTTGATTTGTCTCAAAGGTCAAAAATGTTACGTTTATTCAAATTGGCACCGATTTTTCACTGCTACAGTGTGAAAATACCACATCTCGACTTGATGCATCCTCTGGGTCCTAATGTACTGGCTTCTGTTTTGCTCATCTTTTTCAGGGAAACCTTTTTGATTTTCTCCGACTGACTGGTTGGCGAGGTGCTAAGGTGCTTTATTTTGGAGACCATCTTTATAGCGACCTGGCTGTAAGTTTTTAAAGCATTCATTAATAAAAGGCTACTTTTTCAGTATTTTATCTATAGTTAAATTTAGTAAAAGAATAAATATTTATTATCTGGCATTAAATAAACTTTTGTTACCTTGTTTTTTTTGTAAAGGGAAAGTAAATAAATAATAAGTTTTGTCGTCATTCCCGCACACATAACTATAGTAAAGTAAAACATTTCTGAGTGTATTTGATGCAGGGTGAGTTTAAAGCCACATGTGTGTGAAAGTGCTTATTTGTTTGCCAAATGCTGATTTTCTGCCAGTTTTTTTATTGCATAATTCCAAAAATTGCCAACGTGGCAAAATCAGGAGCCGCCCAGTGACAACTGCGACCACTAGATGGCAGCAGAGGCTTCTTAAACACGGAGAGGCTGCTGTGTCACTGGAAAACTAAACATTTATTCTTTGTTTTTTCATAGTTGCTCTGTTTGAGAATGTTTAACCTGGTAACTAAATGTAAATGTAAAATATTTAAGCTGAAGCAGTTTGATGAAAGCCTTTTCCTGCGTTGCTGCAGGACCTGATGCTGCGACATGGCTGGCGTACAGCAGCCATCGTGCCTGAGCTGGAGCAGGAGACTAATGTGGTCAGCACACACCGCTATTCCGTCAACCTCACCTGGCTCCAGGCTTTAACCGGCCTGATGGAACGCCTGCAGGTGGGACGCTGATCCAATCTTTTGCTTGTTTACGTAGGCCATTGCTTCCTTAAGTCCTCTTTCCTCAATAAGTTTCTTCTAATTTCATCTGTATTATTCCAGAGGTTTCAGGACTCAGAGTCTAAAATGATTTTTCTTGAGTGGCAGAAGGAAAGAGAAGAGCTCAGGTGAGCATACATAGCTTGGATCTACCCTCTTTAACTGATAATGATCTAAAACTGCAACCTTTATGACCTGTATTCCAGTAAATGGACATGCTGGATTTAGAGATCATAACTTGTCATTGTCGCAGGGTGATGATGAAGAACCTGTTCAACCCTCAGTTCGGCAGCATCTTCCGGACATGTCACAACCCCACCTACTTCTCCAGACGCCTGTGTCGTTTCTCAGACATCTACATGACCTCTGTCAGCTGCCTTTTGAATTACGACCCCAGCTACACCTTCTACCCACGCCGCACCCCTCTGCAGCACGAGGCGCCGCTCTGGATGGATCAGCTCTGCACAGGCTGCTTGAAGATCCCGCATCTGGAGGAGATGTCTCACATACGTTGAGAGCTGTGTCCGCCCCCAGTGACTCGGTAGGACTTTGCATTTTAGAAACGGTGCACACTTGAGAATAACTGCCTCGGAAGGTTTACGTATGAGCAAACACGCACAACTCTGCATATAACACAAAGCTTTCTTATTTTACCTGTTACCTCCTTCGCACACTACAAGAAACTGTGTTTTTGATCCAGAGATCTTTGAATTTAACATGTTGACTGTTGTTATTGCTTATTTAGTTCAGACAACAACAGCTTTAAAGCCGCTTCCATAAATGAAGTTTGACACTTGAAAAAACATAATTAAGACTTTATTATACAGGTTGGTACATTAAAATGACTTGTATCCTTGGTTTCGTAGGGAAATCACGTTGAAAGTTTATTATGTACCTTTACATGAAATAAAGTAAAATCTCCTAAATGTGTTTATTTTCTATGAGCTCCACAAATTTCACGACTTATTTAGGTTCTGATGGTTTGAGCCACAGGAGTTGGTGTAATTGTGCGGTGACTACAGCAGTCAAGTTACTCTGGGACGACCTGAAAGAAGACTCTACAGACGGTGGTTCGTTATAAATCAAATTTAAAATCAATTTTTTTTTTAATTTGGGGTACACAATGTGGGGAAAAAATATTAAGGATATTTAGATCTTTTGGTTCCCTGCTTTAAAGTTTACCTGTTAAATATTCACATCAGACAACTTTTTAACTTTCAAAACAGGTGTTCATCTATGAAAGATCTAAATAACTGAATATTCTACAAATTTTCTGTTATGAAAGGCCGCAAAATAAAAACAGACAACATTTAGGATGAATAATTAATATGTGTGTTTTGCGTTTGTTGCGTAGAGTCCTTTAGGGGTATTTATTTAACTCTGATTGGTTGTGGGGTTGCTAGGCAGCGCAGCATCCATTCATCTTCACCACAGCATCACCAGCTCGCTGGTTCCAGCCGCCCTCCTGAAGACAGCAGCGAAGGTACTGTTCTCTGTGCGACTCACCCACATTGTGTTTGTTTCCATGTTATTGTCAGTAAGTAATGGTTACATGGTTTTTTAGAAAGTTTACGAAGACATCTTTGCGACATTTGTCTAAATGTGCTTTTATTTTGTTTCTTAAATGCAGGAATTTGCGCTTTACTTTGAGTTTTTATGTTGGGTTATCGTAATGTTGACGCTTTTTGAATTATTAATTAAAATTAAAATGAGAAATCATCTTTAAATGGTTTTCTCTGCAAGATACACAAGTTACGTATTAAGAAACAGCCGTTTTCTGCTAATATTTAAGTGCAGAATTTTGGTTTTGGGTCATAATGGCTTTTGGAAGACTTAGAAACTTTGAAAAACGGGAAT
>CAAE01014729.1:1822231-1837224 GCA_000180735.1 Tetraodon nigroviridis
TAAACTAAATCTGCCACCGGTTTCCGTGTGCAGCTCTCCTCAGCTCTCCTCGCCTTCGTATCCCTGCTTCCGGTCGAGTGCCTCTGTCTTCGCCGCTCTGCACTCACAGGTTTGTGTGCAGTCCCTCTGCACAGCAGCCTTTTCTATTATTAAAGCTAATGAGACCTTGACTTTTTCAGCAGAGCGGCATTTGGGTTTCCGTGCACTGCACAGGAGGATTTCCTGGCTTCCCTGCAGAGGATTTTTGTCTTATTTCTTCTTCCTAACACAACGGAGCCTCAGCAGGCTTGGTGTTACCGCATCGTCCTCATTGTTTAGCATTGTGTCTTCTTTTGTGGTGTCAAACACTCGGGTTTGTAGTGATTAAATATTTAAGGGGAACTTATGAGGAGCCGTAAGGTAACGGCCAGTTGGCTCTGGAAACTGCCTCTGAGTGGAAGTTTGAACTCACAGCTGAATAATGACTAATCAGATCTCACATGATAAGTAATTGGTCTCTAACTAATTGGGTTAAATCATCATTAGCCCAGATGATCAAGGCCTGTATTTATGAATAGCCTGTCTGACTGGTTCTGGCCCCTGTGCGTTCACGTCGCTGGTGTTTAGTGTTTAAACAGAGCTGGAGGAGGCGTATTTGCACTTTCGCTGCTCGTAAAACCACAAACACAGCGAAACATCGACCGCTGAGAGTCGGACGGCTGGTGGAGTTCTTCCTGAATCCAAATCAAGTTGAGAACGCGAGGCAATTTTAATTATTTAGCTAAAACTATAAATGCATGTATGAACCTTTGCAGGGGTTCCTTCGGGGCCTTCCAACGGGCCCTTAAATCCATTCAGATTTATTTAAGATTTTTTTTAAAAAAATCCTTTAAATAAATACAAGAACTTTTAAACATTGACTGTGAGTTTTTCAAGAAAGACCAGCAGGAGCTTCGGGGGCTTCTTATCTGCCAGTTTCCACACAAGCTTTGCCAGTCTCACTTGGATTATTTATGCGTCTGCGTCTTTGAGGCCGTGAGCTGCTTTTACCGTCACACATGCAGGATGCCCCTCTGGCTCTGTGTGTGTGTGTGTGTGTGTGTAGTGATGTGTGGAGATGTGCCGTTCGGTGGCACAGTTCCTCCTGCTTTTCCTGATGTGTGATGTCTAATATGTAATTAGGCTCTTGCGTGAATCCGGCCTTGCCCTAATGTCCGTGCTGTCTTCAACAGGAGAGGTCAGCCTAGAAACAGCGCTGGGACGCTTCCTTGACTAGATTCTGCTCATTTGGTTCTGTTAGTTGTGCAGACACAACAAAACAAACAATGCGTGGATCGTTAATAGTCATATATTTAGAAGTTGGCTGCATGATTTTCCTCCCTGTTGAATTATTCATCTGCAAACTGCATTTGTGAGTATTCTCTCTTCAGAGGAGGACGTCAGCTGGACCACTGCAAAGAGCTTATTAGAGCAAAAGTGTGCTGCCTCTTTGATGGCTCTGAATGCGTCGCCCACTCGCCGCCTCTGTGTCTGTGAGGTTTAATCTTAATATTCATCACAAGTTGACAATTATGCAGTCATCAGTGCAGCTTTTCATGAGTCTGCATGCATAATCGCTAAATTTAGTTTGAACCGCTTTACTCACATCCACGTCGACCACGTTAACAGGCTTAACATTCTGAGATTAAAATCGATTCAAACCAGTGACTTTTTCAGTTCCAGTTTCAGGAACTCTTGTAAAGCAACACAAACAATTTAAAGTCTGATTTATTTTATAATAATGCTAAATCTCCTAAACCACGGGGCTAAGGGCGGCCTTGGTTAGGGCAGCTATGATGTTTCCTCCTCATTCGTGTGTTTTTCACTTTATTTGATCTAAATCATTCATGTGTAAATGTTAGCTGAAGCACAACGGTGCGGCTGGACTACAACTGTGAAAATTAAATAGCTGTGTTGGATGTGTGGCATCGAATCAAAGCAGATTTCTATAATCACACGTTTTTGGAAAGAAAGCAAAATAAATATTAAGGATTAACTGTGAAATCAGCCGCTAACGGTGCCTTTTCTCTCTGTAATGGCTTAATATTGTATCTTTTCTGCTTCACTGAGCTGTATAATAACAGAGATGAAAACGCTGTGTTTATTGATTGGAACTTGCTATAGATTCCATAATGTGCAGATGCAGAATGGCATCTAGCTGCTTGATTACTGACTACCGAGGTGCCACACGTCGATGGAGAAACTCTCTTGCACTTAAAGTGTGGTACTATGCAAGAATGACAATGATCTTAATGAAAAGTTCTTTATTTTTCTGTCGTAGGAGTTGATCTTTACCCAGAATCTAATTGGAACACAGTGGCCAGCAGGTGGCGCCACGAGGCTGTGTTCATATTCCTGATACTAACGTTATGTGTTGTTCTTTTGGATAAGAATTCTAGAATATTCATCCAAAATTGGTCTTCTCTGCATTTAAGCAGATGGATTGAACCCCCACCACCCCAAGCATCCCAGTAGTTCTCATTTTTAAGGTCTGTGGTGGTTCAGCTCCTAGGCTCCTGACGCGAATCCATCCTTAATGAGAGAGGAAGATCCATGAGCGTCCATCACAGAGCTACCTGGGAGAGATCACGTGGACACTCAGGCTCCACTTTAAGTGAAAGAGATCATCATCATCATCATTATCTGCAACACCGATCGATAGCAATATGTCACCATCCCACACTGGACCATTATGGTCTGGAAAAAAGGGAGACCGCTGGAATTGATTCATTTGATATTGGGAACTTTGATTGAGCCAGTATTACCATTTGGTTCCCACCGATCGTCTCATGCGACGCAGCATTTACTGGTGACGTGAGGGTAAACGGACCAACGGAACAGGCTGCAGCGTTCGTGCCTGAGCAGAGGACAACACAGAAGCTTGACCAAGCACATTCCTGCCATAACGTTGTGGCCCTCTAATGAGAAGCTATGAAAGGCCCCACAGGGTGTGTGTGTGTGTGTGTGTGTGTGTGTTGAGGCTTGACAGGCACATGACTAGTTGTTGGACTCAACAGTCTTTAAATGTGTCATGCTGCTAATTTTATAGAAACAACAGGAAAATCAGTAACTGGATTAAAGGAACTTTGTTTGAAATGTAGTAAACGTTCTCCCTCAGACTCTGAAGCGATTGTAAAGTTCAAAAAAGTTCTTCAGGGTCCTGAAAGACTTTCTGCACAAGCTTTTAATGATGACATCGGCTTCAGTCACGCTCTCCACTTTGTCCGCTGCCGATTTTTGGAAGTGAAATGCTCCTTCGGGATAAAGCTGCCTTTATTTCCTCGTGCTTCAAAGCACAATCGACCTTTGAATGCTCGCCCCCTTCAAATATTTGTATGGCGCCATTTCCTCCTCAAAGGCACCCTCTTTAAACATCAGCCTGTATGTGTCCTTGTTCAGTGAAGTACCTGGAAAATATTTTGAATATACACACCGGCCACAGGTGACGCGTTCATGACCACACAGGATAAATATTATTAAATGATTAAGGACTTGGGGGGGATTCACTAATCCCCTTTAGGAGAGAAGACGCTCTCTGAATCTTCTCTCAGGTGTTTCTGGTGGTTATTTAAAAAAAAAAAAAAATAGTTTTATTATTATTGGTTGATATGGACCTAATAAAGCTGATGATTTGGTTTAGGTTAGTCTGATTTGGGATTATGAAGGATTTGAACACAATCACACCTAATTAACTCTCAGGTAGGAATTTCCCACATTATTATTAGAATTCAGACAGTTTTTGGCTGCTGTAAAAAAAAAAAGAAAAAGGAAAAAAAATTCATTCAGAAAACTGAACTTTCATTCACGTCCTTCACTTCTTCCTGGACCCAGAATGTCCACACCAGAGGAGGAGAAGGACGAGCGGACGAGTGGAGACGATGGCATGTCATCCTCCATCAGCAGAATGGCGCTTGTTGGGTCGGCGCATTAGCTAATTAAGTGCTTGTCTTCTGGTTTGAGTGCTTTTGTTTGGTGACGACTTTATTGGCCATCGGAGGGATTAAGGTCAGATATTTTTATTCCACTCTTGACGAGTAATAAAGACAAAATTAACAGCTGTCAGCTAAAAAGGCTTCCGATATCTAAGACCTGGCTGTGTGACACAGACAGCCAACAGTTTCTAAACCGGTTCAAATGCTTTGAACGTTCCTAATTGGTCGCTGCTCCAGATTACAATTCCTCTTTATCGAATAATCCGGCGCAGCTCTCTTGCATTGTTGCTGCTGCTTGATCCGCCCGCTGAAGTCTGCCTGAAGGTGTTTTCCACTGGCGATAAAGCAGGACAAATGCGCCGACTGGGCCAACAAAAGCACCGGGACAGAGATGAACGCACAGATTAGAAACCGGTTTAGAGGTCATGGCGGGGAGGCTCCCACACCTGGGGCCCGGCCCTGCGATTAGAGCCCTGGAGAAGCGTGACGTTGGTCTGTCAGCCTGTTTGACCAGCTGCCTGTCACCCACCCAGGAAGAAAACTGTTGCAGAACTTGTTCTCTGTCACCGAGTGTATTTCTAATCCCTAAAAAACATGGCTTTCCTGAGCAAGGTGAGGATGTCCGGAAAGGGCTGCCTCTTCCCTCCTGGTTCCCAGGGAGACGGACGTTCAGACGCCCCTGCCCCTGCCCCTGCTCCTGCTCCTGCTCCTGCTCCTGCTCCTGCTCCTGCTCCTGCTCCATCCCCCGCTCCTCCCCCATCCTCCCGTCGGTGAAGGAGGCGTGTGAGCCAGGAAGAGGCAGGGCGCATTAGCCGCATCGGCGGGAGTGGAAGTCAGACGACAGGGAAAGCAGACGAGCGTACGCTCACACACACACACACACACTCGCACGCACACACGCGCACGGCGCACAAACAGACACTCACACACATGCTCAGTCAGCGTAAGTGAAACAAGTGCTGGCTGCTTCAGCGCCGGGCTCCCTGACTCACTGCCATCCATTAGCCGGCATGCCGCAGAGAAAGAGGAGTTTCACTTTTGGAGCCTATGGAGGGTAAGAGCGTCTCTCTTCATCATTCCCAGGACTGTTCAGCCTCCCTCAGCCCACCCTCCTCTCATTTCTCCGATCGGCGGTGTGCGACACGGTCGTTCCATCTGTGTTTTTCTCCGTTTGTTTGATGACGGTGCAGATTCGGTGTTAGAACGTGCATGTTTGAGATGCCGTCACATGACCAGCTGAGCGTCTGACCACGTTGGACTCGCGTTCCACCTTCTGCTGTAGAAGCACAAAATAAAAGAAGGTGACAGGAGGAGAATATCCCAGCCGTGTGTGTGTGTGTGTGTGTGTGTGTGTGTGTGTATGTGTGTGTGTCAAACCCGGCTCATTCTGTCTGTGCAGACTCCTAGCGCCAGCCCTCCCTCAGCGGTGAGGTCAGAAGGTGAACAGGTGTCCCAGCAGCATGCCCGCCTATATTTAGTGGTGGGTTTGGTGTCTGTTTTGTGCGTTTCTTGTTGTTTGTAGCCTCTAGAACAGGGCCGGCAGTTATTTAACCTGCAGAGACGGCGCTTGGGGGGGACTTGGCTCAGCTGTGCACCAATCTTGGCGTGGTTGCTGTTGCTGCTGTCAGTTTGCGTGAGCTCCCGGCCAGGTGGAGCGGCAGACAGACGCCCAAAACATTTATTATGCAGCAGCGGCGGCGAACCCAAAATAACGCCCAAGCGCAGGGAGTCGAAACCGTCCTTGTCGCTGCCGGAGTTCTGCTCTTCAGTCTCGGTTCCCTAAATCAAACGAGTGAAAGTACCGGTCATGTTTGAGGTTCCACCAGCGTGGCTGCAGGAGGACGCTCCCATCTGTCCAGTCTTGGGTCTCACTGGTGTTATCGGAACCAACAATAACACCAATATATTTTATAATTCCAGGATCAAAATTTATGGCCGTTTCAGCTGATGTTCCAAGCGTTTTACTGGATGTTGTAAATGTAGGCTGACCCAGATGTTAGCGCTGTAATCTTTCATAATTGAAAGTGTTGCTACGAGCCTACGAGCTACTTTCACATCAAATCTAACAGCTACTATGCAAAACTGATTGTTCTGAAATCTGTGCTGACTTGTAATTGCGGTTCTCAACTGGTCAGCTGACCCGACTGTGTCATTCCTCCACTTCAACACTGCAACATGTCTTCCTCACTTGAGTGTGAGAACCAGAGAGGGTCCCCTGCCCCCCCCCTTTTTGTTGATTAGGGATCAAATATTGTCTAGGTTTCCCTCACAGTCGGGGAAGAACACACAAAGGCTCTTTCTGTCCGGCAAAAGCAAACGTTTGCGTTACAAAAGATGATTAGAACGCACGGCAGAGCTGCTCGAGCACCGGAGGCCGTACGAGGGCCCTTCGGAGGGCAGCGGCAGAGCCGAGCGGAGATTCGGGCCCTCCAGAGAGCTCTTCAGCACCCGCTCAGCAAGTCCAGCTTGACGTTCATATTCACGCTGCTAAATCAGCCATGAGGAGGGCGGCCGGAACAGCCAGATCTTTATCTCATGAGTCCACGACATCTGTCACAAAAGAGGGATTTTTTCAAATCTCTGACCTCAAGAGATTAAATATCTAAGAAACACAAAACTTGATATTGGAAAATATTGATTCGTACAGGTGTGTGTGTGTGTGTTTGCTAGGTTATACACTGTATCTTACTGTAGTGTAGCTAAATGTCCCCATTCAGCAAATTTACCCAAACTTTTCTGTCAAAAGCTTCTTTCAGGTCCCACTAAGTCACTGGTTTTTGTACAGACACTAAATTCGGACACTTTCACTGTTGTTTACTAGCATATTTTTTATGGTATAAAATATTGTCGGGCTTTTCAGGCTTACATGCTTTAGTCACGTTTATTTCTTTTGGTGATCCTTTGTTCTTCTTTTTGCGGTTGGATTCTAAACTTACTGGTTCTTTCTTCATCTCTGGCCGTAAACACTGTCAGAACTTTCTGATCTGGTCCTGGACCAGTTCTAGAGGGAGCCAAACAAAGCCGTGCTCGTGGTTTCTTTGGTCGGTTCCACGGTTCTCCGTGTCGCACACGAAACTACAGGACATTCAGCGGTGTTGTTGTTTTTGTGGTGTGGAAGAGGGATGTTTTCTGTGCTGCGCTCCTCATGTTGTCCGTAATTAGTCTCACAATGCCCGTTTTTCCAAACAGACCAAATTCAATCATGCTGCATCCTGGTACATAAACAAATACCTTATTGACTCATCGGAGTTATTTTTCCCAATAATTATGACACAATTACGAATAAGACCTTCCTCCTGACAAAAATTGATGTCAATTTAATGTTAATGCTTTTCTGCCTGCTCACATGATTCAATATTTAAGAAAGAAAACCAAACAAACAGGCTGTTACACCAATCTGGAAATGCCTTAGACGTTTTAATATCATTTGCAGTTTCAGATGGAAACATGTTTGCCTCATCTCTGTGGGATAATTTCAGCGCTTCTTATTTTTTGGACATCGAATTAGCGCTGCAGCAACATGTGACCTCGGCTGATGAACATCTGAACCACAAATTTATTTGCTTTAAGATGGATTTCTTCTCCTTTCATCCTCATCCTCGTCTGGCGACCTACTTGGAATGAACAACGGGGCCGCCGACTTTAAATATTTACGCGCACATATATGCTCAGCAAATAAAGCGCTTTTGTACACGTTAGCAGGAAAAACTAGCAGCTGCATCTAAAGACAGATTAAGATGACAGAAGTGAAGTTTTCCTACGTAGGTGTTTTAAAAACACCACAGGTGTGACTGATGTAAGTCAGCCCACCTCTACATGAGCTTTTTTTATCCAACACAGACAGATTTAACTCAGCCCTTTGTTTGAAGATTGGTTTCACCTTAATTTTAATCTGTAATTTGTGACCTCATTCTGTCTGTTTTAGATTAGCACAGGCGAAACGCCTTTCCTATTCTTGAAGCAGCTGCAGCCTCCGGTTGTTCGGAGGGGCGATCGGTTTCGTTGGCGAGATTGTTTCTCGAGTTTCTGCTTGGAGCCTTTATTCAGTTACAGACACACCCCAGCTGAATTTATTTAATGGAAATCCTGTGAAACGTGAGAAAGGATTAGCGGCTCAGGATGAAATTACCAAAATAACACACCGAGTCCATTCAGGAACACAAAAGTTGTTAAAAAAAACAGCACATTTTTAGCATTTTTCTCATCTTCCAGGGTTGACGGTGGAATGAAGTGGCGTGTGTGTGTGTGTGTGTGTGTGTGTGTGTGTGTTTGAATCAGGCTCAGTGAAATGATCAGCACTGGTGCATTTGACATGTAGCAGCATCATAAAATCCATCTCTGTGACACGATCTGTCACATGGAGGCCAGAGATGGGGAGTGATGAGCGGAGTTCCGCGCGGAGGGAAATCAGGCGACGGCCGACTGTAACAGCACGAGTCGTTTGAGTCGTGACTCCGCAACCAGCAAACAAAAGCTCCAGGGCCCGTTTGCTCTCACTGACACGGTCGGTCTTATTTTTCTAGAAGAGGGGGAAGTTCTAGACTCTCATTAATCCTTTCAGAATATATCACCATGAAAGAAGAAGTGTAACCTTTTATTTCTGCCCGTAACAGCTTTTCTTTGTGGATTTCTCACACTTCATGATTGTCAGAACATAAGTAGAAGATTGTTGCACTTCTTGGTTTATTTTACGCAATTTCTTTCCCTTTGTGGGTAGAATACAGAAGAGCAAGCTGTAAAAGTTCCAAAATTTTAGAACTGTTCAGAAGTACCAGAAAATGTTTATTTACATTATAAAAAACCTGCTGTTTGCATAAAATTAGTAAACCTGATCAGTGGTATTGATAGATGCCACATGGATCCCTTCAGGGGCTGATTTTTCATGCAAATTTGTCACATTCAGGGTAGATGACTGTGAGCTGGGACACGTGGTGGACAGAAATCAGCAGTTTTGGCTCCAGGGATGAAGATGTTATTGTACAGAGGGCCCCAACCCTGCAAGAGGAACAAAGAAAGCGTCTAAAACCGACCCTCCAGCCCCAGGATTGTATAATCTAATGTCTCTGTGGCCGTCTGTTCTTTCAGCTGGAGATTTCCAAGGGGGTCAGCGTTGCTACCGCAGGCGCTGCAGGAGCGACCAGAAACATATTAGATATTCTGTTTTCTCTGTGTCAACACCAGCCATCAAGAGACCTGCAGCCATGAATTATTCACTGCTATAATCTAACAGTTGTCAGCATCAGCAGCGTTAATAATGGCGGTTTTAAACCTGAGCAGATCCAGCAGAGATGAGTAAACTCTTTCTGAATATAAACATTCAAAAAATAAAAGGAAGATAATTAGGTTGCGTTAACTTGCATTATAGTCCTTTTAAATGCATTTCTGCCCGTTTATGGGAACTGAAAGGCTCCTTGTGAATTTAATTCAATAGAAACCAACAAGGATAGATTTCTTGCACGAATCGCGCCCCCTCGTGGTGAAAACGGCGCCCTGCCTCTGAGGCTGCTTCTTCATCATCATCACCATCACATGTAGCTGATCACTGCTTGAAAATCCCATCTAACCCGCCTCCCTCGGTTCAGTGGCCTTCCTGATGGCACAGAGGAGGTTCTTGTGCATTTCACACTTAAATGAGTCAACAAATACTTTGTCTGCAGACAGCTTGGATGACTGTGTTGTGTTTAGGAGCGTACTGTTTCAAATTCAACAGAATTTCATTTTATTGCTTTAAGATGGCAGAAAAATCATTTAATATATTATGTTTCTAACAGCTATGCTTTTATCTGTTCTAGAGTGGACAAGACGTTCTCCAAGGCCAGAAGCCTGTGGTAAGTGTTTTTTCCTTCTCATACCATCGGTGTAATAACCAGACTGATGTTTTCCGCTTTGAACAAATGAAAACCCGGAATCTCTTTTAACAAAGATGGAAATAAAAAACTTTTCATCTTCTTTTCGAAGACGACGATGTGCCGTAGATGCTGTTGTTGACGATCCCATGGTTGATGTTCCTTCTTTCTAACGGTCGTTTTCAGTCCTCGCGTTCACACCACCTTCCCCTAATTATCATCCCTCAAAAGTTTCTTCTTTTCAAATTGCTGCGAGTGTTTTTCCGTCTCTTGTCTGGCCCTGTAGATAGATGGGTCTTAATGCGCCGTCCTCTAGGCGGGTGTTCAATTTCACCGCTTCAGCCAGGCCTGTTTGTCTTCGTGAGGATGATGAACGAGTCAGCGGAGGCTGCAGCGGATGGGCAGCGCTGGGGAAGCACACGCCCTGCCTCTCCTGCCATCTCTGCAGCGCTGGCATGGTCGGAGCGTTGCTGCAGGAGCGGCGCAGGCAGGCAGGCAGGGAGCCGAGAGTGCGGCTAGAACGCTTCAGTCCTACACACTCGAGGAGCGGCGTGATGAGTGTTTGGCGCTCTGGCTGCAGGAGGTTAAACAGTGCCCTGCTGCAGTGTCAACACACCTTCCCTGCAGGAGGATCTGTGTGACTGACTGGGCCCTCTTAGCAGGGGCTGGGTTTGTTTGCAGAGACTGAGATCGACCCTTCGGGGTTGAATCTGGCTTTAGCAGATCTGCAGCGCACACAAAAGGAGTGGAGGGACACTGGAGGAAGACAGAGAGGGCCGGGGACGGTCGGAAAGGAGACACAGTGTCACAGAAGATCACGTTTGCTGGTGCAAACAGAGCAAGAAAGAAGCAAAGGAGCGAGTGATGGTTGTGATGATTCAGCTAAAGTTAGCGTATTTAGCTGTTACATCAGCGTCTCTCCTCGTTTCCATCATCTTCAGAGGAGGTAGAAATTCAGCTCATTCCTGAAAGAGTGTGAATTGCATTATCTCATCGTGCGCAGCCGGACAGGATGAATTCTCATGAGTAAATCCGCGATATCAGGATAAGAGGGGGGCAGCAGGCCAGGCGTCGTCGAGCAGGGCAGCAGAGCCAGAAAAGCATCCTTTAGCTGCTCTTTAGGATGGAAGTCAGAGACCATCAGAGCTGCAGCAGCACATCCCAGCAAAATGCCCTGCTCGCCTTTCCGAATCGGAAGGCCAAGAAAATTCTGGTGAGTTCTCTTTTAACCCGCCTGAAGTTTGGAAATCTTTATTGCCGCTCAATCAATTAACAGATTGAACACAGGTATGTGTGTAACACGGCACAATAACCACCACTGAGGTGTTATATACATATAAAATAGCCGTTATTTTTGCTTGTTGTGCATTTACTTACATTTTCCTCTGTTTTTTTTTTCTAAAAACAGATTGTCAACATGACTAGTAGACAGAAACAGAAAGAATTGCCTCAGAACAGCCGCTAACGTTTATCTGGGCGTTTCATTCGTCCCTGGCGGCGTTATTACACGTCTCCCTCCGCAAAGCAGCGGCCACGTGACCCCGACGAGCAGTGGCGCCCTCTTCGTGACAGTTACTCAGGATTTCTTTCGTTTCGATTGATCAGCTCGTTGATGTGAAACGTTCATCTTACTTGCGGTCATTGTGGGTCACGTCCAACAAACAAACGATCCTCAGGCTGCGCCGCGCCGCGCTCCCCGGGGAGGCCTCTAATTGGTTGTAATCCTGTCTTGCTAAGCTCCCCTGATGGGAGGAAACGACAGAGGAGCGGTAGTGTGGATGATGGCCACAGTCGTGTTGCGTAAAAGCCCTTCTCCACGCGCAGACAGCCGCGCACCCAGATGCTTTGCCGTCTCTGGGACCGTTTTATTACTTCCTGACCAGCTGCTAATCCTCCAGCCTTATCTATGCGGTGGAAAAGTCAATGGGGTAAAAGTAAATTTTACGATCTCAGAACTTCATTTATGACATTTATGTTCAGAGGACATTATACACTTTAAAACATGATGTTCCTGCTCCGATAACCGGGCGCTATCAGCACATATTTGATTGATCAGTAGGTTCCTGATTCCTCCAGTCTGCTATTTCTAACAATGGTGTTTTTCTTCGCTGATTCCCCAAGAGATGTCGCTCTGCGTCAACCTCCGCGTCGCGCACGGGCTCGCCACAGCGCCACCGAGCCGCGGCGGGTGTCGCTTCACCTGTGCATGCTCGTGTGTGCGCGTCGAGCCAAGCTGTCAGGAGGGAGGGAGAGCAACCTGTCAGGCTGGATCAGACTATACGACTCCCTACGAGTCTGCAGCCGTCGGACCAAATATAGCTCCGAAGTGACAAGCTCGCCGCGGGTTCCCCCCCCCACAGCCTCCATAAGCTAAATCCTCATCCGCCATTCATGGACTAGCACAGGCACCAGATGTTTTAACACCCCAGAACTTAGTCGTCGGCTGACAGCAGGCAGTGGGGATGAGAAAGTTTAGCGTCGCGCTGCTTTATCCCTCACGCCACCTACCTCACTTTTTCCTCTTCGGCCGACGGAGGGAAGCTTCTCTCTCACTATTTTCCTGTTTCCGTAGATGTGCAGATCCCTGAGTAAACAGTTTGGGCTGCGTTTATCTCTTACCTGTTGCGTTGGGGCTTTAGTTGCACCTTTAGATGGTCGTTTCTCCGGTGAGACGGAGGTCCGTCTCACGGATGATGAGGTCAAATGTCAGTCGGTCAGTCTAATGTCCTTTGCCGCTGCTGAAAAGACACATCTGCATGGATGGTTTTCCCCAGGGGGTGTGTCACGGACAAGGTCTGGCTTGGTGACTCTCTGCGTGTCACACTGTGAAGCCAGTAGGTGGAAATTGAGACCTATGGGCGCCGTGATCGTGCCTTATTCAAAGACACCTGTACCGGCCCTTCCAGGAGAACCCATCGCAGTCTCCTCACTCTTCACCTGTTTCATTTCCAATTCCAAGAACCTTTGTTTTCAAGGCCATTTGCTATTTTCGGAAGCAGTATTCCTAGATATTCCAGCTTTTAAAAAGCTGATATAAGTATATGGTTTATGTAATTACGTTATTTCCGTTACATTACAATCAGATTACAGCAGCTGGAAAGGTTTTCCTTTGAGATTCAAAGTGCAGCTGGATGCAGAGAGGGGGTCAGCAATACGAGCAGCACGGGGGGAAATAGATTCCCAGCAGAGGAAGCACCCCCCCCCCCTTGTGGCGTCCTAGCTGTTTGAGCGCTAAAGTCGCCTTGGGAGCAGGCGTTTTTCTCGTTGTGCTAAGAGGCGACTCCCCAATATACGAACTCCGAAGTGCCAAGACTATAATACAATCTCATGACCGGAGGAGCGGAGAGCGAGGGAGGGTCACCGAGTCACAGTTCTCAGAAATTCATTTTGATTTTCACGCCCAAAAGAAAATGGCAAACAGCACTGATTTGGCTGACCCCTGACATTTAATAGATTTTCCCTGAAAATGTATCTATGGTACCTGAGGAACGAACCAATTCATTTCATTGGCTTCCAGCAGGCCAAGGTCGTCTTATTTGCTCCCAGATTGCAAAACACGTGTGGTTTTGTCAAATATATTCTACACACCTCCAATCAAACGAGTTGAATCCCCACTGCAGAGACAGGGTGGGAGTGTTTGGAGTGTCTTCAGGCAGCAGTTGGTCCTTCACTTTGCCTTGCAAATAAGCTAAAGATTAGACCCAGTCGCTTTGTCTGAGAGGTTGCAAATATCGGAGAAATCAAGACCAGCAGTCTCTTCCCGCCACCTAGCTTCAGGCTCACTCAAGAATCGTGTGCTGTTAGCCGACTTGAATCTGACAGTAACATCATTCATAATTGATATTAATAATGCATCTTGTGGTTCAGCCATAGATAAGTACCTTTTAACCTCTGGGATAATTGGTTCGTTATGCCTAGATGCGTTATTGCAGAACAGCAGCCTCCAGGAGACCTTTGACTTACGTCTCTGTCAGGACTCCTAGACCTTCAGTAAGTACCTCCAGAGGTCACTGGCCCCCTTCTGCACTCACACTGAGAGGATCTGTGAGGAGTTCCATCAGCAGTTCAGCCAATCTTTGTATCCGCAGCTTCAGCAAACAGCAGGAGGTTCTGACTCCGGTCAGAGAGACAGTCCAGGTGTAGCTGGAGCCGTCCGGGTGGAGCCCCCATTGTCGGGGTTGGGTAAATATCATGCTTTCCTTCATCCTTGGTTATTCATCATCAACGCTGCCACTCCCTGATGTGCGGGGCTGCAGAGTTTCTGCTGTATTCAGACACGACTCTCTCTTAAACAGCTAATCCCCACTGTAACAACACCGGCTAACTTTAGCCTTTTTTTTTTCCACCTAATCCAACTCGACCCAGGTGACAAATAACTAAAAAGTTAAAAGTGACACAAAGGGTGAGAAGAGAGGAGATTTTCAGGTCAGCAGGACTTGTCTGGAAATCAAGGTGTGAACGGGAGAGGGGGTGGGGGAGCCACAGGCAATTACAGCGGGCTAATGGGCGGGGGATCCCTGACAGCGAGGCCGGGTCTGGGGGGATTTGCTGCAGAAGACGTCGGGCCGTTGGAATATTATCAGTTGAACAGCAGCTAACTTCCTGTACAGTCTCAAAGATCTCATCCTGTGGTGGGATTATGGAGTTTGTCGATGTTGGTTGCTCAGACCGCCACCTTCGGCGTGGTTTTGGTTGGGCGGCAGATTTAATGATCCACGTTGAAACACCCTTCAACATGCAAAATCTGCCCCTCAAATCTGAATTTTTAATCTATAAACATGACGTCCTTTTCATTTTTTTTGTTAAAGTCTCACTAATCGCTTCCAAAATGGAAATCCTTTATGTAACATCTGCACCCTCTTTGCTCAAGGGTTTTACCGTGGGAGAGAGTGAGAGATTATTGTCCATCTGTTGAGGCATTCCTCAATTAAGTCGTGATAATGTGGCCAAATTTTGGCCAATGATTACATATGGTTATTTTCAGTAGTATGCTTTGGGCGGAGAGAGGATCACCAGTTTTGTTTATCGCAAAGCGGTTCATAATGTCGCTCAGTACGGCAACTGTGTCGTAATCCCTTGTTATCTCTTCATGTCTCACACACACAAACAGAGAGTAGAAGATACACTTTGGTTTAGGGCGCTTACTTGTTCTTTCTGCGCGGGTAGAGATGAGTCAACAGCCTCGCTCTTTTTTTCG
>CAAE01014729.1:1849882-1999882 GCA_000180735.1 Tetraodon nigroviridis
GGATCCCTCTGTTAAAAGGGGGATCGGAGAGTGTGTTCCAACTACAGGGGAATCACACTTCTCAGCCTCCCCGGCAAAGTCTATGCCAAGGTACTGGAGAGGAGAGTTCGGCCGATAGTCGAACCTCGGATTCAAGAGGAGCAGTGTGGTTTTCGGCCTGGTCGTGGAACACTGGACCAGCTTTACACCCTCCATCGGGTGCTCGAGGGTGCATGGGAGTTTGCCCAACCAGTCCACATGTGTTTTGTGGACTTGGAGAAGGCATTCGACCGTGTCCCGCGTGGTGCCCTGTGGGGGGTGCTTCGGGAGTATGGGGTCCGGGGCCCTTTGCTAAGGGCTATCCGGTCCCTGTATAACCAGAGCAGGAGCTGTGTCCGCATTGCCGGCAATAAGTCAGACCTGTTCCCGGTGCATGTTGGACTCCGCCAGGGCTGCCCTTTGTCACCGGTTCTGTTCATTGTATTTATGGACAGAATTTCTAGGCGCAGCCAGGGGCCGGTAGGGGGTCCGGTTTGGGAACCACAGGATTTCATCGCTGCTTTTTGCGGATGATGTTGTCCTGTTGGCTTCATCGAACCAGGACCTGCAGCGTGCACTGGGGCGGTTTGCAGCCGAGTGTGAAGCGGCCGGAATGAGAATCAGCTGCTCCAAATCCGAGGCCATGGTTCTCGACCGGAAAAAGGTGGATTGCCCTCTCCGGGTGGGTGGGGAGTCCTTGCCTCAGGTGGAGGAGTTCAAGTATCTCGGGGTCTTGTTCACGAGTGGGGGGAGGATGGAGCGCGAGATTGACAGGCGGATCGGTGCGGCGTCGGCAGTGATGCGGTCGCTGTATCGGTCCGTCGTGGTGAAGAGGGAGCTGAGCCGAAAGGCGAAGCTCTCAATTTACCGGTCAATCTACGTTCCTACCCTCACCTATGGTCATGAGCTTTGGGTCATGACCGAAAGGACAAGATCGCGGATACAAGCGGCCGAAATGAGTTTCCTCCGTAGGGTGGCCGGGCGGTCCCTTAGAGATAGGGTGAGGAGCTCGGTCACACGGGAGGACCTCGGAGTAGAGCCGCTGCTCCTCCACGTCGAGAGGAGCCAGCTGAGGTGGCTCGGGCATCTGGTCCGGATGCCTCCTGGGCGCCTCCCTCGGGAGGTGTTCCGGGCATGCCCCACCGGTAGGAGGCCGCGGGGAAGACCCAGGACACGCTGGAGGGACTATGTCTCTCGGCTGGCCTGGGAACGCCTCGGGATCCGTCTGGAGGAGCTGGAGGAAGTGGCTGGGGTGAGGGAAGTTTGGGAGCCCCTGCTTAGACTGCTCCCCCCGCGACCCGGCTCCGGATAAAGCGGCAGATAATGGATGGATGGATGGATGGATGGATATTCCGTTTAACAGCTTTATTCAAACCTTTCAGCTATCGGTTTTACGTTGATCAATAAGTTGTAAGTATTGTTTGTATGAAGTACCTAATGAATAATGTACCATGTTGGTGTGTTGTCCACGTAGCACAAGTGACCAGAGAACTCATTCCTGATGATTTTATTCGGATGATTATCAACCATGTTTTCTTCAACGATTGTCCCTCGTCTTCGTCTATCCTGTAAGTAGGACTTCATCTCTCTACTCGTCTATGTTGGCATGTAAACATCCATTATCCTAAGAGATTCTATTTTCCCTGTCAGAGGTGCCCTCAAAGCCTGTGGGGAATTTTTAATTGGACGACAAAGTCTCCCCGCTTACTGCATCCCACAGAGACAAAAACGAACAAACTACTCAACTGCTGCCAACAACACGTCCTCCCCCCGCTGGGTCCAGCTAGAGCCAGAACTAGAGGATGTACTTGTGCCACGGAAACTGTCAGTGAGTCCATTGGAGAGCTGGCTCTCCCTGCGCTACTCCCTCCCTCCTTTACTAGAATCCATCCAGCCTCAGGAGGACACGGGGAAGCTGGAAGAGAAAGTGCTGCCACCCATATTGGTCCCCTTAATAGAAGATGGGGAGGGTTCAAGTACAGCTATTAAATGTAAGAATGTTTTGGAGATTAGAAGGAGAAAGATGAACCGACACAAATACAAGAAGCTGCTAAAACGGACTAAATTCCTGCGGAGGAGAGTGCTGGAGGGCAGGGGGAGAAAAAAGCAGGTGTGTGATGCACAATTCTGTTCTACATTACCTTTATATTAATTGCTCATTGGACCTGATCTTTAGAACAAACTTACTGTGTGGTCGTTCTGTGCAGAAACGCTTTGAGGAGGACTTGAAGAGGATTTGGAGACGAGCAGGACTGAAGAAGGCTCCGGAAGGGTGGACTACACCTAAGATTTTCATTAAACAGCATGGAAACAAACGGGACTGACGAAGACCAAGTCACATCATCTCAATACACTGTCTTTGATCTGTTTAACTAAAACATTTTGCAGCGATGGAAATATCAGATTTGTTTTATGTCAAATGTACAATCTAATAAAAGCCTCCATTGTTATCTAACAGTCATTTATTGTTGGGTTGACTTAGGCTTTGTTTAAAAATGGTTGTTTCCCCCTGTTACCAATAGGTGGCAGCATTGTGCAAGAAATCATACACTTATTAAGATCATCCTTAAGGTAAGGGTATATAGATATAGATAGAGATGTGTATATATAGACCTATATCTACATATATAGGTCTATATATAGATGTAGATCTATATATATATATAACCGAGTTGTCTGGGGTATGCCACAGAACAAAAGCACTGCTGCAGTACAATTATTTTGCATTCAGAACCCTAAGTAAAGAAAACATTCTAATACCGCCGTTGCGCATCGGTGGGATACTGTGCGTGTGCTTCATGACGCTGTTAAAACAACAGTCCCCTTTTAAGACTTTTGTTCGTTCCGCCTGCAAGTTTTCTCATCGGTGTTTTTTGTTTCTTGAGGTATTTATCAGACCACGGCTGGTTTCCGCCGGGCCTGCAGCCGTGTTGGGTTTCAGGGCAGGAGGAGGCGGCGTCTGTGGAGGCTCCAGCCTGGAGGAGCAACACAACAGACCCCGCTGCTGCTGCTGCTGCTGCTGCTGCTGCTGCTGCTGCTGCTGCGAGCCTCCTTTTGTTTGACCCATTGATGCGCTCTGCACCTCAGCCGGACGACGACCTTGTCAGCACCGTGGAAGAAGGTTCCTTTCGGCATGACTCTCCTCCAGAGTAAGTTCTTCTGTATTTTCACTGAGACAAATAAGTTGAGGATTTCACCCCTCTAATGTTAGTTCACTGCGAATGCTGCCCTCTTGTCCTTTATCTCAACTATTGATGTTTACACTTATTTCAATATGCCGTTATTAAATGTCCACCTACCTTTAAAAAAACAATTAAAAAGTTTCCAATCAGATGACAAAAGAAGAACACATCCCTAAACTTCTTATTGAGGCTTCTGTATTGATATGTAGATAAAAGGAGTTCATCATTACATGTGCAGTTTGTAGACCTGGACTTACTTTCGCTCTTGTGATCTACACTGTTACATTTCCATGATATGCTCATTTTACATAATTTATTATTCATTTGGACACTTTCACCGCATGCCACACTTTGTTTTTCACTGACATCTTAACCCCCTTTACCTATTCCCCATAAACTGTAAAATATCTTCTACTTCAGATATTATGATTTATAAATATTCCGCGTAGATGCACCATGCAGTTTTATTAAAAGTATAAAAACATAGCTGCATGACCAACTTCCTTGGTATTTTTTTTATGGCTTTATTGTTTTTATGGCTTCGGCTCAATGTGTTTCTAGTTAACTGTGGTCTGAGTGGAGGAGTCAGCACAATCCAGCATCCAGTCATTACATGTGTCAGTAATGAGTGTTTAACCACAAGTGTGCTCCTGCCAGGCCTTCAGGACCGCCTAAGGCTCTGTTTACGATTGTCTCCGTCCTAATTAATAACCAAAAGAAGGCGTAGGAGGCGCTTAAACATGGCATAAAAGCAAAATACTAATCTGACAGCAAGAGGGAACAAGTTGAAATTTCATGTCATGTCGCTCCTCGAATGTGTATTTTTATGTTCTGAATTATAGATAAAGAAACTAAGAAGTCAGAGATGAAAATATTCCCAATGGCTTTGCTTAAATTTAGGAGGGAGGGAATCAGCGTTATGAAGCCTAGACGAAAGAGATTATTGCAGTTAAAATCTGAAGATGTTGGCCAGCTCTTTATCCTCGGCGTGCAGCTGGAGACGTTTGTTCTATTTATCCTCAAACTGTGACGGCTCTGTGAATAAGCTTCACACACCCTCAACACGCATGAATCACACAAAGTATGCTGAGCGAACACATTCTACTCGTTTGAGTCCGACACAAAACCTCGTTTTTGTTCTGCTTTGGGAGCCCGAGCGACTCCCCACGCGACCCCCGGGGCCACAGAAGACAGCAGTGATTTTGCAGGTCGTTGGTAATTGCCAAATGGCCGTTATCATGGCAAGTTACCCTAACTGCTCATTGTTAAGGCTTTATGGTGTTAAACCAGACTCATGAGTCACAGCTTTGTGTGTCTGGAGAAGAGAAGAGAAAATTACAGAGGAGACGGCAGTTTGTTTGACCTTCTTCAAGAAAGTTTATACCCCTCAATAGAAAACCCACCAAAGTTTTCCAGCATGATGTCTCTCTTGTAATGCCAGTGTGTGTGTGTGTGTGTGTGTGTGTGTGTGTGTGTGGCACCAGTGCATGTGGTGCTGGTAACGTGACCGGTGCTGGATGCAAATGAAGTATGAGGCAAATGTGATGAGGAAAACAGCTGGAAAAGGAACCTTTTTCAAACAGACTCTGTGCTGTAATAAAGGAGAAATAATTGAATCAGTAGATATCAGTTCAGTCATTTTATACTTCTCACACGGATCATTTTGTGACGATGTAACTTTTTTTTCCTCTAACGGGCCCTGTTTAAAGCTCTTCGTGGCTCCTGCATGCTCCCCAGGCCTGTTTACTCTCTGAGGGGGGTGAGACTTTACAGTCAGGGGCCTCAACCGGCCCCAGGTAGTCAGACCAGCCGAGTCAGCAACATCTTAAAACGCGGGCTTCAAAGGTGAACACACCGCCATAGCGACGCTTCAGCACCAGCAGGGCTTCGCACAAACGTTACGAGCCAATCGCGGACTTCAAAGTCCAGAGGTTGAGATTTAGTTTTTATGAATGACTATCATGTACAGGCCTGTATTTTTAGTCCGGTGTGTTATGTATTACACACAACGCATTGAAAACCCATTTTACTTTGGATTATACGGATCGATTCCCTACATGACTCCTGATGCGGCCGGAGTAGTTTAGCAGTACTTTGACAGGTGTTTGATTTGACTCCAGGCATCATGACCGATCGGGGCCAGGCGCTGTAGGATCGTGGCCCTCAGAGTCAGCATGAATAGAGCCTCTGTAAATTTTGGCTGCACGCGCATTCGCTGGCCTTCCAGTAAACACACGATAACACAGCACTGTGGGAAAAATGTGTTAGGAATAGCAAAGCCTCCGACGGAAATTTTCCTCCTATTCACACACAAAGACAGCAGATGATTTTAGACATCTGGTGTAATTTTGATCAGTTTGCTTCCACATTAAAGCTGAAAACTTCACCTCTTGGGTGGTAAAACCCAAATTCTGAAGTTATTTCAAGACGGTGGATACTTTTCCAGCGTTAACCGGTAAACAAGCTGAGAGCTGTAGCAGCTAGCGCAGATGAATTGTTCTAACAAATCCTTTTTGTTTTGTTTTTCAGTTCTTGCGGTGCTTCTTCTACCTGGAGGTGAGCTCTTCGTTTTCGTGGCTGCTGTTGGCTCTCTGTTCGTGCTTCACCGATTGTCTCGTTTCTTTGGGTTAGCATGTGCTCAGGGCAGCAGCAGCGCTCTCGGCGTGGTGGTGGAGGCCAAGAACATCACGCTACCTGCTGGTTCCACAGCTGTTCTGCCCTGCCACAGCCCCCGTATGGTGTGGACCCGCGACCGACTGAAGGACCGTCAGAGGGTGGTGCACTGGGACCTGGTCCGCAGCAGTCCGGAGTATTCCACGGAGCGGATCCTGGACATGTCTCCCGGAGGGCGTCAGAGGGTCTATAACAGCTTCAACAAGGGGCGAATTTCCATTCCTGACTCCGCCTTTAACGACGGCAACTTCTCCCTCGTGCTCAACAGTGAGACTTTCTCCGGTTTTCCAGCTTGAACCATAAACGCCGTTTTTAGTTTCAGCCAATAATCCTGTTTTTTCAGATGTGGGTGCGGCTGATAAGGGAGTTTACACCTGTAATCTGCACCATCACTACTGCCAGATTCACCAGTCCATTCAGATCCAGCTCAATGTCACCAAGTCAGGTGAGAAACTAACCGAGGAAGACCGGCCTCGTCACCTGACCTCCCAACTATTTTTAAAGTGGTGCAAAAATGTAGCAACATGTCGCTGGAGCTGACATGTGGCAGCCTGTAATTCAGTTAAAAAAGGGTTGGAAAATCTAGGAGGGCAGAAGTGGGGTGGAAAAAACAAGACCCATGTGAGCAGGATGGTTAAATCCAAGCCGACTGTCACACTGGTTTTTCCCAATGATTGAAACAGATTTAATGTAAATTCTTTTCGCGCTTTCAGCTCGGAAGGAGCGACGTTACTGGGATGGAGAGAAGACCGTGTTTGTGGTCCTGCTCGGCAGCTCTGTAGCGTTGCCGTGCGTGAACCGGCGCCCCCTGTGGAGAGAGGGCCTTCTGGAGGACCAGCAGCAGGTGGCTCACTGGGACTTCCAGGCCCCGGGGGTGCGTCCCGACAAGGCCGACCGCCTGGTGGACCTCTACGCCTCCGGGGAACGCCGAGACTACGGACCGCTCTTCGGACAGAAGATGAGCGTGGCCGAGGACGCCTTTACTTTGGGGGATTTCTCACTTTCCATCTCAGACGTGAAGCCGCAGCATAAAGGCCTGTACTCCTGCAACCTGCACCACCACTACTGCGGTCTGCAGGAGAGGCGCATCTTCAGACTCACCGTGGGGCCCGCTCTTCCTTCCAGCCCCCCCACAGCGCCCAGGATTTTACAGAACGATGGGCCGGAGCTGAGTAAGTCGCTCAGAACTTCGTAAAGAAAAGGTTTTTTTCCTTGTCTAAATGTTTATCCCATACTGTTTCTCAGGTAATTTGTTTGAAGGATAGTGATAGAAACACACAGGTTTAGGAAAACCTGACATAATTCTAACCTTCCAGAGTCCAGATGGAACCTATTAAATGGCTCCTGATGGAAAATATCTTTGAGCATAAAAGACTCTCTTTAAACGAACAAGACGTGCATGTGCTTCTAGGTTAATTCCTTTGAGAAGCATTAAAAGCTTGTGTTTGAAGATCTCCGTGAGGCTCCTCAACGAGTTAGTGGAGAATATCTAAGTGGTGCACACACTTGGAAAACCCTGTGGAGGTTCTGGAAGACTTTATACACAGCTGCTTCCAGGGAGAACCTTCATGAAGGCGTCTACCAGGAACCAAAGATGCTCTGTGAGTGCAGGCTGAGGGAGACCATGGTACTGAAGGCTAATTTGGTGACATTTAAAGGCATATTTGGTCAGTTGAATCAGTTCCTCTCTCTGCCAGTTCTCTCCTCAGACCTCTGTTTTTGTGTTTGAGCTGAAGGGAGGGAGGGAGGTAGGAGGAATGTAGACAGGAAAGAAAGAAAGAGAGAAAGAAAGAAAGAAAGAAAGAAAGAAAGAAAGAAAATTAAGAAAATGCCTGAAAAAGTATCGTAAATGTTTCCAAAGAAAATAGTTTGCCGCTCTGGTTCTTTGAGCTGTCTACAAAAACACTTTTAAGTGTCTGGAGAGGAAATGCAGTCGTTCTTTTTTATTCATTTACAGCTGCTTGTGATTTAATTGCCCTGAGCAGAGGAGTCGGGCAGCAGTTTCGGGAGTGGATGGTCATATCTTGTGTTTTTCCTCCCTCTGACCTAATTTTCCTCACCACTCGGCTCCACCATATCTCCTGCTCTGTTTATTCCTCTTTTTTTTCTCGGTCTGCACTGTTTTTCCTGCTGATGTGTATCAGATTCTGGTAAAAAGGAATGTTTTTCCCAGCAGAACGGAGGAGGAACGATACATCTGTTCAACATCTGGCTCAGCTGTGACATAATAGAGCAAAGGAGAGGGGACGGTTGACCTGGAATATAGATGCTCTGTTTACGAGCTCTGAGCTGCAGTAAAGTGGCACGTGTGGATGGATGGATGCATGGATGGATGTATGGAGGGATGGACTGAAACATTATGCCTGAGTTCTCCAAGTTCGCCTCCTTCATATTTTGTTTTCCGGCTCCTCTCTAAAGCTCCCATCCTGGTGCTTTTGCTCTCTGAGTTGCCACAGATGCGACTGCAACCAAGTGCGGATGCAGAATTGCAAATTCTGCAGTCTTAACTGGAAAATCTTGTCCTTGAAAATACAGACACCGTCTTCAGTTTGTGACTTGCACATTTTTACAACCCACCGCCACTAAAAAACAGGTTTGTCCTTTGTGCGGCGAACAGGAACCAGCCACCAACACAAACAGTCTTGTCAGAAACCGGGGCTTTCTGCAGCGCCGTGGCTGCAGCTCCCACGCCGCAGCTCCACAGACAACGACCCCGAATGGTTTTTCCTGTGTCCAACTCAGCTGCTGTACAGGGAGTCCAGAGTCCCGCTCTCCTGGTCTTCTTCTCTGACCTGGTCATGGTTCGGAGCTCAGAGACCTCAGCCCAGCAGCTCCGTCAGTAACTCTGCGCCGTCCTGTTTATACCAGGCAGAAACAGTTGACGGTTGGTTTGGTTTCGACTCGTCGGGCTCCTGGTCATGCCGTCTACAGTTATTATCCGCAGCCGTGCGCAGGGTGCAGACAGGCCGGTCCGGGGGACTGGGAGGTGACAGATTTAGCGTTCTCCCACGATCTGTGACGGAGATGTCACTGATTTATTTTCCACGCATGCAGATGTTTGCTGTGAAAATAGAAAGCGAGTGCAGACAGCCAGAGCCGCAGAATGTGTCCCTGTTTTCGCCCACTCTCCCCCCCTCCGCCACGGTCAGCCGGTGTTTTTCTGCGGAGGAAAAAAAAACATAACAGCTGCATGACATCAGGTCTGGAAGCCGTTTCCACGGAAGGGTATTTGGACGTTTTTAACTCCTGCCTCGGTCTTTCTCTCGCGGAGCAAACACAAATGACACAAACTCCCCTTTTAAGCGAGTCATTAAAAACACAAAATTGTTGCTTCTCTGTGTTCAGCCTCTTTAGAGACGGGCGCTGAGGAGAACCCACGGGTGGTAACCGTCATCCTCCCTGACCACCGTGGGTATTTTGTGCAACATTTGGGCTACTTCCTGGCCACTTTCTTGCTGCTGGCATTCTTTGTTGTTGCCCTGATTGTGCTGATCAGGCGTCACAAAAAGAGAGGTGTGTATACGGAGAATTTGCCAACTCACAGCTTCTCCCTTTTCAGAAGTTTTATTATGACCTTAAACCGAGTGTTTGATTTTCTTCCCTTTTTCAGGGATGGACTATGAGCTGCGTAGCTATGACCGGTAAGGCACGGCTGTGCCACGTTCCTGAATGTGTGTCTAGTCTAGCAGGAGTTTGAAAGAGCGGCGCTCATCCTGTTTCTGTGCAGACGAGCCGGGGTCAGCGAAGGTGAAACCTGTTTAGACTGCATAGAGCTGAAGACCTGTAACCAGGAACCTTTGAACTCAGGTGCTGTTCGCCCTCCAACCTTTTAGAAAACATTTAAAATACTCTGATAATATTAGCAGCTATTCTTTTCAGTTTTCTTTTTTTTGCACGCACAAATTTTGACGCATTGTTTTTAATCTGTGCGGTTGGGTCTACCTAATTACGTCAAATGATGTGTATTTTTTTTTATTTGCATCCCTGCAATCCTCAGGATACAAAAACAACCTTCTGAAGGAGAGAGGGATGGCCAAAGACTGCAACGTGGGTGAGTCCTGCTCCGGCAGCGTCCCGCTGCGGCCTGCCGGCTGCCGCCGCAGTCATGGTTCTTCTCCCCTTCTCTCCAGAGTTGGACGGGAAGCTGTGGAAGTGAGAATGAGAGATGCTGCTGGCAGGTCCAGAGCGAATACCGAGAAAGGAGGAGGACAAAAGGAAGAGAAGAGGAGCACACGAGAGGACAGGAGGAAGGCTCCCTCTGCTGTAACTCTAATCACTACGCCTTTAGGTTGATGGTGTTTTTTATTACGACTGCATTTTCACCAGCTGTTATAACATATTAGATGTTGTTGGTTAGTCTTTTTTAGACAAATGCATGCTGTTTATAAAAGCTGATTTTGTTTGACGACAGAATCTACGTTTGATTTCCTGATGTTAAAATTTCGACCATTGCTTATTTTTCACTGCACATATTCTGCTGTAGGGTTGTCTTGTCATGGTTTGCTGAGAGTTATCGAGACACTTAACATTTCAAAGTCCTTTTTTTTCTTAAAAAAACAAAACAAAACAGGAAATGCCAAATTATTACATTCCCCTCCACTGGAAATGAAGAGTATCCTTTCATTTTTGTTAACTTCCAGGTAAAAACAATGACAAATTTCATGAACTAAAAGTTTACAAAGCTCAGGAAATAAATATATGCATGTTTGTTTTTAAAGAGCTGCGCTTACGTGTATAAGTGTATCCTTGTTTATAGACACTGAATTTTCCTGCCTGAATCTGCTGGCTGATGATGCGTTTTTGATTGGATGAGCTTGACTGCAGGAAAGAAGAGCATAGACTGTTTTTTGCTAAATTTCTTTATTTCCCTTTATTTTTCTGTGCTTCAAGCTCACTTGATTTCTCCTAATAAAGAAAAGTGAAAAATGCAAATATCCCAGAACCTTCCTGAAATGATGTCCGCTCTCAAAATGATGTCCAGGTAACACACACACACACACACACACACACACACACACACACACACACACACACACAGAGGGAGAGGGATTATATTGGTGTCTTAATATTATTATCTGTTTAAAAATCTAAATAAAGCTAAATCATTTTAAAGAAAAAAATGCACATATGCTGCACTACATATTTTATGCAAATTAAAATACTACATATATTTTTCTAATCCGTGTGGCGCCACGGTCGGAGGCTCCAGCAGCTCTTTGTTCCCACCTTCTGTGCGTAAATGGCGACGCCGCCGTGCGCACAGCCCAGACGCGCCGCTAGATGACAGCACCGTCTAACCAGGAGCCTGTGAAAAAAAAGCAAATATTCCCAACATATCACAAGGATGTGGACTGTCCTTTCCTGTTTTAGTACCGACAGAGCCACCGTAGCGCCTCACACTGGAGCTGGAATACACGCACTCTCGACGCGATTATGCCTGGATTTTCGCTGCGCTCGTCAAACACTCGGAGCTGTGTTTCCCGGCGTGGTGTGTGCTCGTTTGTGTGTTAGGGAATGCTGTTATGTTAGTCCACGGGTAGCTGGTAACATAGCAGGCCTGTTTATAGCGCTGCCAACCCTTGTTCCTTTCCCGTGTCAATGATTGTCCTCCCCGCACTCTCATGGCGGAGACCAAAATCATATATCACATCGACGAGGAGGAGACTCCTTATCTGGTCAAACTGTCCATTTCTCCAGAGAAAGTCACCTTAGCGGATTTTAAAAATGTCCTCAACAATCGGCCGGTCAACAGCTACAAATTCTTCTTCAAATCCATGGACCAGGATTTCGGGTGAGTGGCCGCGGTTCGTGGCGGTTCTGATCATTATTAATAGCGCCGAGCTCCGCCGGGCTGTGATCGGCAGCTGCAGCCAGCAGCAGCTTGCAGCAGCCTGCAGCGGGCTGCAGCAGGCTGCAGCGCTGGTTCGTGTGCGCACAGCGCGGTGCCATGTCTGTTCCCATGCCGCCCTGGCACCTGCTCCTAATTCCAGGCTGTCCTGTGCGCAGTGCCGGAGACACACGAGTGTTTGAAGTGATACCAGATCTGTCCGGGGCCGTAATGACGCAGCCCCACGCACGACCAGACCCCCGGCTCCACTCATTAGTGTCAGCATTAACCCGAATTAACGTCGGTTCACTCATCTGTTAACGACAGAGCCTCCGCGTGTTCGGAACCTGCCCTTTTGCTCAGAGTGGATGTGACTCTGCCTCTTTTTGCCGTGTTTTCTTTCATTAACAATAGCCCAGGAAGCTGCATTTGTGTACTGCACATGCAGCCACACAATGGGCTGCAGGTGAATCCCACGAGAACGCAAAATAAACGTGTTTGCACGTAAGCGGAAGAGGTCTGTCCAAGAAAGGCTACTGGTACCCAGAGGTGCTCCACGCTGGGGTCGTGGGCCCGTCCAGTAAACCGGTCCCATCATGAGCTGCGGTGGAAGCTGCAGCCACGCCGGCCTGTTTGTCTGTGCTCTAACTTGTTTACTATTCTCCTTGTGACTTTTATTTCCCTGCAGGCGTTCGTCGGACGCCCGCTCCTTTTCTGTCTCTCGTAGTCACATCCTGGTTTTTAGCGGCGGCCCCGGCTCTGCAGACCCCCCCTCCCGATCTCCCCACGCCCTCTTGGTCAGCGGGACCTACTCGTGTGGGGCCTCTGCTGCAAATGAAGCCCTTTCTGTGCAGAGGTGGCGTCTCCGGAGCCGGAGGTCACGTGTTCCCACAGCCGGCTGACCCGCCGAGGGAAGCGGGCTCTTCCCTGTGGCGGCCCCGGCCCTGGCCCCGGCCCTGGCCCCGGCCCCGGTCTCGGTGCGGAGTTTTGTCCCCGGCCCCTGCCTCCCGTCTGTTGCCTGACTGGGCCCCAGGTGATCCCCAAGCAGATTATGGAAACAAACAGTGTGTGTTTGCTTTCTAGCCCCACGGAGCCGCGGCGCTGCGGCGCCCAGCGCGCGGCTGCGTGTTGGCTCCGTCGGAAGGCCTTTGTCAGGTGACCGTGTTTCTCAGAAAGCCGCTGCTGGCACAGGATGAAGGGATCTTCATCAGCATCGCCGCCTTTGAGCTGAGCTCGAATATTCGGGCTGGGCTGGAGCCGTATGCGGCTGGCGCGGAGAGGACCGCGGCGCTTTGTGGCAGCCATGCTGTCTATACCGCACACAAACAGTATGGCCGCTGGAGGAATTAGCCGGGGAGGAATAAGACTGCTGAGCAGAGAGGGAAAACATCAAATCCCTCGCAGTTATAGACGGTGTTTGAAATGGAAATGAGCAGCCAGTGCAGGGTCCTCTGTAGCAGACCCCCTGCTACGCTGGCTAAAGCAGCCATTTTCCTGAGGGGCTGCTGAACGATGTTTGTGCCCGCAGAATCGACTCTGTTGGCGCTGGAACGGCTTTGCCGCAAAATGTCCCAGTTGGCCAGAGCGAGGACGGGATTTCAGCGGCTAACGCGGAGAGACGAGCTGAGCCACGAGGCGCCGGTGCGACCGCGGGTCGCGGAGTTTCCACGCGCACAACAAAGCCCCGCTAACGAAACAAACATTTCTTCCTGCACGTTTTCCCTTCCGTTTCTCCTTTGATATTCATTTATTCAGTCATTCATATTTATTCATAGGACGGGGGACTAAATGAGGCTGGATGGCTCCGGCTCTTTGGGAGACTTCGAGGTGTCGTGGTGGTGTTTTGGTCTGCGGCGCTGGTGCGTCGGAGCCTCGCTATCATGCGAGTCACAGAGGCTCTGAGGCGCTGAGGAGGCAGCCAAGCTGAAGGTCTGAAAGAACCGGTCTTGTTTGGGCTCCAGAAAACAGCCAGTCTGTCTTTTTTTCCTGGCGGATTGTGGAGAAACCCTCATGCTGCCTGCGTTTGAGGGCTACGCTGCGACGAGCGGAGCTGCGAACAAAAGAAGGGCCATCGTTGTGTCGCACGGACGCTTCAACACACTTTCAAACCTTTCCAGATGGCTGAAGGTGCACATGGTGGTGCAGAGTCAACGCGCCATATCGCATTAAGCTTTTCCTATTCGACTCCAAATATTTAGCTTTCCTGTTTACAGCATCGTTACAGCATCAGCCCACCGAATCAGTCGGCCTGCTGGCTGATGTTGGCTGGCTTTTCCTGCCCCTGGTTTCTGGATTTAGACCGCAGCCCTCCTCTGAAAACACAAACAAATGCGTCTAATCTTCCCCAGCTACACAAATATCCTCAGCGGCGGAATATTTAGCCATCACCGGGGGAAATCTCCCGTCACCCTCCTGCGAATTCTGCTCTGAAGTCTCGAAGCAGTCGGATCTGCAACGCACACAAGCTCGTCCGAACAGGACACACACGTTTGTGTCCCAGTATCAGGCTGTGGCTGAAAAGAAGAAGAAAAAAGGAAAGCTTCTCGTCACATGACCGAGATGATGTTGGTTTTGAAAACTATTTTACTCTCGGTTCCTCTAACAGATGAGAGATTTCTCCGCCAGCTCAGTTCTAGAAAATCTCAAAAATGCTGTGATGCAAGCAGGCCGGGCATTCCTGTTCCTGTTCCACGCAAAAGAAGAAGCACTGCTGATCCTTTCCTCGCGCGGGCCACTCCCACTTCCTCACCAGTCACCTTCCAGCCGCTCGGCCAGAGGATGCAAACACTTCCTACCTCAGGAGCAGCCGGCAGAGTCGTTCCGCCTGTTTTCCTCTCCCTTTCCTCCCAGCGGTTGCTCTGGGCCTCGGTCGTCAGTTCCAGCCGCAAGGCTACGTTATCTCTGTCCACCATTCCCAGCCACAAGGCTCCCAAGGCAGCGTGCACACACACACACACACACACGCACACGCATACTAGCTTGGCTAATCATTCCAGTAGCAGGGAAGTTCCGGAAAACAAGAAATGGAGAAGTAAAATCGGAAAAGTTGCCTTTCCCTGCTGTGCCCACGCAGGGAAAGGCAACGGGCCGAAGGAAAGCTGACCGAGGCATCGGGGACAGGGAGGAGGCTGATGTCACCATCCTGGAATTCCTCGTTTGGATTACAGAGATGGAAAAATATTGTGTTTGGAGAGCCTGGGCAAAAACAACAACTCAAGTTTCCATTTTTATGCAGAGGAATATCAATTATTTTATCAGATTTTTAATGCAAATCTTTCTTTGAATTGTCTAAATTATATCGGAATATTTTTGAGCTGTGATTCGTATCCCGTTTCACCGTTTATTTGTGCCTCGTATTGGCCGGATCTAAATGGGTGTGAGGCTGTCGGAGCGCCCCTGCTTGTCGCTGCCGTCTTGATCGATGCGGCGCAGCAGCTGTGTTGAGTGGCGGCGGCCGAACTGGGTCCCAGCGGGTCAGAGGGCAACTGGGAGGCATTTATGTTGGGGCTTTACAGCTAGAGAGGAAGATGGGCTCAGGCGCCGGACTTCCCTTCGGACGTGCTGCTGCTGCACCGTCCTGGGCTGTCACGTCACAGCATTAGAACCCGAACAAAGGATGAATCTGTTCAAAAATACTTTAGGTGAAAAAAGCCACTCATATGGACTTAAAAAAAGGCCCAACGGAGCCCATCAGTTTGAAATCCAGGAAGTCAAATTATTACATTAAAATTGAATATTTTGTAATGTGCGCTCTGAAAATGATTTTTTTTTTAGATCAATAATTAATATTTTTTAACCGGGGTATAACCGGGGATTTAAAGTTCTTGTGTAAATGTGAAATTTGATTTCTGTCTGTTTTCTCTCCAGCGTCGTCAAGGAGGAGATTTCCGACGACAACGCCAGGCTGCCCTGCTTCAACGGGAGAGTGGTTTCCTGGGTGAGTGAGATGGATGGATGGATGGATGGACGGACGAACGGATGGATGGAGCGCTCCTGCTCGTAGCACAGATGCAGCTGATGCAAACGTGTCCACGTAACGCCTCCGCCGCGTTTCCTTAACCTTGAACCGGCCACGTTCGGGCTCTGATCCGACTGACTGATGAGACTTAGCAACACCGTCACACGCTGTTGAGTTTGATTGCTAGGAAATATTTACTGATTCCGGGAGCTTTTTAATCATTTCTAATTACGGCAAATAGTCCTGAGAGGCTGATGTTGTGTGGAGAGACAGTAAAAAGCAGATTAAAGTAACCTGTCAAGTTCTGTGGTTCGACACATCGACGAGCTGCTCGTTTAATCTAGTTGATGTTGGTGTTCTGGTTTGTTTTTTTCCTTTTCTCCACCCTACAAACACACTGTATTGATCTCTTGGGGTAATCCATTACTCTGCCCGATGTCTCCACAGGGAGGTCAGAGGTCAGACCCGGCGGCAGCTGTAACGTGAAGAACTGTCGTCTTTAATTTGACTTAAGCAGCGTGGATATTAGCAGCTCGTGGGCTGTAATTTAGCCGTGCTCTCCCTGAATCACAGCGCTGCCTGACAGCATGTCCACATTTATTTCCATCACACCTTTGATTTAGTTCCCCCTGTTTATCTTGACTGCCGCAGCCACTTACTCCGGTATTTTTTCATGGTTGAGAATTTACGGCTGAAACGTCGGACAAGTTCAATGACTTTATTCCTGCTGGTTCCAGCTTTGCCGATACGATAATAAATGAGGTCTGACGTGAAGCTTGAACAGGCTGAAAGTCAGATAAACTGGACTAAAATTTCACTCATGCAAGTTTTAAACCCAATTTGAGGCTTTATGTTATAAATATTTAATTAAATATCTGCTTTTGTCTTTGCACAGAAGGTTTCCAGAACACATTATATGTTTATCTTTGATGATGTCCACTGTGGCTCATTAGAAATAAGAATTTTATTCTCATTTCTTGATGTACAGGCTGCTCTGGGAACTCTGTTTTACCTTCAGTTGGAAAAAAAGCAATCCCAGTAAACGCCGAGGTAAACAGTTTAAAAGTGAAGAGGTCAACGTTCTCTTGTGCTCCAAGATTTAGCAGCCCTTTTCTAGAGCGTCTGAGAACATACGGTGGCCTCTGGGGAACCAAGTATAGTTTCCACAGCTGCTTCCGTGAGTTGCTTCCAGTCCAGCTGTTTGTTGTAGATATATTTAGAAATTAGCTCTGGAACTGAAAAGTAGCTTTTTACCACAGAAGTGATGGATTGTGGCCGATGGATAATAATACTAATCATGGACACAGAACTCCGTGTTGGTCTGGAGAAACATTCTAATCATCTCTCATTACGGTGGCTCAGATGAAAGGAGGCTCGTTGCATCTCTGGGTCATCCTTTTCCTCCCCTCTGCTGACATTCCTCTGGGTAAAAGCGCTGTTGTACTGGGAGTCTCTTCCTCCTTCCTGCTGTCTTCCTCGTCCCTCCCGTGCGCTCGCACCCGAGGCATTTCGTCTTCTTCCCCCCCCGACGGGAGGTTTAATGTCAATCATCTCTGTTTTGTCTTTCCTGTTTGCCCCCAAACCACACGTCTGCTCTTCATCACGTCAACCGTCGTCTTCCCCAGCTGGTCCTGGCAGAAAGCAGCCACTCTGATGGAGGATCCCAGTGCACGGAGAGCCACCCCGAGCTGCCCCCTCCGCTGGAGAGAACAGGGGGCATCGGCGATTCGAGGCCCCCCTCCTTCCAGTAAGTAGGCCGATGGCCGCCTGTCGGATGAACTCCCGCCTGGCCACCTTTTCATTCCACGGCGAGCCATATGCGCTAATCGGAGTGTGGAAAGCTAGTCTGGGATGTGTAGGTGGTCTTCACACCTGCGAGTGAATTATGGCATGAAGTATGTGCTAAAGCTCCAGTGTGAGAGCGCGCACGGGTGTGTGAGCGTTTCTCCCACTAGACTGTATGTTCCCTCCTGCCCACTCAGCCGTGGAGGAAGGCGTCAGTCCACTCATCTACGTAAACACGATGCGCGCGCCGCCGGAGCTGCTGATACTTGAAATAGCCTGCGCGGCGTCCATATCTTCAGGCGCACGGCCGCCGCGGCTCATTGTGTTCGCTCACTAAGAGCCTTCGCCTTCCCCACAAAAGCTCATAAAGAGGCCTCGGACTTTCTCATCGGTCACCTGAAGCCCGGCGCTGATTTCTGACCTGCACATTTGTAGGCGTACTCGCTCAGGAGAAACCCCTAAATATAGCGTGAAGAAAAAACAAAACGGGGGCCCTGGGGTGAGGCCTGGCGTGGCGCTGTTGGGCCGCACGGCAGCGGTTCTATATTGAGAACGTGCGATCTGTCTTGTCTCGCTCTGCCTCTTAATTCAGCGTTTGACAGCCTGGCTCTGGTTTGCCCTCCACCGGCTGCCCCCCACCGCCCGCCTGTCAGCCCCATGATGATTTTATTGTTCCTGGCCAGGTTCCTCCAGGACTGCTGCCACCTCGTGGTGCTCCGAGGCCACTGCGCCCTCCCTTGCCCTCGCCTCCTCCTTCGCTCCCCTCGTCTTTCTCCCTCGTCGACTCAGCCGGGTCTTTCTCTCGGAGCAGCAGAGCTGAATTCCCCATAGCCAGCCTCCTCTCTTCCTGAAATGGATCCAGTCTTCCACCCTGTCCCTTGTCTGAGAGTAGCTAGAATATTATTATCGCTTCATTTCTCTTTGTGGTTTATTCATGCATTTCGTGTGTGTGTGTGTGTGTGTGTGTGTGTGTGTGTGTGTGTGTGTTGTGGCGTGAATGGCTCTGTTTGATGAACTCACAGAATAGGTGTTTTGGGCTGAGAATGGACACAACTGATGTCTCCCTGCCTGGTAATCCGGATTAACGGACATTAAAAGCACCCATCTACATTTCCCAAGGGGGGGTTGGTTGGGGGGTCGGTTGGCAGTGGAGGGGTGGGGAGGGGCTTGAAAGGGGGGGTGGGGGGGGGTGGCGTCAGTGGTTCGCAGCTGCAGCTGAGCGCCGTCGATAATCCCCCCCCAGATCAGCAGACCGGCCGCCCGGTTGGACAGCAGCCATTTACGGCCACGAGCGCTTCGCCATCGGTGAACAGTGATTTTGAACCCGCGCCGCCATGTTTGCATCCGCTGCACTGGGGTGTTACTGGTCAAACTGGGTGCATCCAGGAACACCCCAAATGACAGATTTGAATTGAGAAGAAATGTATTTTTAAAAGTACCTAAAGAGTGTATTCTGAGCACCTTAAAAGAGGGATAATCTATGTTTCTCACCTTCTGGCCCTTTGCCTCTGACGGGTCAGAGAAGCCCCGAGGGCCCCAGACTGGGGTCGGGGTCAACACACGGGCCGGGCGAGCTCTGACGGCGGAATTTAAAATGAGCCGGGAGCCAGGATTGTGATCACGTGACACCTTCTGTTGAAACCCGCAAATAAGCTCTATGCACTTTTCACACACTCAAGTGTGTGTGACGGGCTGTCAGGGTGTTTTTAAGTTCTCAGCGGCTTCAGGTTTCTTGTAGGTGCCTCGGCAGGTGTGTTAGCGCCTCATCCCCAGCGCCCGAGGCCACGGCTTGAGCCGCCCCCTGCCAGAACACCAATCTGCCCCCCAGAGCGCTCTCAGACGACGAGCGCACCGGCCGGCTCTTCGCTCAGCCCACACCTGATCCACCACTTCTCCCTTCTTTATGCGCTCTGTCATTCTTCTCTCCCCCCGTCGCTCCGCAGGCACCATCTGGGCTTTCTGCGGGTCTCATTAATGGCCGCATTGTCAGGCGCGGCTCCCTCGCAGGGTATCTGTTCATTAGCGACACTTAGTGAAAAACACATCACATACCTCAGAACAATGAAACTGCTATTTGGGCCAGAGGGATTGAATTTGAAAGACGGATAATATGAGTTGCATATTCCCCCGAGGCCAAATAGCAGCAAACAGATATAACAAGCGACTGCATCTTAGCCGGGGTTAGCTCAGGGGGAGAGCTCCTTCTGGGTGGGGGAGCGAGCGCTTCGGTTAAAAGTCTAACTGAAGTTTTGTACCACAGCGCCAACGCGGTGAGCAGCCGAGACGGCCTGGACACGGAGACGGGCACCGAATCCCTCCTGAGCCACCGCAGAGAGCGGGAGAGGGAGCGAGCGCGGAGGAGAGCTCGGGAAACCGAACGTGAGTAAACGCCAGTTTGTTTCCATTTGGTGTGAGATGAGAACAAATGTTGGCACCCGCGGTGACTGAAGGAGGTGAGGAGTTCACCAGAGCTCACGGCCCTCCAGGTCTCCAGCTTGTTGCTAATTCTTCTTCTTGGGTTTCCTGCCTGTGGCTCCGGTTTGTTGTCGGGGGCTGTTTTTCCGCTCCGCAGTCACACGCCTCGGTCTTGTCCTGTGAGCTCTCTTCAGCAAACACTGCATGAGGTAGAAACGCAGCCAGGGTGGGAAATTCTGGCTACAAATGAAAGGCGCCGTCATCAGCAGATTCCACCTCTGTCCTACTTCAGGCTGGTGTCTGACGGCATCAGATGAGGGTGTAGGAAGAGCAGTAAACTGCTGACAGGCTGGAAACAGAGTCTTTTTTGCATATTCATGCGCTCCGATTCCATCGCCGTCATCTTCTGGGCTCCGTTTTGATGTACATTTGGAGTGTTTTCTGCTGTGAATCTGCTGTTTTGCTGAATTAGCTCGCGTTGAATGAGCTTTGCGCCTAGACTGACGCCCTCATTCACACGCGTGCGCTCTTCCGTGAGGTCGTTAGCGCTAATTAATTGACACGACTGGGGGTATTGATAGTCTGGGTTCTCGGGCAGTTTCGTGGCTCATAAATCCAGCCCTGCCGCTGTCTGCGTATTGGCTGTCGCCGTCGTGGTTTCCCTCCTCTTTAGCTCACAGCCTGCAGCATCCACGGAAGCAGGAATTTCCCTGACACCTTATCCAAGTTCCCGTTTCTCCTCTGACTGAGCTGGGACGTTAGAAAGGCAGGCAGAAAGATTGTGCCCGCTGAGCCGATTTTGACGAGTCAATGACCCCAAAAGTGGGACGAAGACGTTTTTGGACCGGCTGCACGTCAGAGGAGGCTGAGCTAAACGCTCGCAGGGCAGGAAAGCTGGCGGCTCAGGCGGCTCGCAGCTTCCCAGGCGATCGTCACCTGAGGCAGCGACGGCGGAGAACAGATCATCTGGAATCCCAGATTAGCGAGCGGAGCGATGTGATTGGTCGGAGGCAGGTTAGCAGTCATTCTATAGCCGGTGGAGGGAGGAGGCAACACTTTGTCCTGACTCGGCTCAGTTTGTCCCTGAATTTGGATGGAGGCACACGGACGGCTGGTGAGAACCAATCGAGGCCTTTTTGAAGCTAATTCATTTACAAAATTTAGTTCTAGAATATTAAACTAGGTTTTAGATATCTCTGTTGTAGTCACGGGGGGTAAAATCACTGTGCTGAAAATGACCAGTTTAATTGCTAAACGTTAATATAAGATGATAAATGGATTAGATTATGGATTTGCAAAGTTTTTATTCTGCTTTCTTTGTGTCTGGCTGCTTTTGTTGTAGATGAGCGGTTGAAAGTCAGAGTTGCAGATTTCAGAATGGTTCGCTGAACACACACACACACTTGTTTTCTTCAGCGGAAACGTGTTCCGGTGAATCCTCGCCGTCCCTCTGCTGACTGAGCTCGCCTTCCGAAAGAAAAAAAAACAAAAAAACCCCAGAAAAGAGGCACCTTCGGGGCGGAGCTAGCCATGGGATCGGCTGCATTGCTGGAATGTTTTGCTGGCTCTTGGCGAGTGTGCAGGCTGCCACGCCCTCTTCGCTCTCTGAGGCCTTTCCAGCCAATCCGCTGTTACCCGGAGGCAGCACCGCCGCGCCGCTGGCAGCGTACGTACGGGGGTCCGTCTGAGCGGGGGCCCCGCAATCATCAGACCATCACCTCCGTGGAGGAGGAATTGATGCTTTGACGTGTATTTTTGCCATCTGTTACACTAGTTTTTCATTACTTGTGTGAATATATTTGTAAAGACCCACGTGAGCGTAGCTGATAGCGGGCTTCCTCCCCAGGGCTCACCCACGGCCGTAAGGCCTCATGGACTCCCGCCTGACTCATTGCTCCTTCCCTCCTTTCCCCTCAGTGCCCCGCATCAACGGTCACTCCAAATCGGAGCGCACGGCGAGGGACTCGGCCATGGGTTACGACAGCGCCTCGGTAATGAGCAGCGAGCTGGAGTCCAGCTCGTTCGTGGACAGCGATGAGGATGAGGATGCCAGCAGGTAAACGCTCACCTCGCACCAAATGTGATGCTGTTTTCAGTTACGTCACTCGTTTGTGTCAGCTGTTAGCATTTTTCTTTTTATTTAAGCATTTTGTCGCACAGGGTTGATTTTGGCTCCTTTTATTTTCCTTTTTCAGGCTCAGCAGCTCCACCGAACAGAGCTCCTCTTCACAGTTGATGCGGAGACACAAGCGGCGCCGGCGGAGGCACAAACTGGCCAAAATCGACCGGGTGAGCAGCTTTAGGAGCCTCCGCCTCACCTGCTGAAAGAAGAAACCAGGGATTGACATGGCCGTCACGTGTGCTCTGGTCTTCCTGTCGTTTCAGTCCTCGTCCTTCAGCAGCATCACTGACTCCACCATGAGCCTCAACATCATCACCGTCACCCTCAACATGGGTAAAGCCGGCGTTCACTCACACGTCCGAGCGCAGACGAGGACCCGGTTGGATGGTTTCACCCTTGTCTTTCACGCCTGACAGAGAAGTACAACTTTCTGGGCATCAGCATCGTTGGTCAGAGTAACGACCGGGGAGACGGAGGCATCTACATCGGCTCCATCATGAAGGGAGGAGCGGTGGCTGCTGACGGAAGGATCGAACCCGGAGACATGCTCCTCCAGGTGCGCTAGCACGCTTTCACACGTGACACAAACAGCTGCTGCTGCGCAAGAAGACTCTTTCTGAGTTTCAGTGTGGACGTCGCTGGTGTTTCCACATCCATGGTGAGGTGCTTACGCGCCTCTCCTTTTCCTTCCTGTTCTTTCTCTTTTTAATCAATGCAGCAGCAGCAGCGTTCTGGGGCTACACCCACTGACAGCACGTGAAAGTTGCGTTAGCTGCGGCACTGAGAATACGGAGGCTACTCTGCAGACCTCTGCCTCTACCTCCTCCTTCAATAACATCACATAAACACATTTTATGGGTTTTTTTTGTCTGCCAAACAGGTGAACGATGTCAATTTTGAGAACATGAGCAACGACGATGCTGTGAGGATCCTCAGAGAGATTGTTTCCAAACCTGGGTGAGAAGAAACGGTGGGATCCCGTGAAGATTGTTTCATTTCCTAACTAACCTTGCGTTCTTTCCTCTCCAGGCCCATCAGCCTCACTGTCGCCAAGTGTTGGGACCCGTCTCCACGTAGCTACTTCACCATCCCTCGCGGTAAAAGAGCAAAACAAACCAAACTTTCTTTTGTTGAAGGTGTAACTGCTGCTGCTCACTCAGTTCTGACTTGTTTGCTCAGCTGAGCCAGTGAGACCCATCGACCCTGCCGCCTGGATCTCACACACCACCGCCCTGACAGGACCCTATCCTCACTACGGTAACACCCCCACCAGATAACAGGTTCTGCCGATCACGTGTCTCTCACCATCGCCTCCGTTGCAGCAGAACTAGAAGACTTGCCCCTGTCTGCCAATAAAACGGACATGGCTACTATCGTCAAGGTGATGCAGCTGCCTGACTCCGGCTTGGAGATCCGAGACAGGATGTGGTTGAAGATCACTATCGCCAATGCTGTCATTGGTGAGAAGCAACCGAGGTTTACTCAAAAAGAGATCCTTAAGCTCATATCTTTGGAGCTGATTACCTTCAGTTTAATTGCATTATTTTAAATAAGCTGTCTCTTTAAATGTTTCTGGATATCCATTTTTTTGCTGCAGCATTAGAATCTGATGATTTATTTCCTGCGACATTGTGTTATTTATCAGCTGTGTGTAGTTGTAACTTGTGTTGGAAGGTGTGAGAGCTGGAATCCTCGTCTGTTCTCCTCAGGCGCTGACGTGGTGGACTGGCTTTTCTCCAGAGTGGAAGGATTCAAGGACCGACGGGATGCGAGGAAGTACGCCAGTAGTCTGCTGAAACACGGCTACCTGCGACACACCGTCAACAAGATCACCTTCTCCGAGCAGTGCTACTACACCTTCGGAGACCTGTGCCAAAGTACTGCTGCTTCTCTGAGCTGTGACAGTTGAGCGAGGGCGTGGATTCCACTCACCCTCCTCCGTCTCCCTCTTCTTTCCTATTAAGACATGGCTTCGCTCAATTTAAACGAGGGATCCAGTGGAGGAGGCTCTGAGCAGGACACGCTCGCGCCGCTGCCTCCCGCCAGCAACCCCTGGCCCCTGGGCGGGCAGCCCTTCCCCTACCCACCCTTTCCCTCCGCGCCCCCGAGCTTCCCGCCCGGATACTCGGACCCCTGCCACAGTTTCCACAGTGGGAGTGCAGGCAGCCAGCACAGCGAGGGTAAGTAAGGACACAACAGCCAAGACGGGCTTTTTAGTTTCATTCGTTAACCCGCTGGTGTGACTTAACGCGCAAGTTTGCAGTGCTGGGTTTGTACTCATTAAATATATGCATAATTATCTGATTAACCATGCGACTCCGGATGACCAGTTTTAATTACTCTTCATCAGTAACAAATTACTTTAATTTGCAGTTTAAATCAGAAGATTAGAGCGTTTTGTGTTTCTGACGCATGTTTTTTCATATCTACACTTGGAGTAAAGAATTACGCGTGTGTGTGGGTGTGTGTGTGTGTGTGTGTGGTTGTGACAGAGCGCATCAGCTAATGCTAAGTCACTTGAAGTGATTCGTACATACGTCTGAGTTGCTTCTATCTGCAAGTCTGCAGAGAATGGTTGATGCATTTGTGTTGTCGTGATTTTATGAGTTACTTTCGTGGCTTTTCTGGTGTTTGCAAACAGAGCTGGGTGCTCGCATGCTCGAACGCATGCCTCCATCACCTTTTCAGACCAGATGCACTTTGCACCCAGACATTCACGGCCATCCTTGTTTATTTGTACCTGAGGTGAAACAGGCAACAAATTTACGCAATTTCCATTGTGTAAATATGGTATCACGGGAAAGGTGCCGCATTTGCACTTTTGTATCCGTGGACAAAAATTTAGAATATTCTATTCCGTCCCCTCAGACTCCAGGGTCTGAAAGCTGTTCAAAGGTGTAAAGAAACCTCTGGATTCACCTGGTTTATGCCGGACTTTGTGCGCAATCTGGGTGTAAACAGCACATTTGGTGACTTCTGTCCGTTTTAGTGCAGATGCTTGTGTGCATTTTCATTCTTCTTTTGCATGTTAAGACACATTTTCACGACAGTTTCCCACTGGTTAAGGAAAAGGGCTAAAACAGGCGTGGAACAAGAATCCGGCCGTAAAGCCAGGATGTCTCTAGCGTAGCGGTGAGAAGGGTTGAGCTGGGAGGTGTGTGTAATTCTGTTGTTCCCTCTGTTTCTGCTGGGCAACGATAGACTGATGGAGGAGGTAGTCCCAGGACACTGGGGGAACCGGTAAGCCTGCTAACCCCCCTCTCCTCCTCGGCTGCTCTCTTCTCTTTCTGTCTCAGCACTCTCCCTTTCCCATCTTTTCTTCCTGTTCTCCCTCTGCTGTGCTCCGTATTTCCATCTGTAAGGTTTTTGCCTGCTACGTGTTCCATGTGTATTCTGTGTGTGACTCCCCTGAAGGTCTAGCCATCTGCTCTACACCTCTGGGCATGCATGTGTGCTGTGCAGGGAGGTGCATGGTGCAGGGCAGTCGCCCCGATGCGTATGTTGTCATATCCACCGATAGAGGGCGACAACGCACCACTTTACCCCATTAAAGAGGGGCTGACTCGTGTTTGCAGCAGTGAGGTTCACCTGTACCTGTGCGCGTGTCAACAGCACTGAGACCTGTCACAACCCCAAAAAAACAACGCGCATGTGAATATGATGCAAATGATTTGTCTGATTATCTTGGTGTTCTGTTACACTTTTCATGTTCGTACAGGTGTGCAAATTCTTTTTTTTTTTAAATGTGAGTGTGTGGATGTGTGTGTGTGTGTGTGTGAGTAAATCAGATAAAGCCCAGGAGAGAAATATTTGAGATGAACTTGCTCGCCCCTAAAATCTGCCACACAATAAACAAGTTGTTTTAATATGGTGAAGGTATCTGTATTGAATCTACCGTCATCGGCTGCGTCTGAGAGGTGGAGCTCCCGGCTCTGAGCCTATCAGCAGTTGTGCTGTCTAAATCACCATTTGTTTTTATTTTCCTCCTCCAGGCAGCCGAAGCAGCGGATCCAACCCCAGTGCGGGCAAAGGTAGACGCTCCTCCCCGCAGGAGAAAAGCCAGTGGTCAGCATGCAACGAACCCGAGCCCCGCGTCCGTGGAGGGAGACGCGGCGAACGCTCTGCCAGCCAGATGAGCCACCAGAGCCACGCCGCCTCTAGTCGCAGCCACGCCCGATCCAGCCTCAGCCAGGGTCAGTCGCACAGGAGTCAGTCGCTCTCGCAGAACAGCCACCCCTCCTTCAGCTACAGCCATGCCCCCTTCACCCAGCCCGGCCCGGGCTCGTGCGCTCACAGCGAGCGAAGCCACGCCTCCTCCTACGGCCCCCCAGGTCTGCCCCCCCCTTATTGCCTGGCCAGGCTGGCCCCCAAACCCTCGGTCAGTAGCACCACGCCCCCCGGAGCCCCACCGGGGAGAGAGTTGGCGGCCATCCCTCCCGAGCTCACCGCCAGCCGCCAGTCCTTCCAGCATGCCATGGGTAACCCCTGTGAGTTCTTCGTGGACATCATGTGACGGGACAGTGCCTTTCAAACAACAGCACGACCCCCCCTCCTCCATGACCCCCCCCAACCATCCACTCTGCTTCTTTGACTCTCAAAGGGCAGGATGCTGGACTCCCACTGGCCTTCATGCCCTTTCTACTTCTTTCAAACCCAGAGTGCGTCATCTCCCCCTCACACACACACACACACGCGCAGCTGCACTGTGGCAGAAATCCCCCTATGTATTGACGTGACGTGTACAGTCTGTGAAACGTGAGTGCTTCTTCACTGTGGTGATTCTTCAGCGCTGCCAGGCGCGCACCCTCCAGGGTGTGTTGCGTTCCGCTGGCTGGGCCTGGATCTCAATCCCCCAGACCCAGACAAACCGCTTCAGCTCGCACTAAACGGACACTTTCTCACGGCCTGAAAACCCGCGTGATTAAAGTGGCTACACCAAACCGTCCTCCGCCCTAACTGCCAAGTCGTCATGAACCATGACAAGAAGGAGGGGGGTCTGAACTAATCTGAACTCTGGAACTGACTTCATGTAACTGTCTCAGCTGCTTTCATGAGACGAGGTTTCAGGAATACTTTTTTTGAAAGTATTGCCGTGACTGGGAGGAGCAGTTACCTCCTGTCGGTGTCCGAAAGGAGAAATCCACACACTGGATGTTTTTGTGATGTTATTTATGTGATCGATGTTACACTGATGGCGTCATACTTTGACCACGCGGCTGACAGACAGACAGACAATCAGACATCCCTGAACGAGCCGGTTCCTGCTGTCCCAGCGGTGCTGCGTCGCTCCCAGATCCTGACAACCACGCCGGTCGTCTCAGAAACCAGACCGCCAAGCTGCCGCGGCTGCGACTCAAACAGGGTACAGGTGAGTTTTGGCAACAACGCTCACTCTTGCTTCCGTGTGATGGACCCAAAGTCAGCGTGATTCAGCTAAAGTGTTACGACACGCGCCGACCGTTGACGTGGCGGGAATCTGTTTCCCCATCTCATCCTTCCCAGGCTATCGAAATGACCTCTGACCCTCAGATTGGGATTCCCCCCCTTCACCCTTTAACGTGCTTTCTCAAGTACAATTACAAAAAAAAAGAACTCCCCAGAAACTAGATTTAAGAGCACTTTTCCATCTTGTCTCCCTTCCTCTCTTTAGTTGAAACACTGTTTGCAATCGAAGCTTTCTCATTCATTTTGTTCCTTTACAAAAAAAAAAGAATAAATTGTACATAGAAATTTATTATATATAAATAAAATATATATGTTAAAACCTTGCTTGTATTTTCTAAGATCATCGTTAGCATTGTGCGTTCATCTCTGCCGGACCTCCAGATGAAGCTACTGGAGCTGTTATTTGACGCGTCCTAACCCGTTTACCGTCTCTCTTCTGTGCACTTACACAGCAGATGACAGTCAACACCTCTTAACATTTCCCAGCACTGCGGCTGCTCTGTACTTTCCAAGTGGGCCGGACTGCTAAACGGGTCGCAGCAGACCCCCAGTCTGCCTGACCCACAGACCGCAAGAATGCGCACGTCTCCCTGCCCCACGGCTGGGGGCGTTTCAGCAGGAAGTATGATATAACTCGAACCTGTAGTTTTGCTTGATGGCCTCGCCTCCGGATACAGAAAAAAAGGGCCTATTTATAGAAGAGCGGCTGACTTCTGACACTCAGACGTTTGCAGTTTGAGTCGGCTGGCTGGTGTCGGCCTACATGCTGATTCATATTCACTTATTTACCAGCAGCAAGAGTAGTTGGCCTGCTAACGTAGCCAAGCGTGTTTTCCATGCCGTTATGTTAATGCCATGGGGCTTGCCGTGCTGTGCAGCTGAATTTAAGGTTAAAGTGTGGGAGGTGTTGTAGTCAGAAGGCTGATTTATGACGACACACACTCCCAGAGAGGTCTGAACAATGCCACTGCAATTCTAAAGGTTACGAAAACGCTGCCAAAGGTCATCGAACCCTAAGCCCAAATAGAATTCCTGTCCTGTTGTTATATTTAGTCAGCAAAATTCTCAGTATTCCTATAGGTGGAACGTGGTCATTGTGGGATCATCAGTTCCAGGTTCGAAGAAAATAAAGGTCTTTTCAGTATGACTAACTGGCTTTCTTTTTAATTCCTGGGGAGTTTAAAATTATTTCCAGGAATGAATCAGCAACAGGTGATCATTCCCTACGGGGAAATTTGGTGCTTACCCTGGAGCTTGTGATAGTCTTCTGCTCTTAATCAGCTGCTTTATTTTGTTGTGAAATAGTTTAAAAAACAAAAACATCGTCACGGTTTTGTCACAGTTCTGTGGTTTTGTTTTTTGTTTTTTTTTAATGATTGTAAATTCCCGCGACACCACTGGGTATTAAGCGGGTAGGATAATGGATGGATGGATGGATGGATGTAAATTGTGGTTTTTAGATCAGGAAACAGGCAAAAAAAAAGAAATCCCCTGAGCCCGCAGTGTCTGAAGATTCAAGCAGGTTTGTCCAGTCACATCAATCACAAAGTGGATTTGACTCATCACAGATGGGGGAGATTTTAAGAGATTATGGACTTTAAAAGGTTTCAGCTTTAATTTGCAACGTCTTCAGTCGTCTGCGCCTTAAGAGTGCTGTGAATCTTTTCTCCTCCCTCCACTCCTCCCTCCCCTCTCGCTCTCCTTTCAGTATGAAAACACAGTTTGACCTTTGAAGAGCTCATTTCACTGAACCTCTGATCACGGATCGCTTGGGTCTGTTGCTGCTGAGTGGCTCCGGCGGGGCAGCAAACCAACGTCTGCCCAGACCTCCGCGGTTCCCCCTGTAAATCTGGTTGCTGGGAAATATCGATCCTTGGACGGCGAGGTTGGAGAGCGGATGGGAGGATGGCTGCGACCCTGCGGGTGATGCTTCTCTGTCTGCTCGTGCACGGCTCCTTCTGCAGCGGGATGCAAATACAAAAAGGCTGCATGAAATGGTCGCCGGATGAAACCAACGACAAGAACGTTTGCTGTGATATCTGCCACCCTGGTGAGTAACCACAACAGCCTTCACCATGCTTCTATTTGAGATTTAAAAGGTACCGGAAATAAGGAAAATACAACTCGATCTACTGTTAATGTTCCCATTCATCTACAGTGACGTCTCAAAACCAAGTGTAGTTTCAGTGGTTTTCATCTAATAGTATCTGAAGCGCAGATGACAGGATGAATAAAAACCTCCGTAGTTGTGACATGCGATTGATTTATTTCTATTATTTCTATTTTTTTTGCCAGAGCAGTCCACTTTGTTGGATCCTATCTGCTGTTTGTCACCGACAGACATCTGTTTCATGGATTCTCTCTGTATTTGTAGGAAACCGCCTGGTCGAAGAGTGTGGCCCCTCACCAGAAGCCCTCTGCACCCCCTGTAAGGCCAGAAAATTCACAGTGAAGCCCAAAGACCCAGAATGCAGCCAGTGCACCCAGTGTGTAGGTACGTGAACTGGACATCCTGGATTTTTTTTTACATTTTCATTCCTCCCCTCACAAACATCTGGTGTTTTACCAACTGAAGGCGAGTTCCTGGTATTCAGTATGTACGGTCCCTTTCTGACACCACCTTTCTTTGACCTCCGTCTGACGATGGATCCTCTGGACTGTAGTGTTCAGAGAAGATGTTACCTTTGGTGGCCTCTCTCTGCATTTTAAAGGCGCTTACAAGCTCATTTGCTTACATTTGCGTGCAAAAAAAATGATTTAAGATGATTAAGCGGCATTACTCCATGTTTAGGTGCTCAGGTTCTTTTAAAAGAGTGCACGCCAACAAGCGACACTGTGTGCGGCTGTAAAGAAGGCCTGGTCTGTGGCAATGCCCTCTGCAGCTTCTGTGTTACAGCCTGCAGCAAAGGTCAGGAACCTTCAGAGGACGGTGAGTAAACTGCACATGTAGCACGAGGTCAGTCTACAGGTGAGAGGAAGACACATGAACGGCGTGTGTGTCTGTGCAGGTGTGTGCAGGACGTGTCCCAACGGAACCTTCAATGACCAGATGCACCACAAGTGCAAACCCTGGAGCACCAGGTAAGAGTTCTGCTCCAGAGACGCCGGAAGAGCTCAGTGTGCAGACTTCTCATAAATACCTCCCTCCCGGAAGGTGTCGAGATCCAAATCAAAAGATTGTCGCCGTGGGAGACGCTTTCAGTGACATCAAGTGTGAAGACGTCACACATGGTAGGATGGGATTCCGTCTTCTCTCCCTCTGAGGGTTTTCACTGAAAAGCAGCCATAATATCTGCCCTTTCCGTCGCCTCGTAGGCACAACAGTGCCTTTGGTCTGGTCCCTGCTGCCCAGCCTGGTTTTAGTGCTCCTCATCTTCATCATCATCATCTTCAACGTGAGTTTAAAACTGCAGCGGGAGAAAAAGCCAGAAAAGATGCTCCCGGAAACCCCAGTGATCGGGACACCTACAGATAACGGTGAGAGCAGTAATACGGGGCTTTCCGACCACATCAGAAGCGTTTCTAAAACCTTCTTTTCCTTTCTCTTTAGATGACCACATGACCTTGATAGCGATTGAGTGCAGTTTCCACGAAGCCGAGCAGGAGCAAGGCAGCAGTTTGGAGTCGCTGGCCTCGGAAGACTCCACAAAGGAGCTCATTAATTGAGCGAGCGGTAAACAAACTGGGCTACAACTGGAATACCCCTCAGAGATCTGACTGAGCTGACAGTAATTAGAAGGGACTTCCTGCTGAAACTCGACCATAACCTTTTAAAGGACGTCCAACGTCCTGAATCAGCTCGACTGATCAGCAGTGCTCTTCTGCCCACTACCACTTTCATCAGACACAAATGTGACTGGATTCCAGTTAACCTCCATTCACAGCTGGGTGCATTCCCAGTCACCTCGCAGCAATGGTGACAGCGACCAGGAAAAAGGGGAATTCTGTATCAGCCAAAAAAAACCAAGTGAATGCTTAATTAATTCTGTAAATTACACCAGCGCTGTGAAAACTGAAAGGTACAGTAGGAGTAGAGGCAGCAGAGTGACACTGTACCGCCTTTGAAAGAGTAGGCTTCGGTTTCGCTCTTTGACTTTCCATGTCAGGCTGCTACGTCTTCTCTGCGCTAACGTAAAGAAGGTGAAGGTGTGGATGACGCATCTTATTCACCTCTGAAGCACAGCCCACACACGCCTCCAAGAAGCACTTCGGTCGAAATGTGACGAGGACACAAATGTCTCCGTCTCTGAGTTTTTGTGGTTTTTTTGTATTATGTTGATATCTTTCACATTTAAACAGGACAAAAATGACAATGGTGACACGATACTATTGACTGGTGACTCTGCAGTTCTAAGAATTTATCGCGGGCTTTCCGCTCATTGTGCCATTGGCATCAAAAATCCCAGGGCAGGGAATTCCCACCGCTCCACAAGATTCAGCTAAGTGCTAAGTGCTTCAGCGCGTGGATCATGGTGGCTTTCTGGTTCAGAGGCACCAGTGCTGTGCTGTTGCGCAACCGTGTGGCCACACGAAAGAGAGGAACTCCGCAGTTCTATGGTTAGGGTTAGTCAGTCAAACAAGTCCTGGCATCCAACTAAACCTGTCTGAGTCACAGGCGCCAGACACGCAACAGAATCAAGGGTAAATGAGGGTGTGGAAACCCCCCAGCAACATCACATCAGGGGTAACTTAATATGCAAATTTGTCACTAAATTAAAAAGTTTGAGAAATATTCCAGGTGGGTCCAGTTAACCCACATCTTCAGGAACACTTAACTCTTCTTGAACTGTAAATCCAGCAGCTAAATTCAGTCTGTACCTTCACCTTCCTGAGCCCCCCACTGTGTACAGTTAGACTTGTTTCTATTTTTCTATCCCTCCTTTATATGTCTTACATGAGTTTTTTTTTATTATCAATGCAGTACATATATGTTTAAGACTCCAATAAATCTTTATTTTTTTATTTTATTTGCAGTTTTCATAAAAGCTGCTGTGACAGATTTAATGTTCTAAAAAGAAAAACAACAAAAGCATCTTTTTCTTTAAGATCAGGTGATTATACAAAAAAAAATCAGGGGGGCAATAAATAACCTGTTTGTAAATGTGGGAAAATGACTGGACTAATGCAAAAAGACAAAGGTTGACCTCAATTCTCGTAGGTTTTGGTCAGAACAGCACCAACTAGCTTAAAAAAAACAGCACTGATTCTAAGAGGGATTTGACGTTAACTAACCTTTCAGGACGGGACGGTTCGTTGAGGTGATAATGACAGTCAGCACACCCGATTGTCATTCTCACGTCAGGTTTTAAGAGATGTGTTGCGCAAACCTCAGCTTAATACAATGACAGAATAGTTTGTCAGTCATTCAGGGTCAGGAAATCTACAACTATGGCTGTTCTCACAAAATATTGCATATTTTGTGAGGAAACGATACTACTTAGCATACTAAAAATATCCAAAGGCTTCAAATGTAATAAAAAAAAGGAATATACTTAAATTAACACTGAAAAAAGTCCGAAAAATGTAAAAAATTATATAGGCAGGAGTCCATTTTGCGTACAAACGTGAGAAAAATTCCAACTTCTTTTCACCACTGGTCTAAAGTGCCCGTAAGGATGTTTAGGATAGTGTTTCTCATGTGTGACGGATGCACATTTACGCTCCGGTAGAACTAAAGGATTACTGTTGTTTGCAGGTTTCCTTCTTCTCTTTGGGTTTCGAGCGCCCTGACTTGTCTGTTTGTCGTTTTGTGGGGGGGATGAAAGTTGGCTCTTCCGAGAATTCGTGCTGCTGCATGGGAAGAGTCAACCCTGCGTCAGAGGAAGGATGTGAATGTTCAGCTATTGTCTGAAAGGCTGGATTCTGAGAGCTCCGGGTCCTGTTTACATACCTGTCTGGCCCTCCTGGTCCCTCCCTGTGCTTTGCCTTCTGGCCTGGAAGGTGGGGTCCAGCTCTTCGGCGATGTTCCTGATGCCGTACTGGCTGTGTCTGCAAAGGCAGCGGCACAAGTCAGCATTGGGAGGCAGAGAAAAGCTTCAGACTCGCGCGCGGAGGCCGTTACAGTGTGGTGGAAGTGGGACTGGGTTGCTGGTTCTCTGGGGAGCAATCCTCAGTGGGAGAAGGAAGGCCCTCGGAGTCAAGTCTCTCTCGTTGGACCTGCAGAGAAGTTTGATCCACAGTCTAAAAAACCTTAGACGGACGGTCCGCTCGGTTAATCTGCGGGTTCAGGTGTCGGTACGGGCTCTGTTATTCCTACAGCGTACCTGTCTGTCCCTGGCAGCCCGTCTGTCATGCTGGCTGATCATGGCCCTGTGCTCGCGCCACGAGGACGGCCCTTCCAACTCACGAGATCGCCGCTTGGATTTCATTTCCTGCTTTTGCATAAAATGGGCTATTTCCTAAAGCGAAACCCATAAAGAGGTTATCTGAAAGGTCAGAGTTCACTACGGGAGGCTTCATCAGTCCAGGTTCTTCTGCGTTACCTCGTCCTGAGCCACCTGTGCTGCTCTGAAGTCTCCCTCCGGATAACAAGTAGGTGGAGAAGACTGGGAATTCTGTCAACAGGAGGCAATTTTTAACCCAAATGTTCTTTTCCATGACGGCCAACATGGGAAAACTTTGGGACGACGGTTCTTTTACCCTCCTCAAACATTTTTCCTCGTCCTCCTGCATTTTACGAGCCAGTTCTTCGTCCCGTAAGACCTGCTGCAGGTCCCCCAGGTCCAGCCCCGCTTCGCCAACATCTGGTCAGGACGGAGAGTTCAAAAGGTCAAATTACCTTTTAAAACGGTCACAGATTGAAAGAAATGATGGAAAAGGAAAAAATCTCAGAAGAATGTAGGTGTTATGAATTAGAGGCTAAAGGACAGAAGAGTAGAATATTAGCAAACGAGAGGAAAAGGCCACAGTTGCTGTGAGAGAGACTCACTGATGGAAGGTGAGGATGAAAGGGTACTGAGGTTTATCTGAGAACAGCCTGATGGAGGAAAAGGGAAAGGGTTCCCTTCACCACTAACCCCCAAGTTTCCAGATTAGGTGATATTTGAGAAGGTGAGAGGAGCAGATGTAGGAAGAAGGCAGCTGTGGTAGTTTTCCCTCTGCAGATCGGAGCTGGCTGCTCTTCTGAACGTTACCTGCTGCCACACGCCTCCACCTACGCCTGGTTGAAGCTCTGCTGCTGCTGCTGCTGCTGCTGCTGCGGAGGCTCTGGCTGCGCTGGGGGGCTCTCCGGCCAGGCTGCTCTCTTCTCCTCTGAGCTTCCTCCTCTGGGTTTAACCCTTCCTCAACGGTGTTGTATCGATTCCTGCGTTCATCTGATGTCCTGTCGGGTCTAAGATCATTTTCATTTCTCTCCCTCATGTGATGTTGGGTGTATTTGGGGTCTCTCCACCTTCTGCTGCCTCCCTTTTCTCTGTTAGCACAATACGAGTCTCTGGCGCTAATCTCGTAAACCTCTCCTCCACGCTCCGCGGTATTATGGAGCCTTTCTTTGTCCTCTCTGTGATCTCTCCCGCTGCTCTCCTGGTATGACAATCGCCTCTTCTCCCTGATATCTCCATGGAAACTGTGCCTGGTGGTGGAAGCTCTCTGAAAGCCTCTCTGATGCGGTTGGGAGTCACTGCAGGAGACCTCGCTCCCATGGAGCACCTGGCTGTCTCTCCTCTGATGCCTGAGTATCTGCAGTGACGCCCCGTCATCGCCGATCCTCACGGGCACGCCCCTCTCTCGGAGGACGTGCCCTAGCATCGCCCAGACGCTGTTGCCGCCTGGTGCCTCTCTGGATTCCCTTCTGGAGTCATCCTGAAAGCGTACGTGTTTGTCGGCACTCTCCTTACAGCTCCACGTTCTTGCCAACTCTCGGTTGCTTTGTCTCCTCCTGTCATGTAGCCTGGCAGACTCGCTGCGACTGCACCGCCTCTCTCTCACTTCATCCAGCCTAGATTCCCTACCTGAATCCCTCAATCTGGGTAACTCCTCATACTCTTCCCTTTGGAGCCTTTCCTGATGCCAAATCCAGGGCCTCCTCTTCCTCTCTGCTCTGCTGCTATCACACTGGTCTTCCTCCCCCTCTTCCCTCTCCTCCCAAACCCCCAGCTCTTCAGGGAAGCTACTGTGAGAGTTTAGACTCCTGCACTTTCTTCCATGTGGGCGATGTGAAGATCCCTGCCGCCTGAGAGGTGCTGTCTGGAATCTGTCATTCGTGTTTTTGGACAAGACCGAGTCTTCTGCGAAAACGGTGTCAGAATCTTCAGAATCCTCACTGGAAGGCTCTCTAAATTGGCTTCGAAAATCCCTGAAGGAATCCGCGTGACCTCCGCTTGACCGCGAATTTCTATTTCTGGGAGCTGCTCCAACTTTGGTCCCAGTGGCGCTCGAAGGTCCGTAAGAGGTAGAAGATGGGCACCTAGTGGGCGAAGATGAACACTGCTCCTCTACTGGCTCGGGGGTGCTGAGTGTGTGTCGGTGTGGGGGTGGCAGCGGGAGAGTGGCCGCGCTACCTTTAGTTATGCCAGACATGCAAACACAAAAGCAGGGGGGGAGGATGGGTGAGGCTGTTAGCAACGTGCTACTGCACCGGTGCAATTACCAATGAGGTGAGTTTAAAACATACAGTTAAAGCCATGTCACATGCGCAAAAAATGCACTGTGGTAGTGATGCCGGATGCAACATGCTGCTGAGTAACAACAATAACGTAAGGTAACTGTTAAATACATACACACAGCCGCAGAGCAGCATTATATGAACAAACGGTACCGTCGCTTGGGGCGTCCTGCCCCCTGCTGGCCCTCCGGAGGCACTGCGTCTCCTCATGGTGGATACGTTTTGCCATTTCCTTGTGGGAAGAGACAGCGTGAGCTTTGGGTTTGGAGTTCAGATAAGCAGTCTGAAGAGAATGTGGGAACACACTGCCGTGTGAACATACAGGTTAGACAACATGGCTGAGGCGCAAACATGTGTTCATGCTGGATTCACCCAGCAGGTGGCGCTATCACACCAGTTCTGCCCGCTAAGGCTCCACACAGGGACTAACTGTTGAATCCAGTTTTAATATGTTCTGTAATGTATACTGTCATCACTCTATGTCAAACCTCACATACCATAAAGCCTCAGCTTCAACTAGTTTGATCAGCAAACATTCAAATCAAAAACACACGGGTAATAAAGCACAAGGCCAGATGGATGACAGAGTTCACGCCGTGAAGCGCAAGCTGAAGCAGATGGATGCACATTTAGGGTGACTTTGTGTCGCAGGAGTGATGCGACACTGGTGGAAACTCTGAGACTGAATAAGGGATAAAAAGAACGTTTGTTTCCCCTTCAGGCCAACGGGGCTGTTTTATACGAACCAACACCTCGTCGCCAGTGAATGCCTGCCCTGGTAGAGGTGAAGAACTCCTAACAAGGGTCTCTAGGCTGCTTTTAACGGCCAGGCTGCAACCAAAAAAAATGTTCCCAGCAGAAGAGCCAAGTTTTCTGGCTCTGTTGCTTTTTGTTGTCGATAAATCACAACTTAAATCTTTTCTGCTTAGCGGTTACGAGGGTGCGCGTCCGCCGCTTTGCCAACATCAGCAGACAATTAGCAGCTTTCCACGGCGGGTTAGGCATGGAGATCCACTGGGATCCGGCATTATAAATCTGCTCAGACATGCACCTTCTGCTGCCTAATTAAAGACAAAACTACAGGGACTAAATATTTCATCAACACCAGCGATGAGGCAGCTATTAGAGCTGATGAGGCAGAAGACTGGAAACTGGTCACAACACCCAGAATGTACACGTTCATCAGCCTAACAGCGCCGGCTAAGGCTACACCCCCTCGGCTTCTGTTTTGGACCTCCAAACGGGGAGCCGTGGAAGGTTTGTCCAACACAACCGGCTCTGAAATGAGAGCAGCTGGTTGAAGGAAAATATTGTTGGGCAGCAGCAACTGTGACGCAGCCTGGTCAACGCTGCCAGCTGGAGAGTTTGGGTCTTTTTACAGTTCTCTACTTTCTACCGCAGTTAGAATTTTACCGTGGGGCTGTAAATAGGCTGAGGAGCAGAGATCTCGACTCTGAAAGGTCCCATTGATGGGAACCATCTGCTTGTCCCCTGTGATCGGGCTGTTGCCGAGTCGAGAAAGACGGGAAGCAAACATGTCACAACAGCCATTATATCACTATCTGCTTGATTTGTGCTCAGAATCAGACAAATTCTGAACAAGAGCCATCTATTCTGCAGCGCGAGAGTGTAGCTTAAACACCAAATCAGCACTTTTATGTGCTTACGGCGATGTTTGCCTGCAGTGTTTAGAAAAGAGCAGGACTGGTGCTCAAACATTAAGCTGCAGGTATTACGCATCCTGAAGTATCGGGCTAAGTGTAGACGGCAGAAAACTGCAGGCTTTTTATACGGAATTCTTACAGAATACTGAAATTTTCCTAGAATTTAAAACAAAAAGTCATTTTCGGTTGCACCCTGCAAGGCTTCCATCTGTTTTACTGGACCAGGTGCAGGTAGGAGACGATAGAAGCACCCAGGTGCGCTGCTGCGACAGCCAGACCCTGAAGTGCACAAGCACATCCTGAGAGCAGGTATCTGTGACTGCCTGTGATAAACGCGCTGACCTTAAAGAGGATAAAACTGGCCAGTGGTGCACAGGCCAATTATGTCTGGACAGCCGGTAGTTACTGTAGTCTGAGCTCATTCAGCTGCGTTTGACTGGCAGCCTTTGCCTCATGCACCTGCCTGGGTTTGTGCTCACCTCATCGTCCTGCTCCCTCCTCTGGGCCTCCTCGGCACAGCGCAGGATCTCCTCCTGAACCAAACGGGCGTACTCAAAGTCTTGCTCCTCTCTGCGGAGAAGGTTATTGACTCAGTGACCACATTGCAAGCGTTAAAAGATGGAAACGTGCAGACAGCAGGGCTACAGGCGGCCACACGGAGGGATCCTCTTACAGCTGTTTAGAGGCCTGCCTCTGGAGGGCGCTCTCCTGGGCCCACTGTTCCTCCTCCTCATCCTGCAGCCTCTTGGCTACCCGAATGTCATTCTGCACAAGCTGGTTCTTCTGGATATTAGTGGAGTAGTACTGCTCAACTACGGGTTAAAGCAGTGGCAATCAGTAGACGATACTAGAGCCCACATGAAGCAATAATATTTGGTTTTTAAACGGCTTTAGTGTTTATCGCGGATGAGTAATATGATGGAGCAGTCAGGGTTGTTTGTGCTCTCCACCAGAGGTCATTTTTCACCAAGTGTGTGTGGCTGTACTCACTCTCCTGCTCCTGCAGGTTGTGTGCCAACGCTCCGTCCTCCAGCACAGCGAAACACTGGCACACTGCAACAAGAGCGCAACAACAGCTCAGCAACCAAACGACAGCCACACGGCGCGCGCAAGTCAAGAGAGCAGCGAAGCAACACACACTCCGACTGGCACCTTTGATATTGTATTCAAGCACAATTAATGTATAAGAAAATAAACCCTGTGAATAAACTAATCTGACATGTCTGTTTTCTTTGGATCCACACAGCTCAACTCTTGCGTCCACGTATGTCCCCTGGTGGTTGGCATTAACGTACAGAACGTTTCTGTGCGTCTAGTGCAGAGCCAGAGGATTTCGCTCGGAGCTCTGTATCCACCAGCTCCGTCTGCTCCGCTAGTCTGCGCCCCCGCTGCTGGGAAAAGACATAACACATATTTGTTTCTTATCGTTAACTCCGTCTGGCCTGTTGTTGCCTGAACGCTGGCAGAAATATGCACTTTCATGGACACACGAATCTGTGTCAGCACTTTGAAAGGGAGTAAAAGAAAGGGCAGTCAACACATGGCTGCTCTGTTCTGACCTTAAACCTCAGCGACACGCTGACCTGTGATATGTTCCGTGACATGTGACCATTCGGAGAGGTTCTCCAGCGGTTCAGGCGGAGAAAACTGCAGAACCCCCCCACCCTGCCACCCAGTGTTCTGGAGACTAAAACCCAACACTTAAACCCAAATAAACCCACCAGTCTTGCTTGGTGCAGGTAATTCAGACGCAATGGGAGCCCGGCCGACCCTACAGCGCCGAGGGGCTCAGACCTTTGCAGACGACCGTGGGCTGGGACTGACAGCACGTGCAGGAATGTCCCGGATTAGGCTCCAGACTCTGAGGTACCACAGAGATCACTGAGTTGAGGTGGAGATTGGGTTCAGCGCAGACAGGAACTGCCCCAGCTTGACCCCTGAGGTGGAGCCAATTAAAAACACCTGTCCTCCCACTGATCCCCGGCTGAGCCGGCTGGACCAGGGCGGCAGACGCGACAGCTACGCTCGCGGTGCGCCTAATGCTCTGCACGCACGTGTTCTGTTTACGAGAAACATCACACGTTCCAGCGCCGCAGCACAATCACGCTCATAAAACGAGAAAAGAACCGCAGATAAAGTTTATAGGACTGTAAAACCACAACTAGCGCAGCCAGTAATGGCTTTTCACCATCGGCAGGACTGTCAGCGTGCTAACGTGGCTGAAGGAGCCTGACCCGAACGCCCCATATTCCCTCTCCATGTGGGCTGGTCTCAGATCAGCTGTGGTATCGGTGTCGGAGGGTCTAACAGGAAAAATGTCGATGCATATTTGCTCCAGTCATCCCCTCGCTGTCAGAAGGCTCCTGCGTCTTCGGGAATCTAACTGGTTTTCCTACCTTCATACTGGTGGCCCTTTTCCTTCCTACAAACTGTTCTCACCGTGTTACTTTCAGAGTTTTGTGGTGCTAATCCATCAAAAGTGTCCATTTACACCATAAATGAAGAAAAAGTCCGCAGCGGGCTTAAACCCTACACCACGGCGCAGATTTGGTGCCGTTTCCACCTGTTGCGGAGCTTAAGCGCCTATCCTCTAACAGGATACTGGACCTGGCCGCATGTGTCCCGTCTGTCAGCGTGACAGGATTAAGACAGAGATTCGGTTTAAATCCGACAAGACAAATTGACAGCTCTTACTCTTAAATCCAACTCAGACGGGACCAGCAGGAGAGAAAACCGGGAGGAAAATGGCAGTATTTCCAGTGTGAAACTCTGCGCGGGTGTGTCCACATTGTGGGCTAACTTGTTTTTCCAAAGGCACAGTTGTGTTACTTTTCTAAGGGAGGGACGAGCAGACTGTGTTATTAGGACTGCTAAACAAGTTTTAAGGGGCAGGAAGAGCGTGTTTACAGGAACTTTCTGGGTGGAAGCTTCTTAATAAAAGAATGAAAGCTCCTTTTAAGCTGTTCCTAAGAGGATGGTGAGTCAAAAATCCAGCAGAGAAGAGAAATGGGATGTGGCAGGAGGGTAGACGGTGCAGGACAGACCTCAGAGTTTCCGTGCAAAGTGTGTGTTACAGCAAGCAAATGGCAACTTTTGCAATGTACTTCTGCAAAACAGCTGGAAAGGCTACTCCAACGCTGTGGGCCTGACTGTTAATCATCCAAACCAAAATATGCAGATTATTTCAAGCATCCCGCACAAGCGATCAAAGACTGACGGGTCTGCTTTTCCTTCACGTCGACGACGCTTACGGACAGGATTAAGAGGCCGGTCGGCAGAGAATCTGGAGAAAGAAAGACTAAAATGAACAGGATTCTATTTTCAGATGCAGCACCCACACGGCTTCTCCGTCTCCCCTGGAAGGTTTCTGCGTCCGTCCGTCCGTCCGTCCGTCTCTCTCCGTGCCGTTTTATAAAAGACAACAACTGCAGCAGAAGCCAGTTGTCATGGAGAACAATGAGAGGTGAGGGGTAATGGGACCCTGGGTCAGTCGGCGAGAGCCAAATTAGGAATGGGGCCAGGAGGTGGGGGAATTCCTCTGGGAGCCGCATTCCCTTCGCACATCAGGCCAAATCAGGAGCAGGCAGGGGAAGGACGAAGCAGGAACCGATAACGGGGCAGCGAAAACAAAGAGCAGTTGACTTGGCAGAAACTCTCCGGCTAAAAGGAAAGTAAAGCAGAAGTGAGACGCGCAGATCTGCAGCCCGTGAGGAAACTGAAACCTAAACACCAGCGATGGGATGTTAAATAAACAGCCTCAGAGCCAGAGGGACACAAGCGCAGTTTGACCCATCTGTCCAGGGAAAGTAGACAATGAGCAGAAGAAAAAAAACCCAAAACACTAAACAGACATCTGATTTACTTCCTGCTTTTGTCCAGATGAGCGGTTTATTGCTGCGCTAGCTGGCTTGGTTTGCGCACCAGCTAATGCTCGATAAAGCGTGAAAATGCCAGGCTGTACACTGCCTCCTTTGTGCACGGAAACAAGAGAAGATTCCTGAATTATCTCACTTGATAAAACAGCGCCGAACCCTTTTCCATCCCTCTCATTAGTGTGAACGTGTCCTCAGACACTCCACGCCTCGTTTAATACACACGCTAGCAGGTTTTTCATTCTCAAGTGCTCATCGGAGAACAATTCCAAAAACAATCAGCCAGTTGATCTTGCAGCTGAAGAACAGTTTAGATATAATAAACACACATAAATCCTCCTGACTTTCATACTTACAGAACGCCTTCTTTTTTTAGTTACTTAAAGTGCAAGAATCTTTTAGCCAAAACAAGACCCTGATGTTGTCCTCTATCGCATTCCTCCACTTATCTGACCCGACACACTCGAATCTGCCTCCGTCCCTGCTGCCGGCATCCTCTTTAAAGGCTCATCTTTTACCTAAAGACAGGAACATCTCTCTTCTTCCAAACAACAAAGCCATGTCTGCAGCTCAGCAGGTGACCCTGACCGCTGACCTTTCTCTGACACGGCGGGTAAAAGGACACACTTCATCAGCCGATGGTGGTGGCCTTGCACACCTGCAGGACGGGGTCCCTGGGGTGGTGTTCGCTCACCTTCTTCGACCCGTGGAAGGTTGGTGTGATCGACTTCCAGCTCCGCCATCATCATTGGCCCCGTCCTGGCATGACAACAGCGGCGACCCTGGCACAGATGAACGCAGCCCCTCTGCAGAGAAATGACCGACATGAATTCGATATATTAGGAAAAGTCGTGCTTTTACTCTTAGATCTGCCGTTTAATCTGTGTTGTTGTTGGAAAAACCGAAGCACTTAAAAGCAGCTGACAATGGAAACAATGACAACAAAGTTAGCACGAACTAGACGCTAACAGCTAAAACTGTACCCGTGGAGGTTAAAACAGAGCGAAAATGGCAGGAAACCCTTCAAACAGGCCAGGAACACCTGCTCAGTGCCCTACCTGTTACCAGCGGGCTCCACCGGCTCCTGTGGCGTTTGTACACGCAGGTTCCTCAACAAGGACCCGGAACCTTCAACATGACCACCGAGGGCAAACTTGGTCTCCTCTTTGTCTCCACCAAATTACCGAAATGTCACGGGCGCCCTTCACCGTCTCGGTCGCCTATATGTTTGGTTTGTTCTCAAGTGGAACCGACAGTTTTCGGGGTCTTCAGTGAAACAAAGAGCCGTCGCTCCGTGATGGGAAGCCGGGCCGGACCAACTTCCCCCCCGCTTGTGGAGCGTCTCTCCGGCTCCTGTTCCACTGTGTGGGCGGTTAACCGGTGATGCGTTCGTGGACTGCCAAAATCGCGGCTTTTTTCCTCCCCTTTCAAACAAAGTTTCATTGCAAGTCACAAAATTGTGTTTGACAGAGGGTTGGATAAACTCAATAAGATACGTATACTCATTGTAACTGTAACCATTTAAAAATGCGACTTTATCTGAACGTATACTTAATATATTGGTAAATGATCAGAAAGTGTGACGTTTCAGACCGTCGTGAACGCAGCGTTGAACCAGCACAAGCCATATTAGTCACACTGGGGCTGGAACCTCTAAGATTAATTCTTTAAAAATATTGCTGTTATTTAGGTGGTCTTTGAAATCATCCTTTATTTTAGTATCAATTTCTTTATTCATCTGTTTATTAGGGCTCGCATGCGCTTACTGGAAAGCTCTAGTTTTAGAGACAGATGGATATACAATTCTTTACCTCCAAATCTTCTTTCCTAATGAGCCAAAATGCAGCAGGTTAAAGCCTTCCTATGTACTCCTCCAGACTATAGGCCTAATGAAATTGCCTAATTTGTGGCTTACAACCCTTAAAAAAAACACAAAAACAATCATAATAAAGCAAGTTATAAGTTATTCAGGTTTATTTCAAAGCTTACTTGTCAAAATTTTGAGGCCAGCTGGTTGAAACTTAAAGGGTTACTAATCTTAGATTTATTAAATGAAATAAAAGTTTACAAGACTTAAGTTCTAAGTTGGTTCTTTCGAAGGAACAATTAAGGATTTTTAAGGTCTGCGCTCGGTTTCAGGCGAAATGTCTCCCTCTGCTGGAAGATTCTAGTAACTGCTTCAAATAAGTTAAAAACCCACCAGAACAAATTTAACGCGCTCACATGTGATAGTTTTGTAATAAATGTTCCTAAAAACTGATGAAAAAATGGCCTTATGCAAAACATCTAAGACAAAATGTGTATTTGATAAATAGGAATGAAGGATTAATAAAGACTATAAATCTCCTTTGACGTGGAAGAAAATAGGAGTATCTGGCCTTCTGACTATAAAATTAAATGTCACTGTCGCTTCGTAGACCCTCATTATCAGAGGGACAATGCTGACAGCACATTTATAATAAATGACATACACAGATGTAAAATATGACTCTGTAGAAGGGTCAATGTCTCCAGCCTCCGGTAGTGTCTCAGCTGGCAGAAGCTTTTTAAAACCTGTCCATCCGTGTTGCATGTAATAATGCAGCTTTTATTGCATGACTAATACATTTTACCAGAACAAGTCCTCTAAATAACGTGCATGAACCAATTTGATTTAGTGACCCGTGAAAAAATTCTCTGCTCTCCTAGATGGAGTTAAAATGTCAACCGGCTTGCCGGTGTTGAGGGCTCGGACACGTTTAGCATTTCCACTCCAGCCCCGCTCTGGCAGTTTCACGCTTTTATTGGAGTTCTCGCCACTTTGCATGCGGCTCTGGGATCAGACCGTCCAATATTTTAATGGCCTGGTGCCATAAAATACTGTCCACATTTGACTGTCCGGTGCCTCCAGCTGCTCATAAAAGCGGTGCTGTAGAAAGACGCCTTGAACTCCTGCTGTCGCCCGCTTTACTCACTCCCTTAAAATGTCCATCAACCTGCAGAGATGGCGAAGCCTGAACCGCGGCCTTGGAGCAGGAGCGCAGACTCTTGCCTTTTTTTTTTTTAACTGGACCAATAATTCACCTGTGACTGTCTGTTGATCTATCACAGTAATAAACGATCCTGTTTATGTGTGTGTGTTTTTGTTTAATGGTGTGTGCTGGAAAGAAATAACCTGGTTGGGGCAAACGCAGCCTGTTCAAGTTTCTCTCCTCTTGAGGGGCTCCTGCAGGACTCGGAGCCGCTTCCACCAACAGCAGCTGACAGGGATGATGTGCTACCATCTGCTCTCCTGGGCCGCCCTGCTGGGGGCCTCCGGGCCCCTGCTGGGCCACCCCATCACAGAGTCTGCTGAGATGCCCTATGCAGGACCTGGTGAGTGGATCATCATATCACCATCACCACTATTTCCTGTACCTCATTAACCAAAATGACAGGGTTTTTAGATGTGCAACGTGACGTAACGTGGGATGGCTGTCAGAGCTCTGTTCTGCGTTTCAAAAATGATACAGATGGAAGGTGTGTCTGTAGCTGACGGGGGTGTATTTCTGTCATTCAGCTTCGTTGGAGGACAGAGGTTCCCTGGACGCCATGGACCAAAGCTTCCCTCTCCAGGATGGTTACGGTTATTCCACCTTATTATTAGGAGAAAGCAGCAGAGACGGTAGGAAACACACACATTTCAATGCAGGAGCTGGCAGGAGTCATATCAAATATGGAATTCGGTTTTATTTCTGTCAGGCATGAGAACATCCGGGCTGCTTCCCAGGGGCACGAAAAAAGAGGTTTGTACTTCCTGATCCATAAACCTGAACAGCACCAGCACGCAGAGCCAATCACCGATATTTTCCTCTTCCAGGTCCTTCAGGAGAAACAGAGTCTCCTCAACCCTTTCAGCCATGTGCTGGGCATCCGGAAGCAGTTCAGGAAGAGACACGGGAATGACGAGTGTTTTTGGAAATACTGTGTCTAAAAATCAGCCCTCCACGGGATCCAATCCTATTGCACTTATATAAGCAGAATACGTGCACACTTAGTAACCACCGTGCATGCATGTGCTGCCTCGCTGCATGTCTGGGTGCAGGCTCGAAAACGCCCTTGTGAAGTCTTATTTCTCCGGCATGGAATGTAAAACACAAATAAAAATCTGTTAAAATTACAGCCGCTTATTTTTATAATTCACCTAAACTCTGTGGCAGCAGAAAACACGTCGACGTTCTCGAATAAGGAAACAAATAGACCTTTTTCCAGTTTTCTTCATTTTTTCTTTTTTTATTATTTTACAGCAGAAAGAATATAAAGCATTCAGAAAACATCTTCCATATTTTAAGGGCAATTCAAAATGTTTTGCATGGCTTCAGCAGCTGAAATCTTTTTTTTTTTAAACATATCCATTGAGTCAGTGACGCTTGTACATGCACAATTACAAAAATGAGACTTACAAACGAGAGAAGGGGGGAAAAAGAAGGAGGAATGCGAAGCACATTAGGAGAACTGAGAGGAGATGGAACCTTGAAGGTCAGGGGTCGGAAGCGGAGAAAAACGGGGTCACATAACAGGGAAAGACAGAGAGAAAGACAGCTATAGAGGAGAGGAAAATAGATCTAACACTAGTTCACATGCAAAGTGTCCAGGACCCGTAACTTTCTATCAAAGCAGGGCCTTTTTTTTTCTTCTCGCCTTGGAATTGATGAAAACGTGCAGTTCGGTAAAGGGTGCCATATAATTGCTGTCCTTAAACTACTGAGTGCTTGTCTCGCAGTACTTGCATTTGCATAAGAGTCAGTCGTCTACGTGTGTCCAATCGTTTTAAACTCCGCTAGATCTACAGGACTTCACAAAATAGATCTTTATTGCTGTGTCCACAAGTGGATTATGTGGTAAAACACTTGCTGCTGCGTTGGCCGGATGCGCCCCCCTTTCCCCGGATCGTGGTTAGAGGAGGAAAGGCAGGTTTTCCGATCAATCAGAACCCTTTTTGAAAATATTAACGGCGTCTGCTGTCGGCTAACCTGTCATCTCGCTCACAAATGGCAGTAAAAACAAGATTTGCAGGTGAACTTTTCATAGAATGACATGCTTGATCCTAAATCTCGGCTCTGCTTAGTTGCTCGGATGAATGGTAGGCCCAAAGGAGCGGCCACGTTGGACAACGATTCAACAGTCTCCCAACACACACCGTCAAATCTTTTCTCTACCAGCTACAGGCAACAGGGGTTCCTTCCACCACTGTCCAACCTTTCGGGAGGAACAGGTTTCAAAGACTCGGGTGTCGCGCTGGAACCCGTGTCCGAGTGTGTCTGGCTCTCTTTCCTCCTCCCCATTTTGGCACCCTGAGTAAAATACAGAAGGGAGGTGAACCGGTCCTTCGGCCTGGAGAAGCGACGATGCCTTCGGTGCTCAGCGTACAAATGAAACGGACACTCTTGACATGTCTGCATGTGTGCTGTGCTGCGTCTTGTGCATGTGTTCGTGCGTACCTATGTCACCTGCGTAAAACTGTCTTTACAGTCGCAAACGCTGTGTCCATTTGTCCCGTCTGATCACACTGAACGGATCTAAAGAATGATAATAGAATAAAAATCTTAAGGAAAGCTCTAAAAAGTTACAGCTTGGTCTAAAAAAACAATCTTGTCGTCATGCTTGGCCATGAAAAGATCAGGAGATACTGAGCGTCGCCTCACTTGGAAGGTTCCCGCCTGCTCCGCGGTCGCGTCCCCTCTGTGACACATCAAACCAGCCCGCAGAACAGTAACTCTTTTAACAGGTCTGACTACCGATTCTAGGAAAATAAGCATGCTTTAGGTGCAGTTCTGTCACCCAGTTAACTATTATACCCATGCAAGCGTAATAAATCCTTCTCCTTGTTGCCACGGCGCTGCATCCGACTTGAGGATGGATGCAAGGCAACAAACTGCAGTAGTGGCAGTTCCACACAGGATCTTAACAGAAACGGAGGACATGGAGAAGCGACGCTAAGCCTGGTGGCACCTCTGTGCCGATACCGGTCTGAACTGGGATGGCGGTGTGGTGGCTGTGGCGAGTGCAGTCGGACGCGCGCGTGATTGGGATGAAGAGGCACTTTCTACATAAACACTCAGAAATAGATCGTTTGCAGGCTGGTTATGAGAAATCATGATCGGTTTTTAGCACAACAACAATGGAACAATCATGATGAGAATTCAACAAAGGTTTTAAGTGGCACTTGGCTCCGTGATCAACACTTTCTGGTTTGTTACTACACTATCAGACGGCAGCCAACAGACAAACGTGTGTGTTCTAGTCCACTGTTCCAGAGCTTGACTACAACCGGACGCATGGTACGTTAGCTAATGTGTCAGACACACGTCCCGTCAGTGTTACTGGTTCACTTTCAGCTGCTTTCGTCAACAAATCCTATTATTTGTCTAACTGTTTTTGTGACACAGGCTCTGTAGAGCTTCAGCTACAGCTTTTTTGTTTTTTATTTTAAGATTCATACAGACTAGAGACTTGTTTCCATTAGAGAATCCACTGGAAAAACCCTGCTGCGTCATTAGGAAGCGATGAAGGCCTCTTCTCGCTCCTTAACATCACATTCGCTTTGGAAAAATACCCAATATTAAATCAAAATGCTGGAGTCGTGTGTGAAATGGTGGAGACATGAGAGACCTATTGCTTCTGCATGAATATGACCCCCCAGCAAACTGTTACCGGTTAGTTTTGGTGATCGTATATATATCTATATGGTCCGTGCTAGCGGGTTCTGTACTGAATGATTATCTGTTCTGCAAAATAAATAAATAAATAAAAGAACCTAACCCTCTTCGTTCACATAGCATTCACAAACATTGGCACCATTGGCAAAATAATTCTTGGTAGCCCAAAACAGAAAGAAAGAAAGAAAGAAAAAGAAAAAACCCAAACGTAATCACATTTTAAAGATGATTTAGCAGACCTAACTCTAAATACATTTTTTAACTGCAGTATCATGTAGTATCATGCTTTAGCAAAACGTTCTTCTCAAGAACAGCTTAAATAAAATACTCTAATAGTGAAATATTTTCATTTTACAGAGCATAGCCACTACTGCTTTTGTTGGTTCCCCCTTTGACTCTGGTCATATTTCTCATGCACATAGCTCAGTTTTATCCCAGATATTTACACTATTTACAAACAATACAACCATACTTCTTAGGCATTCAAACAAAACTATACAAATATTCTGTTTTTGTCTCATACTTGTTTTGACCCTTTTTTAATGAATAAAATAATATATTTCTAAAATACAATCCCCTTTGGGTAAATGTTTTTTTTTTTTTTTTTTAAATTTCCCCTACGTACTTTCAGCCTTCTATATATACACAAATCGCTCAATTGTCAAAAAATATGGATTTGTCAAACCCCTATTTTGGGACAAGCTTAGGGACCCCTCAAAGAATCTTTAAGACGTCAAGGCAATGTATGTGATCTCCCCTCGGGAGCCCCGGAGGCTCCGAAGTTGGTTTAAAAACAACAGCAGAAACCTGCATGAGCAGAAACGTTCAAACGCAACAGAGGCCACTTCCTTTGTTCTCTTGTTGGGTTTCAAAGGATCAGTGGAGTAAAAGATCAAAGCAGACATGAAAGGGAAAGGCGCGGGCCTAGCTTTGCTGCACAGAAGGTTGGATGTGTGGGGAGAAGATGGAAAGAGAAAACCAGAGGACAGGCTGAAAGACTGGACCATACGCACACGAGCAAAGACTTGTCTTGTCAAGAAGTCATGCATTTTTTTTTTCTTGGTAGGTTTTAACAACATAGAGTCTGAAGATACACCAATACATCGGACATGATGGAACAAATACGTCTGACAGCATGGGACAGATTCAAGTAATAAAGTGACAATATTCAGCATAAACCATAATAAATTAATGGCAGAGATGAAATACTTTATCCATCACATGTTTCTGCAGCGATAAATCCCCAACTACATTCATGTGTCGCTCCGCCCACGTGCAGACGGTGGGTCAGGAGGGAACGTAGAGCTGAGCTGGTTTATCACCTGGAGCAGTCGGCATGTGATTGACCAATTTATTTGGCATTTTAAAGAAAAGAACAATGAATTGATTAGTCACTTAAGAAAATATGAAGAGGAATTTGAGCCCAGAGCGTTTCTGCGTGGTTTCCCTGTCCTCCGAGAACTCGGTTTCCGACTCTCTGGGTCCTCTGACTCGACAGATCTCCTCTGATGTCCCCGGCATTCGCTTCTGCTATCGTTTAAAAATCTCTTCATATCCGAAAAACGACAAAGCAATCCATGAAAAAGTGCAAAGAATGCTGCAAAGCAAATGTTCTGCACCCCCCCCTCCCACCCTGACCTTTGTTATTGTCCCGTATTTATTTTCACTCTCTGACCTAAGTCAAGTCAGTGGAAAGAATAGATATGTGAAAAATGCTGTTGTACACGTAATAATAGTCGAACCAGTAACACTGCAGAAATAGTAATAATCGCAGTTCTTATGTTTGTTTGTTTGTTTTTTTATGTTTCTCTTGTAAAATGTCTCAGGTACTAACAGAAAAATCAGTCAGGAGAGTGATATCACATGGTGAGGGGGCTCTTCTGAAGGGTCTCATGTTCCCTGGCCCTTTTCAATTCTTTCACCCTGGAACACACAGACGAAACAGACGTTTAACCAGAGACTCACAAAAAAGCTAAACACAAATCAGAACAGCCCAGACGCTGAGGAAGTGGAGCTGTGAAAGAAACTGTTGGTCAAGTCTGAGAGGAACACGCTGCCTTTCTACAATTCAGCTTATCTGTTGTGATAATACAGCTTTAAGTGTTTTAAGGGAATAAAATCACCGTCATACTTTTACACAACAACATCCTACAACAGCAGACTTTCAGATTAGTACATTACCAAAACTAATGTGTGTGTTTTTATCAGAAAATGGTGCCATGAAATGCTGTAAATCCCATTACCCGGCAACATACGTGAAATGTCACAAAGAAATAAATTACAAAATAAAAGCATTCAAAACTTCACATCACTGATGCTTGAACTGGTGCTCAAAGTGTAGTCATTGAAAGCTTAGTTGTTTTTATTAAAAAATGAATGATTGCAATAATGAGACTTCTCCTCAACGCCCTTATGAAGCTTGAAAAGAAACTTGTTCATGAAAAAAAGGTTGATTTTGAATGTTCATGAATGCAGCGTCAGTAATCAGTAATAATTAAATCATGTAGTCTTGCTTGTATTTACAGCAGAAGCTACTAAACACGTATCTATTTAAAAAAAAGCGCACAGTAAAATATGAAATACAAACAGCAGGTGAGAGAATTTTTCACAATGATAAATAATCCAAATAAGTTTTGGGCTTTTTTGGTGATCATCACATCTTTTTTTTTTTTCAATGAACCAGAAATTATAAATGTGATGGTTTGTGAGAATTTGAACAAAAAGACCCCTCAGCCTGTCGATTGGCTAAAAACAGAACACACGGCCAGTCAGACAGAAAAAAACAGGCAGACAGTTGAGAGAGCAGGCCCAGAGCATGCCTACAGGTAGAGGAGCAAGGCCCATAGTTGGCACCACTGGACATGCAGCAGAGTTGGACGTGACTGAAAAAGCTTCCTGTTTTCTCAGGCCGGCCCGCTGCATAACCACAAAAAGAAAACTAAAACGATCGAGAGGGAACGAAAAGAACGCTTCAAAACAAAAAAGGGAAAGACAGATAAAGAGAATCGCAGAGGTGCCTGTTAAATGTTGCAGGGACATCATCATTCAGCAGCGTTGGGTTAGTTTGGGATTCTGCTCTAAACCTGAGCTTCTCAGTCCACCTGTGGCTCCAGTCGGCAGCCGTCATGCAAGCAGGCATCAAGCAGCAGTGATGGAGAAGGAGGAGAGGTAGGAGAGAAGGAGCACAGAGGAGAATGAGCAAAGGAGGGGGGAAGAATGACAAGGCTCAGAGCTCAGGAGGAGATCTGTGGGGTGGCGGGAGGAGGCACACGGGAAACAGGGTGAAGAAAAGAAGAGAGAGAAACAAACTGAGGTGCTGAGGCTGCACTCACCCGCTTGAACAGTCTATGGTCCATCAAGGGGCTTGGCATAAACAGCAAAACAATACCAGACAGCTATTAGCACACAGTAGAGGGGGAGGAGGAGCGATGACAGGTGGGGCCAAAGAGTGTGAGAGGAGGAGGAGGAGGGAGGAGCTTTCAGGAGGTGAGGGGAACATGATGAACTATGGGGTCTTTTCTGGCTTACTGGTTAGCTCAGGAGGATTAGAATTTCATCAGTAATGCTGGTGCAGGCGATGGGGGGTCTACCTGTGACGGCAGCGACGCAGGAACCTCATGATCTTCCTGGCGGCCTGATCCTGCCTCTTCGTGAGCAGACTACCTCTGGAGGATATCAGGAAAAGAGAGGCGTCAGAGGCTGACCCCGTTGTTGGCGCCATGCGGGGTTTCACCCGCTCCTACCTCAGTTTGTGCTGCACCAGGGCAGCAGCAGCCCCCCGGTGGGGGGGCTTCAGCCTGCCGAACTCCTTGTAGCTGCGGTAGTATTGCTGAATGAGCACAGCCGCCCTCCTGCTCTGCTGGAACTTCTTCTGTTCGTGGTAGCTGCGAAATTTACTCTGGATAAGGATGGCGGCCTGCGTCATCTTCTTATAAAGTGCATACTGTCAAGGAGAGCAGTAACAGGTCAGGCTTCAGCGCAGGGTCAGAGGAACGCGGCCTGAAGCTGCAGGTAGCTCAGCCACCGGTAAATTTACCTTCAGGGCTATCCATGTAAGCTTGCAAACAGAAGAAGTAAAGGCTGTGAACACAGTCTTCTAAAGAACTAGTTCAGGCGCCTCTTTAGTCAGAATCATCCATCTAAAGTGGCTGAATCCGTTTCAAAGCTTACCTGCTTGTACTTCTTGTAACAACGTTGGATCACAGCAGCAGCTACTTCCTGTTGCTCTCGAAGTGGCCGCCCCTGTTGAGGAGTAGAGCGCAGCAGGTCAGAGGTCACACGGAACATGCACTCGGCCCGTTCAAGTCTCGCTGAGGCCCCCTGGTGGCTGTGAAAGAGCCCCCCCTCCCGGACAAGTCCTCCCCAGACCTGAGCAGGAGGAGGAGGAGGTGAGCCCAGAGAGGCAGAGCTCCGGAATAACAGACGACTGGAAAGGACAGCGAACAGTTTGTCTGGTAAACAGTCATTAAATGGAGCCGACGGGGGGGGCGGGGGTCACGAGTTGGGGAAAGGACTGGTATGTGGAGAGCCAGTCGTAAACAAGCAGCGGCAGGCTGGAGACAGCTAGCTTAGAAGGAAACAGATGACAGAGAGGTGAGGAGCAGCTGAGCGTGATTGGTGCTTCATTAGAGCGGGATACAGAGAGTGCAGACGTTCCTCTAAGCAAGGCCATGCTCTGCTCCAAGCAAATTCCCATGCTGGAACCACAGGGACACATTTGAATAGGCGTCTGTTTATGTTATGAGCAGAGACAGGAATAAAGAAAGAAAACACGTATTTAGGTATGACTGGAAACAAACTCAGCAGACAAGTTATCAGTGAACTGAACCATGATCCTAAACACTCCAGCATGTCAAGGAAACACCCAACAGCTTGGGCTGAAGGAGATTCAGCACCTGAACCCTCAGGCGGGCCTGTACCTTGTACTTGCAGAAGGCGGTTTGGACGAGGCGGGCGGCCTCGTACAGCTCTCTCTGCTCTGGGTCGGACAGAGTCAGCTGGGCCAGGTCTCGCTCCACCTTGCTGTTGGAGGCGTTGATAAACTCACTCCAGTCGGCCGGGGACGGCAGCGTTGACCTCTCCAGGGCCCCCTCCCTGAGAGGGGAGCCCCCGGGACTGAGGCTGGGGTTGGACGACGGAGTCAGGGGTTCGTTATACAGAGATCTGCAGAGAGAGGAGAACAGAACTCAGAACACTCACTTAAAACTGTAGTAAATGAGGATTGGCGTGCTGTTTCCCAGCTGCAGTCGTTCCTACCGTAGGTGTATGATGCTTGGTAGCTGTTCCACATCTCCCAGGTAGTTGGCGAGCCAGTTCATGGTGTTGCTGACCCCCGATGTGTCCAAAGGCAGAGAGTCTGCAGGGCTGAAGTTCTCCCGTTTGATCCTCTCCGGCGTCGCTTCGATGATGTGCTCGGCCAGCGTCATCATGTTTACCTGTTTTATTGCGGAAACCGTGGCCTTGTTAGGCACTCTATACTGCAGTGTAAAGACACAGCTTTAATTGTTTGGCCCCCTGACAAAAGCGTCGCATTCAGAGCCAATGAGGAGGCTAATGATGAGAGCGAGAGTGGCGAAGACTAAAATTCCTGATCTGTTCCTTCCACTCGTCTGCTAGCATGTTAGGCGAACTGAGAACGATGGTAGATGGTAGAAAAATCCTTTGGCGTTGGAGGCGGACTAACGCGGGGAGTTTATTATTCAGTGACGGTCATCGACAGAGTGCCAGGGTGGCCTGTGTACCGCCTACCCAGCGCAGAATGCTGGCAGGAAAAAGGTGGCACAGAATTTTTATGCGCAACTAAAATTTTATCCACTAACTGCTCATTTAAGCTAATTTAAGAGAAGCAACACAACACGGGTTTTAGGTTTAATGTAAAATCCAGTAACGTAACAAATGAACCAGCTTTGGTTGACTGACTGTAGATCAGCTTTACCTGCAGATCGTCCATCTGCGTCAGACAATCCTGGTTCTCCAGATCTTCTCTGTAGGATAAGAGCTCTGCATCCGTCATTTCTCTGTCGGCCATCACCAGCATGCCTAACTGGTCCCGCTGACGTAACCGGTTGACCAGCTTCTCTTTCCCCAGGCTGCCGCTTGCGCCGACCCCCACCGCTTTCCTGCCCAGGCTGTTGCTGGAGTAGCTCTCTCTGGAGGTCCATCTGGTTGTCCCTGTGCTGCTCCCCATCGGCAGGCATTTGTCTGCGCTGGGGCCTTCTGAAGACACGCTCTTTGGACTGGCGGACAGCTTGTGGAGCTGTTGCTGCTCCAGGCTCAGAGGAACTGACATGGCCTTGTCAGGCCGCGTCTGAAGCAGCTCTGGGTTGGGCTTGTGTTTTTTAGCGAGGGGGAGGTCTCTTTGCCCCTCGCTGCTGTAGTAGTTGGAGGGTTCTGATCTTGGCCTTCTCAAGTCTGCAAAATAAGAACACACAGCGCTGTTAGCTGCCTTATAAAGTTACAAACGTTTGTAATCACTGATGATAATTTCGTTTTAAATAACAATAAACTCCAAGATGTCATCGGTGGGGGGAACATGTGAACTCTACTAGCCTGGATTGAGGCCTGTAGTGCTGGGTGTGGTTGTGGTGGAGGCCGAACCGCCTTTTTTGCCGGCTACGCCGCTGCTGTTTGACCAGTTGACCATCCAGCTGTCTGTGGTGGGGGTATCAGGGGCTGGGGAGAAGGACATGCGATGTGTGGGTGGCAGAGGAGCCAGGGGCTGCTGTTCTTCCCTCTGGAGTTGTTCCAGACATTCAGCCAGTTTGGTATGGCCACGGGATCGAGCAATCGAAAGGGGGAGGCGTCCCAGAGAATCTGGGATGGCCAGAGCACGTCTGTCCCATTTGTATAAGATGACTGCTGCCTCCAGGTGACCCAGTGCGCATGCCCACATCTGGATGGTAAAGAGACAAAAAGAGTGAGAGATGAGTAATTTTCTTGTGACATGCTGTAAAGAAGTGCTGTAGTTCTCAGCTCTCTCACCAGAGGTGTGCAGGAGAAGTGATCGACATTGAGTGGATCCACTTCTAATTCCAAATCAATACTATCAGCATGCTTGGTGCTAGGTGGGAGAGGGGAAACAATTAGCATCTCAAAGGTTTTTAGTGAAATCCAATTACAAACCGAAGCGTCGTTATACAGGATGCAGTGAATTATGCACTCACCGCCACTTGATGAGTGTTTGGATGAGGTTGGCGTAGCCTTGGCCCGCCGCCAGGTGAAGGAGAGTCATGCCTCTGAAGGTCTTGGAGTGGATTAAATGTTTAGATTTGGCCCAGCAAGCCCTGCTCATCATCTTCTCACAGACCACGACGACACGACTCTCAAAGGAGCTGCTGGCCTGCATCTGGCCGGACACACACTCCAATAACCAAAAGAGGAATTCAATGTCGCTCCCGGGCTTCTTTACAACCGATTATATGGGGTTTTGCAGCAAATGGTGAGTTTTTTTTACCTGTGACTGACTGTTGTTCCCCCCACCTCCTCCTGCTCCTCCTCCCCCTGTTCCTCCACCAGTTCCACCGCTCCCTGCACTGCTTGGCTGCTGGTGGCTGGCCATCTCTGCCATTCTCCTCTCCATCTGCTCCAAGCGCTCCAGGATAGACATTCTGAACTGGTTATCTAACAGGGGGACAGAGAGGGACCGCTCTGTTAAAAACCACAGTCAAACGATCAGATAATATGTGCCGAAAGATGCACCAGTCCTCTGAGCCGTGCCTGTTGCAGCAATTCTGACCTTAGCATCATCAATCCTATTTTTGAGAGACTGTTAAGAAGATGGCAAGTTAATATTGGACCTTTAGGATCATCATTCATCTTCCCATAATGCGAATGAAAACAAAGACCGACGTGACTAAAATAAGACCCATCAATCTCCTGCTAATGGCTACCATCACAAATCTCCTGCCTCCAAACCGCTCAAACGCAGCCCCAGCTGGCTAATATGTGTTGAACTACTGGCCAATTAATGGGGGATGTTGAATGTGTCCACCCTCTCGTGAAGAGCTTCAGACAAGCTTTAAGAAAACAGCTGAACGCCCTCTTCAGCTGATTAAGTACAACCTATTATGGCCAAGGCGCCCCAGCCCACTCCAGCACTATCACTCTGGCTAGTGGGAAGACTCGAAGGGAGACATTACACAATCGATCACAACTTACACATGTCCACTGTCTCCAAACCCAATATTTATGCACGCATCAGCATTTATAGACCTATTGCTTGCACACGTTGTCTTTGACGTGGTAAAGGTGTTTTCTGTGCAGCGTTTGAGCCTTGCAGTAAAAAAAAAAATCCACTTTGTGTTTCAGACATATAGAAAACCAGGTATAATTCAATGCTTTTTAAATGACTCCGATTTAAAAAATAGTTCACATCCTATCAATGACTGAAAACATTCTAATCACGCAAGCTCGACAGACACCTCAGGACAGCAGACACATTAACGTAAGAAGAGAACCGACAAATCAATATGAACTTGTTGCAGCAAATGCAACATACTAAAACACGTGCACATGCAAGCACAAATGTACTACGGTGCACACAGCGGGATGGGATGGGATGGGATGGGATGGGATGGGATGGGCGCAGCAGAAAGCCCACTGCAGAAGGGAGAATAGAAGACTGCATTAGCATTCCCCATTTAGTCACTATGAGGCTGTTTCTGTGGCAACCTGCTGCTGAGTGGTAACTAGGCGACAGGAACATGGCTGAATGTGTATGGCCGGGCCTGCGTTCTATTGGCTTATTGATGAAGGGGAGGAGAAGGACTCAGTATGCCAGAAAAAAAAGACAAAGAAAGGCAAACAGCGAAAAAACAGAGTCCATAAATCTTGTCGCCTCTGCTTTTGTGTACTCGGTTGACTCCTGCGGGAGGTGATGGTGCTGGTGGGGACCTAATGGCTCTGAGTAGGGGGCCATCACAGCATGGCCTTCTGACATTTGTGCATTACAGCGCGCGGCTCGCGTGGAGAGCTGCCACAGCCAGAGCCTGCTGTAAGCCACTGCGAATGAGGTCAAGCAACGGCTACCATTGAGCAGAGGAAACGTCCCCGTCCACAAAACAACAGCTCTCGGTGACAACAGTCCTGCGTTTGATCCCAGCAGCGCCTGTCACGCTGTGGTCTCCCTCTGCAGCCCTCCTTCGCCTTCCAACATGTGGACACATGCAAGGCGCAGAAGCGGTCAGCGCCTTATCCAGACTGAGAGGGAGACTCAGGTAGGGGAGACAGGGGGCTGATGTGGGGAAGCTAGACTGGGAGACGGAGGGAGGGAGCGACGGGATCGTTAGCGTTAGGCTGACATGTCTTTGTTCAGACCCAATGCTGCAGTGTGCTGCAGTGCAGATGATGTCATCTCCACCTGCTGCCTGCTGCTCCGAATGCGATGCACGTCCACTGCAGAGGGAGGATGGGGGTAGAAACGAGTGGGAGGGGAGAGGGGCGGCGACAGGAGAGGTAAGAACCAAACACAGCTGTGACGAAACCGTGACGCTGTCTGCGTCCTCCGACTCTGGTTTACTCCCTTGTGACGGTGCGTGAGAGAGGACGTGGTCACACACACACAGACGGTGACATGCTTTGTTAAGAGGAGAGGCGGGCCTCCATTACACCGGGAATGAGTGAATGGACGAAATAATGCAGTCGTAAAACTGGTAAATGTAAGAAAGCTACACACTAATTTTTAAGATGATGTCCATGAACTCACCACCTGTCCTTAAACGTCCCCATTAAATTAGACCCTAAGGAAAAATGTCAGTCTCTCACAACTCATGCAGTTTACAATATTTCAGATTTTTACTGGAAGAGATTTTAAAGAAAACAGCCGATTACACAGCATCTGCAGCAAACTAGACGTGTCTTTTTAAAGAAAGAAGCTCTTCAACGGGTTCTTATTCTGCACGACATGATGTCCTAAATTATCACCGAGGACACGGATGAGTAATTTTGTTGCCAACACTTGTCCGAGTCGTGATTAGACCCACCAGACGGAGACCCGTGACCTGGTCCTGTCGCACAGACGTGAAGGATCGCAGGTCTGCCGTGCAGTCAGTCAGGAGAATCTGATGTGCTGCTGTGTCACGGTGACTTATTACATTCTCTCGGAGGACAAGCGAGCCCTCTGACCTGTGCATAAGTTTCCGAACAAAAACACAACCCCTGTCTTGCCCAGGTGAGCCGTCTCAGGTGTGGGATGTGACAGCAGGTCCTGGCAAAGTGCATAAAAGATGGTGACAGGCGGAACAGACTGGAGAGATTATCAGTAACAAAATGATAAAAAAGGGTTATTAATACAGCTGGGGAAGTGTGGGAGGACATTTAAAATGCTCACTTCTAAACCTCTGGTTGGGTTTATGCCAATCATGTTTGCTACTCTCCTTCATTATCTCTCTGCAGTCAGTCAACCTGTCACATGGAACCCAGAGGGCAGCCTCCCTCTGGGCCTCGGAGAGCACTGACTGACAGAAGCTGGTATTTGTGGCTACGCAGGGTAAAGAGCAAGGGCACGCGGCGGCAGCCCATGCAGCTGGAACACACAGCTGCCTGTCGAAGAACAGCAGAATTTACCAAAAAATGCTACAAGATCGCTCCAAGATTTTTTATTTCTTTGTGTTCTTGTGTGACGAGATGCAAATTGCACGAAAGAAGATTAGAAACATGGCGCAAAGATGTTTGTTTTCATGTTTTCTTGAAATATGGCAACGTTTATAGCGAGTAATCGATTTCTTGGTGAAAAACACATTAACCCAAAGAATATATGTGGGCTTATCAGTAAATAACCCTGATGTGACGGCATCGGTGGAAGGTCTAACTGGATGGTGGCTCTGACTCTGGTGGGAATCTGTCCTGTTGTCAGATGGATTTTATGCTATCATAAAGTGTTATAGCATATCCATTTCTGGGTGTGTGTGTTAGCCTTAACCTACAAGACCTAGAGTTTGCACTGACTGCTGTATCGGAGCAAAGCACTTTCCATACGGCTAATCCGGGTCAGGGGCACAAGAGGATGAGTTAGAATGTACGACCCCGGAGAAGGCCATCAATTCAGCACAAGAACACACACACACACATTTATGCATAAGTGCATTCACAATCTCGCCTGGGAGCAAATGGTTTTTTAGATTGTTGCAAGAAACTGGGTCACCTGGGAGAAACTTTATACAAAAAATAACCAACTGTGAGTTTAAATGCTTAAAAACTGACAGTGGAATGAAATAAGTCTGACTTCTTACTTATTCAAGAGTAACAGATGCAGATACAACAAATGGTTCAATTTTGTCCTTGCAAACATTTCGATTTCACACTAAAGTAGTAAAGTTGCATCTGGGAGGTTATTGTTTTCCTGCATTAACAATAATGTGTAGAAAATAGAAAATGTAAAAAAAAAATAATGCAGCAATTCATCTGAATGTATTCTTGACCTTACGCAAAGGAGTAATAGTAGCAAACAAAGGCCGCTGAGCTTGAGTGGTGCTTTTGAGTTCAGCCACAAAGGTGAAACAGCTTTTAGCCCTCTGGCATTTGTCCAGTCACATGGGTCAATAGCGGCAGAGTCTGAATACTGAAGAGATGAATTGGGTCACACTGGAGGGAAAATGCCAGGAGTGAAGAGAGAAGACTGCTACTGTCATCCGCATCGATGGAGTGAGGGTATCAAAAATAACAAACAGTAGTTTATATGATACGCTATCGCTAATCGTCGTGTTTGCGTCCAAAGATTTTTAGGGCTGCTAATCACACAAGCAACAAAACCAGGAGAGAAGGAATCATTTCAAAGATTAATCAAGCTGATCTGAAACGCCAAGGCCCATGGGAGAGGGTGTCTCTAAAGCTTTCCATTAATAGTAAGACAAGACAGTTGGGCTGAAGGCAATCTCCAGCTCCTCAGCCAATCTTTACTCAGACTCATTCCCAGTGTCATCCTTAAAGTAATATTCCGGTCTTACATCACGCTGGAATCCTGTCTGTTCTGGCACTTTGATATTTTAATGTAACACAGACGCAGTGGCTACAAGCAGCAGAGGAGCTGACACCAAAAGCTCTGGTCCCCACTTACTCAAGAAAAGAAAGGAGAAGAAAATAGTCAGAGCCTTACAGAAGGACGGAAACCTGTTAGCGTGTCACACTGTTCAAGTGGTGTATTTTATCTTTAAAGACACACCAGAGCTATTGGCAGATATCCTCCACACATCAGTTGAGTCCTAATTTTACCCCGAATGCTTCGCTAACAAATGTAGGTCTGCTGGCGACGCTCTGGACCGGTGTGATTGTGCAGGATGAGGAAATGGCTCAAAGCTGTTTGGAAACTTGAGCTGAGGAACCGTAAGAAAGTCCAGGCGCTGCAGTAACAGGTAGCTTTGCCTTTAAAACCTCTGGGCTCATCCGTCATCTTTAGGTCTAAGCATCCTCACTTCACTCCTGCCTCACCACTCACTACTACAGCCACTGGCCTGAGAAAGTCATTTTTTTCCTCAAATTACTGTAATACCAGATGAATCCTTCTGCAGTGAGGTTATGTAACTATATGCATCAACTGTATCTTCAGACATTATGACAATATTGCGTAATCTGCGTATTAACGGTGCAGAATCGATGCAATTAACAGTTTAAAATGACTAAATGGTGAAGCAAATTGTGCTAAAGCCCTGCTAGGAAGCTAGAAATATGCACACCGTACCACTCATTCTGTCCCTCACAACTGTTTAAGGGGGATATAAAACTATGTATCTCTTAAAAAAACATCCAAAACTTCTCTTATGAGCAACAGGTACATAAATGCGCGTCCGACAGAGCAGAAATTCGGATAAAACTAAGTTTCCAGCACCGCGGGAGCCGCGGTGTGGAAAACACGCGTGCACTTTTTATTTCACCAGACGCACTGGGGGAAAAAAAACAGCCCCAAAACACGGAGGATCAGCGTGGACCCGAAGAGACGCCGGTTCCGAGCACCTGAGCATCTCCGCGGGATGCGGCGGTCCCTGAACGCGCCATAGTAGCCGTACTTTCAGCACCACGTGCAACAGCACCCGCGTCGCTATTTAAAGCCCCGGCCGACGGAACAGCTCACCGTCACGTCCACGGAGGAAACTATCACGGCCCGACACGCACGCAGAGTTGGCAGATCCGGACGCAAAACGTGCCAACAGCGACGAGTTGTGACGGCCGCGGCGTGTTTTCGTCTCTGGGTGTGTTTTCCGGCGCTTTTCCCACGACCGACTCGCGAGTCCGGACTTCGGCTCGTCCACCACTCCGGAATCGGACAGAATCGCGCGCAACGCCCGCCCCAACCCCCCAAACGTCTGCGCCGGCGCGCCCGCTTCGCCCCCCCCCTTCCCCTTCTGCCACCCGCGGCTGCGCATCCACCCGCCGCCGCCCGCACCGGCGCGCGCCGCGCGGCGCTCCCGCCGTCCGTTGCACTCCCGACTCTCCCCTTCTCGTTTATTTTCCCTTGGCCGCGTCCGCGGGCCGAACACCCGTGCCTCTTTTTTGCGCCTTTCAGTGCAAGCGGGTGTCGGTCACGGGCATCCTGACCCGCCCGGGTCCGCACGCGGCGGCATCTGGCTCCCACTGCCGTTGTGGCCCCCCCGGGTCCGGCTCTGCGCGGCCCCCGGCGGCCCGGCGGGCACAAGCCCACATCTATCCCCGCGGCAGCGTGCCCCTCTCCGGCTCCGCCCGGCGCCCGTCCACACATCGAACCCCGTGCGGGCCGGGCGCGCCCTGCGGCGCGATCGCGCGCCCGCGCGCGCGAGAGCGAGCGCGCGGAAGACCTCTCACTACTCCTCTTCCTCTAATAGCCCCCTCCTCCTCACTTGTTTTACCTCGCACACACACACACACACACACACACACACTTTCTTGTCTTTCTAGTAGTCGCTGCTCCCCCAGCCTGCAGTAAAACGACAAATGCCGCTGCTAGGAGACGGCGTGCGCACGTGCCGCCGGTAAACAGACGCCCTAATTCTCGCGCGCCTCCCGCCCCACGAGCCGCGGTCGTGCTGCGCTCGTGCGCTATTCCCGTAATCGCCACTTATTTAACCTATTAATGCTTCCTGCTCTCGCGTGTTGCGGTTCTCTGTGCGCAGCCAAAAGCCTCCGAAAGATGACTGGATATCTTTTCCGCTGGATCTGGTTCCGTTTGCGGTAGTTTGCCGTGAAAACCACGCCCACTCCCCCCGCTCCGGCTTTGTGTGGACAGGTCCGCCGTTCGGTCGCGCCGGTGTGCGGACCCGGGCTCTCCTGTCCACACGCTCCCGTCATGCGTGGTGACGATGGTGCCGGTTCCCGGCGAACCCTTCCCCTGCACGGACCGCAGAGTTTGGATTTGGGGACTTGTTGGGGCGGACGACGAATGTTCCGCAGCTCCGGCGGCTTTTCTGTCCTGCCCATGGCTCCGTACCTGCAGTGCTGCAGAGAAAAGCGCCCCTTCCCCCACTCTGCATTATGACAAATCAAGGCAGGCAGGCAGGCAGGCAGCTAGCTGTGCCATTAGCACACCACAGCACAGCTAGTTTTCCGTGGAAGAACAAACTCACAGAGCTGAAGTGTACATCACGCTGCTGCAGAGCAACGCTAAATAAATAAAGATGGCTGTGTTATTAGACAAACGGACCAGTGGGGTTACAGCTGACAGATGGTGAGGAGAACCCTGCCATAGTTCTGGAAAAGCAAACTGCTTAGTTTGGGTACTAAGTGGCTGTGTTTTCTCAGTCTTCCTCCCATAATGGATGTGATCACACACACCCAGGTGACTCTCCTGTCCTACTTCTGGGATATGATAGCAGCAATTTTCCTTCCTCTGGTTCCAGAGAAGCCTGTTGTCAGAGTGAGCTTAAGCTTAACCAAACGTTTCTAATATTCCAACGATTTTCTATTTTTTTAATTAAGTTTGTTCGACAGACTCAATAGCCCCTTTACTTGATTTAGTCACGTGGTCACCGACTACAACTCTGAGTGGTGAAGTTGGAATGATTCCTCCAGACACGCTTCTCTCCTTTCACCGGCTCAGTTCTTCCTCTTCTCCTGCTCTGTCGTTCCTGTCCCCCTTCAAAGGTCTCGGTGGTTTGGAAAAAGAGGACTATGAGCTGCTTCGCACCCTCCAGGAGCTATTCTCTATATGTTTATAATCTTCCATTAGGTGTTTGGTGTTTAAATACGGCATCATACACACACGCACGCACACACACACACACACACACACACACACGATCTCTGCTGCATCCATCTGTTGTGCAGATTGTGAAGCCACATGAGGTGATTTGAGAGTAGGGGCTCTGTCGCCATCCATTCATTCATCTACTCATCCATCTTCCCCCCGCTTTTCCCTTGCAGGGTTGCGGGGAGGGCGACGGGAGCCCACACTGCTGCATCTGAGCATGCTATCTGAGGGTTTGGTCCCTCTCCTGCAACCAGCCTTTTCAACCCTTTCTTTCTGTCTGCAGCTGGAGCAAGAGCGGTTGGCTTCTTAGCCCGAGGTACATCACCAAGCAACATGAAACATACGGAGAACACAGAAAAATGTGATTAGCTTTAGCACCGCCTGGGTGATGAATGACCAAGTCGGTGCCGCGTAGGCCAGGTAAACGGGAGCGCTGCGCTCTCCCTCACAGTCGGCTCCTCATTAACTGGTTCTGTGAATGGGCCAGTAAGGCAGTAGTATATGAATGGCGGAGGGATCCACCAGTACTGCCGTGCACGGGAGTCGCCAGCTCTCAATTACTCACTCCCACTCCCTCAAGGGCCGTCTGCAATGCAGCTGTCCTGTGAGCCTGTGCTTCACCATGCCCTACTTTATCCTGCCAGTGCTGGAGCACTGCAGCAACGCTTCCTCTGCACCCCCAACACACGCACACGCGCAAAAAACAAAACTTACATATCATTGCATTTTATCTACCACTCTGAGACACAGATTTACATTTACATGCTGTATCTAAATAAAAGGAAAATGCATCAGCTCTGCAGAATATTTTTATTAGCACTAAATGTCTGAAAATCACATGTGGTGTTAAGAACCGAAAACGAGCATGACAGCGAGTGGCAGACGTGAATCTGAGCAGAGGCCTACCATCAAGAGAGAGCCAGTCGTGCTGGGATGATGGCAGTGAGGGAAGAGCGCGAGCCTTGTATTCAAAAACCACCGAGTTGGAGATGATCTGGTTACTGATGGCCACCTGTAGTGTCACCAGACCGGTGTCATGAGCTGGACAGGAGGAGGAAAAATATCAGTCCAGCCAGAATGCAGATGATTTGAAAGATAAACAATATTTGTTTGGACACTACCCTAATTTGGGAGTTTGTATGAAGTGTAAAATTAAAAAAATGCAAAAAGATTCAAAAACACCCGATGGCTTGTTTACTGGTTTCCATTAAAGATAGTTTTTATTCACTCAATTGGATTACATGCATTTTAACGTGTGTTACCATAAAAATGATTGTTGGTCAAAAATCAAGAAACAAATAAAATAAAACGTAGACTTTATTAAAAAAAAAATCATTTTCCACACCATCTTACCTGGGCAGTAGCAGCGCAGCACCCCTGGCTGGATGAGGGAAGCTGGGACTGAGATCTGGTCAAACAGGCAGCTGTAGTTGGAGCTGGCTTCCTGCCACGGTCCGGTAATCAGCACCTTCACTCCTCCCTGGAAAAGAGACGGGAAAAAAGCATAAAATACACAAAAGCCACAACTGTTGTGTCTGGTTCGAGCATCTGATCCTGGTGGTTTGTTGTACACCGCCACCTACAGGACAAAAGCAAGAATGACACAAGGTAGGAAATAAACGCTTTCATCGATCTCTTCTGCCCCCGTGTGGACAACTGTGGTACAGCATCTTATATTCGCTACACCAGCTGCTAGAATAAACACGACGCTGCCGCCTAGTGGTGATAATCGGTATTACAGTTAACAACATACTGGGAGAGCATTGTGAAATTATTCTATTTATCGAGGAAATGGTGTAAGGCTCAGTGTTTACTGGTTCAAATACACATTTTAGCTTTGTAAAAATCCATTACTAAACATTTAAAGTACTCTTTTTTACATGTCTTAACTCAAAGTTGAAAATGATTTCAAATGATATTTGTCACTCGCCTCAGGGTAGGACCACTCGGGGGAGTAGTCGGTGACCATGAAGAGCCGGCCTGTGGCCTGAAGCATCCCCATCCCCTGGGCCACAGCTGCAGAGACCACCTCCGTCATGTAGGACAAGGAGCCTGCCTCCCCAGTGCTCCCCCCTCCTCCAGCCCCTCCACTCAGGGACTGGGGGCTGCAGCAAGGTTGAAGACAGAGCTCTGAAGGGTTGTACCCGGAGCCCCTGGTCCCTCCATCCTCCTGGCCTTGCCCGGGACCCCCACCAGCAGCGCTTTGACTGTCCGAGCTGTGGGAGGTGACCAGCTGGTGAGCATACAGGGCCCCGCTAGCAGACATGGTGGCTCCGTTTCCATCCACTGAGATGAAGTCATTGATGAGGTCAGAGAACTGGTTACCAAAAGAGATGTCAAAGTGGTCCAGATTGATCTCCATGCCTGTCCCACCCGTTCCCCCATTACTGGAGGCTCCTCCTAGACCTTGGTGGGTGTTGTAGAGTCCCTGGACCATGCCGGGGCCCTGAAGGAGGGGCTGCAGCTGTTGCTGCTGCTGGGAGCAGTTGCTGCCGTCACCGTTGTTATTTCCATTATGAATGGCGGCCTCTCCTGCACCTCCGGCACCTCCTCCGCCACCATCCGAAGTCTGCTGTAGGTAATGGTTTCTACCTCCCAGCTCCCCGTTTCCAGCCCCGCAGGCTTGAATGTGGTCTCCTGGCTTGAGAAGATTCTCAGTTCCGTTCTCAGCACCTCCAGACGGACTCGAATTAACGCCGCCTGCTTGTTCTAGACCAACCACCTCCTCGTTCTCAGCAGTCAGACCCGGAAAAGTCCCCTGGTACTGCAGCAGCTGGAGTGAGCCGGTCTGTCCGGAGCCTTCTGGGGGGGAACCTCCATTACAGTTTGCTCTGTGTTGAGCCTGGTGAGCCTGATGGTGGTGGTGGAGGTGTCCGTTGCTTCCAGGGGAGTCGGTCTTCACCACCTGCATGCCCAGATAGGCCCCAGAGTCATGGGAGTTGTGCTCCATCAGATGCGTTTTCTGGCCAATGTTGGCTCTCCCCTGCTGGGCTTGAGCTGTCTGAGAGGCGTCCTGGAGGAAGAAGTTGGGTGAGCGGTTCTGATTCTGCATGTGAGGGCTGGACATGGCCGGACCAAAGCTCACGCCTGTGGCACCGGAGGTGTAGTCCTGCTTGGCATCGATGGCACTGAAGTCCATCTGCTCCAGGGTGGTACTGGGACTCAGACCTCCACCAGAAGGAAGCAAGGAGCCTGTGGGGGTCAGAGTCAGGCTGCTCTGGCCCGAACCGGCGCTGGATGACACAGACACCGCGCTGCCACAGTTCACCACCCCCCCCACCTGGTAGCCGCTCTCCGTGGCCAGCTGCTGCTCGAAGGACGTGTCCTCCGTCTTGATGTTCTTCACTAAAGCGGAACTGAAGGCGTAGCCGCCGTCGGAGATGGAGGGGGACCGCTGCAGACTGCCGTTGGCGCTGCTGCTGTTTCCGGATGAAGACGAGGACGAGGAGCTGCCCTCTGTCTTCATCGCGCTTCCTCCGTAGGTCTGTCCCTGCTTGGGGTTGTTTAAAAAGCAGTCAGGGTCAAAGTTCATGTTGGTCTCTGGGATCTTGATGCTTCCAGAGTCCAGACTGCTGGACAGCACCAACTCCTCGGACACCCCGGCTGTAGACAGAATGGACAGGCTGTCCCCCGCTGCCGTGGTGCCGGGTTCCCCCACGCTTGCGCCGGGGAAGGCGAATTTGTGACGGTCAGGCAGCACCAAGCCCTGCGAGGTGGCGTCTGCGCCCATCAGGTGACTGTTGGGACCCCCGGTAGGGGACATGCTGTACACGGGGTCGCCCGTGACCTCCGACATGAAGACGCTCTGGGGCAGACCGGACATAACAGAGGCCACGTGGCTCATGCCCGTTACAACGGGACTGTCGGCCATGTCCGGGTCACTGTTCAGGCCGCTGCTGATGGAGACGGGGGAGTTCTGGGTGGTGTCTGGGACCTCCACCTGGTTGGTGGAGGACACCTCTGTGCTGTTCTGGTGCAGCAGGGTGGGCTTGTGGACTTTGCCGTTGCGTTTTTCCCGCGCGCTGCCCCCTCCGGCGCCCCCACCGGGGCACTTGCCTCCTCCGTGGGAGCTGTGCTCGGTCTTGCCCTCTGAGACATCGTTGTTTTGGACTTCGGAGTGAGCACTGCTGTAGCCTCCAGAACGGGGGTCCACCTTGGGGGAGATGATGCGGTGTTTGGCGCTGTTGCATTTGTGGTGCACGCTACTCCCCGCACCTGTAAGAGAACACAGACAGCATAACCGGCGTTAGAACTCGTCGCAGAATCACGCCGCTGAGTATGTTTGAGAAGTGCTGGGCTACTTCTGACATGATACCCTGAAGGTTACCAGTAAACCAAAATAAAGCCCCAGCAACCCCTGTAACTTTAAACCCTCCATCTACAATAAATCAACCATACGGTTATGAGCTTTAATATTTTTCAAGCTAAATTCTCTCTTGGGAGAGCTCCACTCCATGGCTCGCCCCTCCTTACCCAGGGTGCCCGTGCAGAGGCAGTTGTGAGTACGAGGAGGCGGCTTAGTTTGGTGGCTGTCCAAAATCTGCTGCACTAGCTGCTCCACTGAGAAGCCAGAGCTGTTCCCATTGCTGCAAGTCCACTTGATGCCATGAACTGCCAGGAGAGAGGATGAGACACAGATGTAAGCAGGCTCGAGAGACCACCGGCCGCCCTGTCGCCCAGCTTCTGTCCTCCCTGTCTGCCGGGATCACTCGTGTCGATCACCCTGCGCTCTCACGCCAAGCTCGAGTCTGCCACCAGTCTTTTAAAAGTGCACGTGAATGGGCGAAAGCAGCCTTTTAATGCGACGTGCTTTAACTTTTCAAGGAGGGGAAAATCGTGTGAATATTTCAGACTTTTTTAAGATGTCGCTCAGCACGGAAGTGCAAAGGAAAAAAAAAAAAGGTAATCTTTTAGAAGCGAAGCATTTTTTAGCAAATTCAAGCATGCTCTGATTCAAGTTTGTTCCCCTTCACCACGTCCCTGAGTTAAATATGCAGGGAGATTTAAAAAGTGGGCACGATTTGGAGCACGTATGGCCTAGCGCATGTTTGCTCGTGAGATAAAAGAAACAGCGAACACGGGTGGGGCTGCTGCAGATGAAAGACAGACTTAGCGAAAGGGAAGCCAGGAAAAAAGCTAGCAAACGTAATTGGAAGACTGTGATAAGAATATGAGCCAGAGCCTTAAGATCTCTGGGCAGATTGCAGGCTGGTCACCGGCAGATGTCAGCCCAGCGACTGTGATCACCCCGAGGCAAAAACACCGCACAGACACCTTCGTCTTAGAGAATTACAGGGACCGTTCCAATCAAAACGGCAGATGTTTTCAGCCAATCATTCAGGACGATAATGTTTATTATCCCTGTCAGGCTGGAGGTCCGACCGGACCTCGTGGCTAGAGTCGCCGTTCGTCTCCTGATGACGTGCAAGTAAGATGGCGCTGGTGCTCCTGACAGGCGATAATGCCGCCATTGGTATCTTAAAAACACCGCCTTGAATCCCCGTCTGTGGCAGCAGGACAGAAGTGTTGTTCAGATGGGCTTGACAGAGCAGGAGTGAGAGCCTAATTTGACAGCTTACATCCACCGTGTCGTGCCATCCCTGTTCATCTCTGCTGCCCTGATCCCTCATGCCCTATACGTGCCACAGGCCTCCTAATCTGGATGGGCATCACAGCCGGAGGCTCGGGGCTTGTTGACGTACAGTTACCACCGTGTCTGCCTGTCCGCTCTCCTCATTCAGAGTTGTGTAGCAAAGGAGACATGACAGGAGCAGCGCCGCTAGGTTTAATCCCGGCGGCAGCAACAGCCGAGGCACCGAACAACAACCCCGTCACATCACCATCATCCCGATGACTCCATCCTGTCACGGGCAGCATCGCACAGCCCTCACGACAAAACACAGCTGATCTGTAGCACACACACATCCCATGCGGAGCCCTCCGCTCCATCGGGCACTGCGAGCGATGCGAGCCAGAGTTTATGCCATGTCCGGCTCAGTCTGTCTTCCTCTGGTCTGTTCTTTTCTGTCTGTCTAGCCTGGAGACAGGCCTTCTGTCTGTCTGAGTGTTTGTTAAAGCCGCTCATGCGCTATCTGTCAGCAAGCTGGGGGCCTTGCTGGGAAGAGTGTTGCGTGTTTATTGCATTAGACCAAGAGTGAATCAAGCCGGCCGCCTCGTCCACGGAGCTGCAGTGAGTGAGTAGTGAAGCCACTATCTCCTTCCCCCCATCTCCCCTCTCAATCTTTCCCCTTCTTTCTCACGAAGCACCGTGAAAGGCTGTGTTTCACAGGGCTTATAAACTGGTGTGTTTGAGCGTTAGCTTTGGTGTGTGTGAACGTTTGGATGACTGAAAGAGCCAGCGTATGCGTGTCATGACGAGATGGGAGAAGTCAGGTACCAAACCCACACAATTCAGTAGGTTTCTCAGTGTTTTTGTATTTTTTTAGGACCTCAAATCATTTAAACATTAAAATATTGCAAATTGATCAAATATAGTGACTAATTAATATCAATATAGACTGTTTTTCCAAGCAGCCAGTGATGAATCAGAAAAGTGCTTCATTCAAGCAATACTAAACCATGCTCAATAAAATATATAAGCATAACTTTTTAAGATATTGATCACTTTGGGAAAAACAAACAACGTGTTATAAGTTGATTTTAACTTAACACTCAATAACGCCAAGAAAATACAGCATAACTTCGTTGCGCTATGCTGGAGATGAGGGTTGTTCTGAGAAGTGGCCACTAGGTGGCAATGTTTCTCCACTACTGAGCCTGTGTTGACATGCTGCTGGTCCAGGCGAAAGACACTGGGGCAGAAAGGAAGAAAGGAGGGAGAAAGCAAAGACAGAAGGAGGAATTTGTGCTCTTTATATAGCCCAGTCATGTAGCCTGGCAGCTAGAAGGCATCATACACTCGCCAATTTGTCCCCACAACTCCCAAAGTTAACGACTTTACGCATTACTGCAAATGGCAGTTAGAATTTACATTAAGCCGCAGAGAAGTACAGTATGCAGGATTTCAATTGAAAGATTTAAATGAGTATGAGAATAGAGCCTATAAAGCCTTTAGCTAGTTCCCCTTTTACCACGCCACGTCACCACCATCACTACTTTACTACTGCCAGACGCAGCCAAAACACACACCGGTTTTTAAAGTTAGCAGCACTTTGACTCCCCTCAAGGTCCCTACCTAGCTAATATCTTCATCAGGCAAACCCTGACTTTGTGCAAAATGCTCCCAAATTCTTTGGGCAGGTCTGGAGGCCCATAAAAACACAAAGTGCATCTCACATGCATTAGTAAAGCTAATAACAACAAGGATCAATCCACCGAGGAGGGAGACAGCCAGAGAAAGTTGGCAAAAGGGGTGGGGGGTGGGGGGTTTGTGGTGAGTCAGACATTCTTGCTCCCACGCACTAAAATGAATCAATAATCAGCTTGCTCCATCCTCTGCATTGGCTTTGTTCACGGGCCAGAGAGGAGGTGCACTCTGGGCCTGGCCGGAGTGGTGCCAGAGGTCTCGAAGAAGAGCTGATCTCTGACCCATAACTGGCAGGCGGCTCCAGAGAGATCACGCAGGCAGGAACTCTGACCGAAGATGTCTTCTGACTTAGGCGCTGAGGGCACTTAGTGTACCAGCTATCAGCTAATAGAACAAGACATTAAATCCTCAGACAAGCACAGCAGCCACCAAGTTAAATTCCTCTTTCCATGCCTGCAGACATGCAACAGCTTTTAAGGCCTTTGGAGTGGAGACAGCAGCTGTTTTATGCATAAATGTTGGTACTGATGTGCTGAGACTGTAGAAACGGAACCTTTCAATACTCACACATGGGCTTGAGCTGACCGATCAGCTCCTCCTTGGTCCACTTGGCCCACTCCTTCTTGTCTGTGTTGATGGAACACAGGATGGGACCACATGGTTTCCCACAATCCTCAATGGCTGGAACATTCAAGTAATGGACGAGCACGATATCAGGGTTCTGTGAGTGAAGACAGGGAGAAGATGCTCTCAGATTAGGGCGCTTTCTTAGGGATACACTGCAAAGTGACACTCAGATTGCCGGTGCTGAAAATAGAGCCGAAGCAGAAATTCCGGATGGAAGATACGGACAACAAAAGCCAGGATCAGACGCGTACGTTCACAAGCCAGAGCAGAGTCAGGAGGCAGAACAAATATGGGATCAGAGACAGTCTCACTCATTATGTGTCTGTTTGCACCTCTGAATGTGTGCTCGTTTGTGCGCACAGCATGATGTGCGGCTTTATGTGCATGTGTGTCTGCGTGTGTGTTTGATAATTGCAGTGTGCGCTCATGTAACGCAGCATTTTGACAAGTCCTCCCACATGCTGATCCGATGCCCTCAATTAACTCCGCCTGTATATACCAAGTCAAAACTCAACAACTTGACGCCTGCAAATTGTTACTAGGTTACTGTGGCAAATTCCCTAAATTGACAGCTTATGAATAATAGGTGGCTTTGAAATGGATGTGGTGCTGCTGCGAGTGACATCAATTCACTTCTATAATCACAAAAAGCTTTGATTACAGAGCACGGCGCAGACGCACACAAGGAGTGTTCCCATTTCACTCCTTATCGCTTCCAATTTATTCTAAACATCCATCTGCTGTGCTGGTCCCACCTCACAAACACGGCCTTATATCCTGGTACACAAATAAGAGCTCCGATGATCACAGCTGACCTGTGAGCAGACAATTTACGCAGGCAACCAGTTTATGGAAGGGAAATTCTGATGCATGAATGAACACACGCGCGTGCACCTGCAGCTGAATGAAACGAGGCTCGGGAAACCTTGATGGTGAAAAATGCTGTGACGGTCTGTGTGTGTGTGTGTGTGTGTGTTTGTGTGGCTGCAGTTTGAAGCTTTATCAGCACTAAGTGGCAAATAAATCAAAGCGCTGCTACTGTAGGTCTGCGCTCACTCTCAGAGCGCGCCATTAATCTACAACTACACCTCCCACTTTCTCTCCTTCTTAACTTTCATCAGACAGGGTGTGGCTGCTGGCACATCCATCCCAACGAGCGCTTTTGAAACAAAGAGAAGCCAATAAAAAGAAGAGCTTCAGCTTTGTGGTGTCATAGCTGCAGCAACAAGTTGCCTGTAATGTTGCTGGAAGGAGGCGTTGGTGTGGACACCGGCCGCAAGAAAAAACGGCACCTTATTCAACCAAGATCCGCCAGATGGCGTCTCCAGCTGTGCCAGGAAGAGAAAAAAAAATGCTCTTCATCTTCACTTGGAACATATGTCAGACGTGGGCGTGTTTTCTTTTAAACGTGCGCTTACAGAAGGAAGCTATGTCGAATGTATGAATAGCAGTTAATATCTCCACCAGAGAGAGAGAGAGAAGGTCTAATTCATTAAACACCCTAACTGACAACAAACGCAGCACCCACACTCCCAGCTGATTCCTACCTTTTAACACACACACACACACACACACACACACACAAGAATGACAAAGGGGAGAGTCATATGGCAGCTTTACAGCTCTTCCCAACACAAAGATTCAGACGCTGCACTCTATTATTAGGTATCCGCTACCTGTCACTCCGAGCTTTCCTTGTCTTACTCGCCTCTATTTCGCTCTTTCTTATTACGGATCTAATAGTTCTCTCCCGGCTGTCGGCCCAAAAACCACACAATGAAAATGTAAGGCATAACATAAATCTATTGGGATGCTAATTTAATTTAATTTCCTGCTGGCTGCTTTCTTTTTCCACTTTGTAATATCAGGAGTTTCTACTCAGGGAGTAGGAAGGGAAAAAAAGCTGAAGGGGAAGTTTTTGCCTGGATACTATTTTCGAGAGAAAACGAGCTCTCATTAACTTATTGATTAATCGTGTAACGTAGTCTTCTGCGTGTTTTATTTCCCCCCTCCCTGTTTTCTCTGCGAGTCTTCGGGCAGCTTTCCAGCCTGACTTCCAGAGTGGAAGGGAATGAGTGGGATACAGCTGCAGGAGCCTGTGGTGTACATCCAGAAGAGGGTGTCCTTAAAGGTGTGGGTATCACTGCGTACATGCTTGTCTGCCCCGGTCGGCTGTATGGACGCTGTAGGTACAGAACACGCAGCCTGCTGGCAACCTTCCCGTGCGTGTAGGCCAGCGGTTCACGTGACAGGGCTCACCAATGCATAAACAAAACCTGCGTGTAAAATGTTGCATTTCTCCAGCCAGCATTTGGATGTTGCTCTGTTGTGGTAATGTTTACTGCAGCTCCCCAGAACAGATGGATAGATGTTGAGATAATTACTAGAGGAGTCTTGGGGAGGCAGCCATGGGGGCGGGAGGCCTGTTGAGTGGGTGGTGGAGTGCCACCCTGCCCCTCCTTTCACCGCTCTCTCTCACAGACATGAAAAAACATCAGCGCGCGCAAACGCAATCACACACACACACACACACACATACACACACACATAGGGACTCAGTCATTCACATTCAAGTCAAAAATGCTGTGGAAGACGAAGATGAAAAAGTTTATATGCCAAAACACTTATGAATATGCAGGACATTGCCATCGCAACTGAAGGATAAAGGTGCTGTTGTAGCCAGGCAACAGGTTTTTCTGGCACCCACGCACTTAGAGGGAGCAAGTGCTCCTATAATCTCTGAGTGAATGCCTGCCTCAATCTGAAGTCATCCACACTGTTCTACTCTAAAAGGCAGGGTGGGAGTGGTGGGGGGAGGATAATGGAGCCGAGGACACAAATAGATGTCAGTGGAGAAAAAGAAAATAACTGTATTTTGTACTAATGTATGGTGAATGTGCGTGTGTTGATCTGCAGTTGAACTTTAACTAGCAACGATGTACTAAGGAGTAACACCAGGGAAAGGGTGGTCTGCTGTCTCATTAAGCCTCCGTGACCCTACCACAAATCTGCCAACCCCCCCTCCTTTGCAAAAGCTGCTACTCGAACACTCCGACTGTAGCTCATTAGGAGACAGAGAGGGCGGAAGAGATTTCCAGGTAGTCGCAGAGACAGAGACAGGAAGAAGGATGAGAGCACGGCAGCATGGTTGTTCCTTACATGCTAGGCCCCTTTTTCCCCAACCCACCGCTGCAACGATAAAAACTCCATTAACATGAGAGGATCCTAGCTGATAGGGGATGCTTCATTCAGCGGGAATGAGCCTGGGGGTGCAGGGAGTGAACTTGTTCCTCGGTGATAAAATAACCCCCACACAGGGAGGCGTCGGGGGTCGAGCGTTCAGGCCCCGTCATGAGGAAAAAGCAGACAGGAAACGCCGAGGTGGAATTCCTCTTTTTTCCACAGCGCTGTGGAAAACAAGGAAGGTGGTGATGATGAAAAAGGCTGTGAAACTACGTCTCGCAGACTGGAGGGGTATCCAATTCGGGCACGTCATGAAAGCACCAACGGCCGGATGTTTCGTCACAAATATTCAGCACCGAGGTACAAATGCAGAGGGGAAGTGCGTGCGACTGTTTGTGGATGTATCGGTTCCTTTATGCTTTTGTGTCTGCCTACATTAAATCATAAATAGCGTGTGAATGAGTGTCTGGAGGCAGATTTCTGCATGTTCGTTGGCGTACACACATCAGTATGCGTGCAGAAGGAGCTCAATGAGCTGTGAGTGTGAGGCTGAGTGCATCTGCTATTTTGACTGCAGATTCAAGCTGTCTGAGCCAGAATGGTGTTTTAGAATTTGTGGCAAGCACCTTTGTATTTGTAAGTTTTTGTGAAGATTTCGCCGACGTGTGTTCTGTGCCACGTGGTCGGAGGGGTTATCGGGGCTGCGCTCCCCTGTCCGTGCGGGGGCATTCACCCTGGAAGCTATACAGTGATGGATGGGATGAGGTGCCAGTCAATTAGGCAACCTTCTGGCCTGCGGCACTGAACTTGCGGTTTTAAACACTGACCTCCCCCACTTGTCCCCAAAATCCACTCGTTTCAAGGACAGCTGAATCCGTGGCACCGCGAGATCACCTCCAAAGGCGCAAGACTTCTTTCTGCCTGTTCTTGATGTTGGGAACCTTTTTTTTTTCTTTTCTTGCTCAGTGCCAAAGGGTGTGTTTTGGAGTGTGTGGGCGGCCGGATGCTGCCTTGCCTCGTTCAGATACGCAGAAGCGCAGACACACACAGTAACACGTATGCACACACACTGAGGTAAACAAACCCCACGTCAAACCAGGGTGAGAAAGACAAAAACAGCCTGAAGCTCCTGTCTAGGTCGTAGAGCAATCCCCCATCTGACCCGGCCTACTCCTGTCTACGACAAACTCTTTATATAAACTTTTCCATTTTTAACATGCTAAATCCCAGCGTCCGGAGTCCAACCAGTGTCGGAGCTGCCAAGCTAAAAAGATGCCTGGGTGGGCGTAGGCCAGTTTACGAAGGGGTTTCTCAATGTCAATTGCCTCAAATGCCTCCACCCAAGGTCTGGGAAAAAAAAAGGCACAGCGGGAGGCCCTGATTTAAGGAAGATTCACACTTCACCTCTTTACCTCCACTACCTAGTGCACTGGCTGTGAGATATGAAAGGCAGAACTTTTGAGGAACAGGAAGAGGCCAGCATGTTTGAGTGTGTTTCAGAGGAAGCCAGGGGCTGAGGCCTGTGATGTTTAATTCAGTAGCACATAATCACTCCGACGGAGTTGAGAGCAGGGCTTTAAATAACTCAGCTTAGAGGGGCAGAACTGCTTCACTCTGGGTGGGGGAATGCAAGTGTGTGTGCGTATGCATGTGTGTGTGTGCAGATGCACATGCTTACTTCCTTGTGTGTGTATGTAAGTGTGCATGTGCGAGCACATTTGGCATTTCTACATCTGCGAGCGTGTAGCAGACTGGTCCTGTGTTTTTATGTGTGGTCCCTCCCTGCTTTGTAATATTTTATTTGTGCCGTGCAGCAGAGTAAAGGAGGTGTTTGTTGCTGTGCCAAGCATCTGCATGCATTTCAATAAAAGTCCTGAAGACCAGTATTCTGAATGCCTGAATGCGAGCAGCATTCTGGATGCCAAGCTGGCGGGCAGGTAGGCAGTAAGTCAGGCGGTAAGCCTGGCAGAGAAGCACTGAAGTTCATTTAGCTGCCACAACCCAAGTCACAGTTTACAGCCTACTTATTCTTCCTAAGGCTCTCACACAGCACACAAGCATCTCCATTAGTTGTGCTGGTCTCAGGAGAGAGGCCATGATGCCCTGGGGCAAGCTGTGGAAAGGCCATCAGGAGCCCGTCCGGCTGCAGTAACAGCCTTGGTGGAGCCTTTGGCACCGATCCTAATATTCAGCCACCGCACAGGTAACTCTTTCAAACTAAAATACAAGGAGAGAGAGAGGAGGTTACCGAGCTCTCTTTTAGGACTGTGTAGTCGCTTGTATGATTTTTCAATTGTTTCCACACCAAAACAACCTCTGAACCTCTGGCTTTCTCACTCTATTCTAGCTGCTCTCTCATTCCCGTGTCTTCCTTCCAGGGCAGCACAGCTAATACCATGTCTCCACACTCCCTCTCTTATCCTCCTGCTCCCTTTTATATCAGCGCTGGGTCTGATTTGTTAGTGTGTGTGTCGTCTTTCTCCCCGTGCCAGTCAACAAGGCGTGCTATTTATGTGCCTCTGCCCACGTCGGCGGGCGAATCAGGACTTCACTGGAGCAGCCAGGGGAGAGAGATGTGCTGGTGCATTTCTAAACAGGGAGTCACAAGGAGGACTGATGTGTGTCCAGGAACAAGATCATCCACCCTGGGCCCGTATCTGCTCCTGCAACGCCCCACTGAGCAACAATAGATAACACCGGTTGCTGCATCGGTGGGAACTGTTGATGTATCAACAGCGGGACATACAGAACACCTGTATATGTGCATAAATGCACACATCTGCTGTGTATTTAAATAGACTCACGGAAAACAAATCCCAGAGAGACTTACACAGTGATGGGAGCATGGCTGCAGGACTGCTCAGGCTCTGTGCTCTGTCAAGCATGGTGAGGGCTCATTATTATTACTGGACTGGATACTGGAGCAGACCCAGAGCTCAGCTTGGCAAGAACTCTCTCTGGGACACACACACACACACACACACACACACACACACACACACACACACACACACACACACACACACACACGAACCGGCCTCCACACACGCGCATACACGTGTACACAGGCACACACGCGCATGCACACAACATACGAACTGGTAATCAAACATCTGCCCCAGGGGGAAAAAATGCTCATATGGTTTCCTAGCAACCGATAGTGTGTATTGGGTCCACATGAAAAATGGAAAATAAAGACGCTGTCTGTGTGCATCGGAGGAAAAGAGAAAAGTAGACGTTAATAATTTGCTTTGAAGACAGAGAGATTTATGGACTGAGGAGCCGACTGAGAAGAATGATGAGCGAGATGTGAAAAGGTAACAAAAAGACTGACAGGAAAGGCAGCACGTCTGCCACCCTGTTCCCCCGACATCAGCATTACCCCGACAGCTCTGCAGGGGCAGTGTTGGCTGCAAATTGATCCAGCAAAACCAATCCACCCACAGTTAAGGTCATGGGAATGTGTGATCACAGCTCGCAGCAAGATCATCATGGGAATAAATCAGTACCCTGCACATTGTTACAGACATGTAGCAGCACTACAGGGGAGGGGATTATCCAACAGGCACAGCTTCGGCTTAGAAAACATCCTTTAAAGACAGAGCTCTGCATCACTCCAGGACCGAATTAAAACCACAGAAGTTGCAGTGTGCTGACGTTCCACAGTAAGGTGAGAGTTCCTGTTCAGAGTGGAGCAGTTCACTCCCTGCCGTGCTCTGTTCCACGAACAAAAACAGAGTCTCATTCACTTGATCATTGAGCGCGTGTGTGTGGTTCACTAGATGGCAGTGTGTGCGACTGTGTCTGTTCATGTTGGGAACATTTGTCCCTAAATTTCTTTGTTTGTGTGGGTTAGGGGAAGACATGCTATCTCCATCCAGCAGCTGCCAGAGGCTTCCCGAAACAAGCGCAGGGCCGTGACAGAGACAGAGCGACCGCAGCCTTCTGCTGGTGTAATAGGAAATTAATTGAGACCATCAATATGGTATTAATCATTAAAGCACAGGTGCTGAGGTGGCGCTTTGCTGACTGTTGGCAGCACGTGCACGCGCACAGTAAATGTCTGACCCGCTGTTTGGTAAAATGAAGTGGAAACGGAAGGAAAAAATGGGGGAAAAAATGGATTCATTGATCAAAAATCACCCACAATCGACCTGTGACTGGTGAACAACAAGACAAATGTAGTCTTCATCTCTTCTAAGCCTCTCGATTAGGTAGTAAGACAGAAATTGAATGGGGGCGGGTATGTGAGGGGTTTTAAAATCAGAAAATGTCTTGTAAATGTGAAAACATTTATCTTAGCTCCGTGTTTTTTATAATAACTAATCCAGTGCAAAGCAAAGCAGAGCGAGTGAGTGCAGGAGTGTTGGTGTTAATCAACCAGAGGAGAGCCAAATTGCAGCAACCACGTTAAGCTGTTAAGCACACCATGTCTCCAAATTGTTGAAGGTGTCTCACTGAGATGAATGCAGCTCCTTATGAATAATACATACACACACACACACAGACTAATATCACACACATGCTTTATATATGCACGTACAAATGTTGTCACTCGCAGGTGTCTGACACAGCGTGAGGGGCCTGACGCAGTGATAGTCTCAACAGTTTGAGTGCGAACCCCCCCCTCACACACACACACACACACACACACACACAGACACCACCCTGTGTATGTGCGTGTCAAGTCGAAGCCTATGAAATGTTTATGATTCAGGACTCTGGATGAGATGGAGATTGATCTGGATTGAAAGGCAAATAAGATTGCCAAAGCCCACAGTCAGCTGAAAAGAAGGCAGAGGGTGCAGACCAGGGGGGAGAGACTAGGAGGAGAAAATGCATTAACACAGGTCTGGCCCTGAGAGAGCGGTGAGTAATGAGCGCTTCCTCAATACACACTGAATACTAAGGTGAAATATGGTCACGCTATCATGACCCACTGCTTGCCTCCCTGCAAGAGTGTGTGTGTGTGTTTGCCTAGCTTCTGTGTGCAGTTCTTCAAAGAAGCTCGGAAATTTAAGACAGTGAGTGAATAATTTACAAAAAAAAAAAAACCTAAAAGAAAACAAGCAAAGTTGCTTTAATGCAGACAGGAGCATTTATATCTCCGTAAATTACCGTGAAAGTAAAAGATCTCCCAATTAATTCCCATAAAATTTTGTCTGAGATAAAGCCAAAGTACAAAACATGTGGATAAAAACATTCTAATTTTGAATATTGATGGCTGCCACTGGCCAACAGGGACATCGCCAGAGGCGGCAAATGAATGCTATCAATTTGCTATCTCATGGATATCTGCCGGACTAAAAATGAAGATACAGTTACAAATAATTAGCCACTAATGATATATCTCCAAAAATAACACCCTCAATTTAAAGGAGCGTAGCCACGGGATTGATCATTAATATGGAAAGTAAGTTGTAAGACTTGATCAGAAATCCCAATGAATAATTATAGAGCTGTCTTAAGTTACATGTCAGAAGATGACATGTAACATAAATATGTAATTTTCATGTGGAGACACAGAACACACACCATTAGCACAGACCGGGCCTGGGCTCTCTTTTACACTCTGCTGCTAAAATATCAGCTTTGATTTCACGTTTCTAACAGTGGAACATAAGTGGAAATGATGCCACCAACTAAGGCCTTTTTCAAAGGCCTGGTGAACGTGTGAATGGATTAATGTGTGCGTACCGGACAGATGGAGAGAAAAGACCCTTTGATGTAACCCCCAACGGTCCTGGCCAGCTTGTAGGGAGAGGAACAGAGCTGAGGCCACCAGAGGGTTTGGGTCCAGGCCCCGGGGCCCGTTTGTTCCCTCCCCCTCCCAGCCTGTCTTCCCCTCCCTCCTCTGATCAATACTGGCTTCTAATCACTGACGACAGCATGCTAGTCCTCCCTTTCTCTTATCTCTTCTCCTGCTTTTAAAACCTTCCCTTTTCACAACTGTGCAAATTACAGTCACGAGGTTTGTGTGACTCGGTTCGCACCTTCGCACTTTCGTCACTGAGCATTTGTCAGCAGATTTCGGACACACTCGAATGCGTCAACAGGCTCATACCAGGCTCTTAAAATGCGTGCAACAAGATAAGACGACATCCTTGAAAAAGCAACTCCTAATAAACCCCGAGCATATTAACGCGTCCCCGTATTTCAGAGGCTTTATCCCAGTTATCTAATTGCCCCACAACTTTTTCCTTTAACAAACTAATGAACATGGCTGGATGGAGGCTCGGAATCACCATAGGCTGCGATAATATAGCAAAGCTTTAAACCCCAAACTGCATTAGAAGAGCTGAATAATTTGTAGGAGAAATAATTAGGGGACAGAAGAGCAGGCATCAATCCTGGAACACTGACAGTGCCCTCGCTGGAAACCACCTCACCCATAAGCCAAGCCTCCATTAGGTATTGTCTGGGGCCCACAGGCTAATTTGTTTGCATCAATAATACATTCAAAGGATTTATCTAACTTGCAAATGAGTGTTCATTTACTAGTCCAAAAGGCAGGGAGGAGAGCAGGCGCCGGCGGAGAAGGTGTGAAAGGCTGAAACAGCTGGTTGGGGCTATCTGGGACACAGTTAACTCTTTGCTGGGCTCTACAATGGTGCTTTGAGCCTGCGATAAATGCAGACACTCAAGCAACTGAAAGCCTTACTGATTGCTTTGACCATTTGATATGTGCACAAGTTCACAGATCAAATTGAGGAGCATTTTGATCCCTTAACGTCTGAGTGGTACCGTTGGTTCCGCCAGTGCGCATGTAGGATAGAAGAGAGTTCAGCGTACTGGAGAACAACAACGACTGGAAAGGCTTCAAAAATAAAGCAGAAACCCCTGGACAAGCACAACTCGCGCGGCAAGGGACTGAGTGTTCTGTACGCCGATGACAACGTGACAAAGATGAGTGGAAATGGGCATCTCTGCGGAGAGATGAAAAATCAGAATAAATGAGGAACCGAGGGCAGATCTTGGGATTTGAAGACTTTGATCTCTTTACTATGCAGTCAACCACAGGTGCAACTACGAGTTCGAAGGACAGAGATTGGGAGGGATGGGGGTTAGTAAGGGGTTATGGAGATAGAGAGGGGTGAGGGGGGAGAAAAGGGAGAAGAGGAAGAAAGCTGGCCATGAGCATATGCTGCCTTTCGGTGCCAAGCCCCACTGGCTCAGGCAGCCCTACGCATACGCTGTACTGCCGCTGCCACTAAAGTCTCTTCCAACACCAACATCACTGCACTACTTAGTCAAACAAAGCTGTGGAGATGAACGTGAAAAGACCGAGGGTCTTCCCAGTCAGAGAATTGCCAGGTTAGGGATGCTTAGCCTGGATAACACAGCTGAATTATGCACACACTCTTACTGCGTATTTACAGACTAATGGCTGCCAGATGCTGGGGCGAAACGTGTGACTTCTGTGTCACATGTAGGAAACCTATACAAGGTGCAAGTAATTGCTTTCGCTTGATGGATCATTAGCTGTAAAATGGAGGCATCAAAAGCACAAAAAATATAGTGAAATTATTTAGCCCTTAATCAGGAATTGACTGGCCATAAATCAGATTTCACCGTGTTATTAAACTAAAGGGCATATGGACAGAAGAGCTGGGAATGGCATCAGCATTGTTTTGGAACTGTGCTGAACGCAGCTCCCTGCTGGGACTCAGAGCAAGGACAAAAAGGCCCACCAATGAGACAGATCCAGACTGACAAACAGTCACGACACGCACAATCGCCAGTGCACACGCTACACAACCAGACGTGTAATAGACCCAAACAAGAATGTGGACACACAATCCCCCTCAGATGCCCAGATAGATAATAACAAATGTTTGTATAACACAGAAATGAAATCCTGGGTTCATCTTCCTATGTGAGCCTGGCAAACTCAATTCCCCTCTGACATCCAGCCGCCTCACATTGCACACCTTTTCCTTGTGAACGATTGGGGTCAGTATCTTCACATAAACACCATCCGCTGCTCCCCCTCTCTCCCCTCTCTCCTTTCTCAGTGAACGGCTCCTGAGCACTGGTGCATATCTACACAGGAATGGCAAGGGCACCGAAGAGAGAAAATCAATACTATATCTCACCACTAAGCACAATTCCAACCAAAAGCAGCTGGAGTTTGCAGGTTGCTCCATAAACTGAACGGCTTCATCTGACTGGCGCTGTGTCTGTGGATTGCTACAGAGCTCAACAGCACAATAGCCTGGCCAGAGCTCGCTGCACACACACACATAGATACACACACACACACACACACACGTGCAGGGTTCCAGAAGCTGAAGATTAGCAACAGCAATGGGGGGAAAAAAAACCTCACAAGGCAGGAACAGGGTTGACAAACAGACTCTCTTCTGTCACAAAGAAGGAAAAGCACCTCTGGACAACTTAGCCACACACACACACACACACACACAAAAGTACAGGGAACCTTAAAATACTTGTTCTAAAAATAGCAGATGGGAGGTGGAAAACGGGACTGAGGCTATTATTATTGCGCACACGTCCTGCTTGGTCCCACCAAGGAAAGGGAAGAGACTAATGATTTTCCTGGTACAAGCAATTAAAAAACTATTTGTCACCTGCCGGGCTGAATATGATGTTAGAGGCCTTGGCACTGTACCACAAAGTAGGTGTGTATATACATATATATATATATATATATATATATATATACATATATATATTTTATATACACACTCACTTTTCTCATTAACTCACACCCCCCCCCCCCCTCCGACACCACATTTTTTTCCTCTCCCCCTCCCCTCCCACACTCACATCTCTTATATATATATATATATATATATATATATATATATATATATATATATACATATTTGTACACACACACACACACACACACACACACATATGCTTGCTCTTCAGAAAATGTATTCAAGAATTCATACAAACATATGAATAGATAGAATATATACAGGTGGAGTTGGGGGAAACAGAGAGGAGGCATAAAAGGAGGATCGACAGTATAAATAGTAGACGGGTTACAAGTGGACCAGACAGGGCCTCAGACAGCTCACTGCCATCACAAAGTCATGTAATATTTAGAATTCAGCCACTGAAAGTCCCTCTCCTGCTGTAGGGCCTCTGGCTAAAATAGAAATGTATATCTACCCCTGATACCCCACGTCCCTCTCACCCTGAGCGCACAGAGAGATGCTTCACTTGTTTTCGATATCCTTCTGTCTTTCTCTCCAACTTTCTTTCTCTTTCACTCACTCATTTCAAATCGACCCGTCGCTCCTGCTGCACCGACCTGACTGACGCTTCATCACACACCAAGAATTTGACGTGTCTCCAGATTAGTGATCTCCACTGACGTGGAATTCCTTTTTGTTTGGCGTTTTGCCGTTGATCTCTCTCCTCCTGGCTTGTGGGAGGCATCTGCCCGCAGACTCTGGAAGCTTCAGATGGGCCGCACGGGGGGGGCAGTCAGCCTGACGAAAATCTGCTTGCGATTTATAAGGAAACATCCCCTGATTTTACTCTAGGACACTACAGGAGGCAAACGATATAAATGGTTGGGGGAAAGTAAATAACATTAAGGGGAGACTTATGCCGGCTTCGGCCGATGCAGCACCATCCAGATCAAGCTCTGACTCGGCCGCAGTAATTTATGAGGCAGCTCGTTAACGTGGGGTGATTTGCGCTGCTCGTTTGCTCCCGCTCATCTCTACCAAATGATATCATCTTCTACCTCTAATCTTCTACCTCTAATCCCCCATTCGCGAAGCTCAGCCCCCCCTCCCCTTTCTTGTTTTCTTCCCTCCTGCCATTCTTTCATACGTTTCTTGTGCCTCCACTTCTCCTGCACCCGATCTCTCTGTCTTCTCAGGTTTGCGTGGGTGAGTTTTGAGGTGGGGGAGCAGACGGAGACGGCAGCAGAGCCGTCCCCCTGAAGGCTGCGTGCGCATGTGTGTTCAATGTGACATCCATCCTGATCAAAAAAAAAGACTAAAAGAAGTCTGGCTTGACTCCGAAGGCTTTATGTGCCCTTGTAGTTACTTTTTCACTGCCCCCTACTGAGGAAGAATGAGAGAAAAAAAAAGAGAGAGAGATTTTCTCTAAAAACTTGTGAGGGGAGAAAGCTCAGCCATCCTGGGAGGACACAGCAGCAAAGAGAAATAAAAGCGCGGATGTGGCCAAAACCAAAGACAAAAGGAGAGGAAAAAACAATACAAGGGTAGAGCAAGACACAGATCAAACAAATGTTCATAACAGAGGTTGTTATCGACAATTAGACGAGCCGAGTGTTGTTTGTCTTCGTGGTAAAACCCCTCAGGGGCTTTCTGAAAACCATTATTCTCCTGGACGGTAAATTGCTTATATCACCTTGGCCAGATATCTTGGCTTCTTCATAATGGCTCATCATAGATCAGATGCAGCTAGCAGGCTGATTTTCGCAATAAAAACAGTCAATTATAGAAATGGCAATCAGAGCTGCGGGTCTGACTGTTGACAAGTGGTAGCTGGTTAAAGGGGGATAGAGATCAATATCTGACAGAAGCAGAGCGAATGCACCTTTCATACCAAGCCCCCTCTGCTCGTCTGCTCTACCTTTAACACGCGTCATTCCAGTCTTCCTCCTTATCTCTTTTCCCCTCCTTCCCCGTCTTTCCCTCCAATGACATGTCCAAGTGATCATGTGGGGATGTCAGCCCTCACGCGCTGCTAATTGGGGCTCAGAGGAGTAATCAGGGCAGGACAAATCAGACAGTTCTGGTCATTAGCTGTGACCAGTGTTCTCCGGGAAACTGGGAAATGTGTGCATACTTCTGCAGCACGACTGTGGCTGCATGGTGACATGAGCAGGTCTGTGGCTTCAGCGGAGACAGAGAGATTGACACCAGACATAAAAGACCACTGCGGCGCCATTTGGCTCCGCTCCCTAGAAGACACAAATAAGCCTTCCCAGCGACAGCCGAAAAACAGGGATGCTGCTGACGACGCGCTCCTAAGATGTTTTAAACTCAGGCCTCATTATTAGCACGGTGCTAGCACGTTCCCTGTTGTGGTTACCCAGCCATTTCTCCCGTCTGTGTAATAGTGGGAAATATGTGAAATATTTGTGTCAATAACAATCTGGAAAGTCATAAAATATATACATGTTGATGGCTGCAACCTCTGAGATTGGACGCACGGACCGAGATGAATGTCAATTCATCTTACTGGCACAGCCTTAACCTTTCAGGATAACTGAATTATTTAAGGAGTGCATACCTGTTGTGGGCCTCTGGTTCTGTCTGGTTGGGAAGCTGCACGAGACTATTTCCGTGCACGCCTCTTCGGCCGCAGAGTAAAAATGGCAAGACAAATACAGCGGGGGATTTGTGATAATTGGCTGTGCTGGTGGGCTAGACGACGGGCCTCGATAAAAGGTCGCAAACACTGAGGAACAGATCAGTCTGCCTGGAGGAGGGCAGGCTCAGCGTGCCTCCAGGGTTTAGCTCAACTTCCCTCTTTTTCTTCATAGCAAGGGGGAAAAGGACTGGGGCCATTAATTAAACACTAAAGTAACCTTCAATTTGTTTGGAGGTCAGAAGCCCTGCTGTCAGTGATTTGGGCAGAAACCAACTCCAGTGTAATTCTATTTTTTTCCCACCTTTGAGTGAAAGCAGAAGGCATTAGAAGTGATGGAAGGCAGAGGGACGCATTTGAACGTTTAAAAGTCAAGCAGATGTGGGGAGCTAATGTCAGTGTGTGTGTGCGCGAGAGCTCGCTGGGAGGAGAGGAAGTGGAGGAGACGCCGGAGCCACAGGGACATGGCTCACACCCCGACATGCTTGTGAAGCAGCTGTTCTCCTCATGGTGGAGAGAGGGGGTTGCCAGCAGCAGCAGCAGCAGCAGCAGCGTGCTGCCGAGGACACCGCTTCTCAAACCGAAGCACCGAAAGAGAAAGGCAAATGCAAGCGCGCACGCTGACAGCTTTACAGACGTACACACATAATACATGTGCTGCCTCTGCCTCTGTCAGTCCAGTGTTAATGCCTTGAAGTGAACAGTCAGGTGCTGGAGTCAAATTCATATGCTCTGAATTTCATATTCTGTCGAGATGCATTTCCATTTGATACAAACAACAGCCTGCATAGCTAAGGGCAATTATATTTCTACTGACTCCATTTGCCCTGAGGTTGTAGACAGTCAGTCAAAAGCTCTCCAGGTTTTCCTACCTCTCCACCCTCTCTGTGAAATCAACAGAACGGTTCCTCGGTTCATCCATGATTTATCTCGGTGAAATATTCATCGTGTAGCCTTGCATAGTCTGGACGTATTTGATGTGAATCTGGACCTGACAGCTCTGCTCTGTCAACAGACATCAACCGAGCCACTCTGAGTCCAACACCTGTCTCCCACCGCTCAACACAGAGGTAACTAAACCGGTCTGAATGAATAGAGGAGTCGGGCAGATGTAAAGAGTCCATCTGTCTGCCTTTAGCCTGCAGGCATGTCCGCTCTGGGTGTGCAGCTACTGTATCCAGCTCGCACGGATCTTCACAGCAAACGAGGCTCTGAGCTTTTCTCATTCAATTAAAGAGAATGAGGGAAAGAGAGGTCTCAGCCCTGGCGGGAGACGTGGTGGTCCGAGGTGCGATGAGCACAGGCGTCGGGCAAAAACAGCAAACAACATCAGACGCGGATAGCAAGAGTTGGGTTCAGCACCACGGAGAGCACCGCGAAGGACCTGCTGCTCCTTAATCACGGAGCCATCACGGCCACAGCGATAACAAGCACAGTTATCACTCTGCCTGTCCAATTCAGTCACCTTTGAATTACTCTGTAAATGAATATTACTGAAATACTGTCTAATAGTGCCAGAATGATCAGAGGGACAACAGTGACAACTCATTTTCCTACATAACACTTATTCAAGTGGTTCCAAAGTCATTATACTCTGAAGGACTAATGTAATAAGAAAAATGTAACTGCGGTGAATGGTGATATTAATAATGTATTCATGTGAGACTGAGAGTAGAGCACAGTGGCCTCAGCTGAGAGGAAGAAAGTGATAGCTGTGAAGAAACAAGGTCGTCAGCATTCCCTCCCGCCCTACTAGCCATTTCATTATCTCATCCCTCTCTCCTCCTCTTTAAAGTAGGGAAAAAAAAAAAAACCGGGAGAGGCTATTGACCCCTCTCTGTGTTCGTGGCAGGCAGCAGGACAAATGAAGTTCCCCTCAGACCCCCTCCGTATTAATATCATAATTACCCCCACCTCTGTGGCCCCGTCGGCCAACGCAAACTCCACTGTCTGATTTGATGGAGAGGCACAAGCAGGGAATTACATTCGATTAGCACTAAACAAGAGAAGAGGACACAGCAACAGAATCAATCAGCTGCGCAGGGACAGGCCGACTTCTGCACGCGCGCACGTCAGGACCAGCTCTTCAACAGACCGGTGACGGGAAAATGGAGAACTTCCGTGCGCAACGTCTGTTTTGACGGTTGTTACACGGAATAAAAGGTCTCATTTCATCAAATCTTTTGAAAAGGGACCTTTTGTGACTGACAAACCACAGTCTGCTCTGGGCAGATCACTGTCTCAGCTGCAATTTGGATTCACCGTTTGCGATGGCGGATAAACCGCGCTGGTGCTTTTCTTCAGTCGCTGCCACTCGCAGGAGTGGCCCAGACATTTTAAAGTGGTCTAATACCACAGAGATGTAGAGGTTGCAAGGCGGTGATGAGGAGATTCAGAGTGAGAGGTGAAAAGAACAAAGAAAATGAATGGATTGAGAGAGAGCCCCCCTCGCAGGCCTTCGTTCCTGTCCCCTGTCTCATTACCCAGGCTTTAACTCAATAAAGAGTGGATAAAGAGTGGATAAGGAGGCACACACCCACAGGCAAACTCCCCCTCCCTAAAACACCTTTCACCAAGTTCATACGGTCTCTCTCTCTCTGTCTCTGTCTCTCTCTCTCTCTCACACACACAATCATTACATTTATCTTCCTGCTTCTCTCTGTTTAGTCTAACTTTTTCAAAGTTGTGTCCACCTCACCGGCTCTCTTTTCCACAGCCTCTCTATCCTCCCTGTCCTCTGTGGTTCCTCTCTGTTGGTGCTGTGTAACAGGACTTATTTCCATCCTGGTCTCTCTGCGTCTCGGGATGCTGGATGGCTGCAAATTTGCATTTTTCACTCACTGGTGACCTTTCCCTGTCGCCACTCTGGGAGCTCCAGTCTCCGCGCTGCTCTGCTGTTGACAGACTGCCGTCTGCAAATCTCATATGGACACAGCAAATGGTACAAAGGGAGTCGGTGACAAAGGGTTCGGGGTTGGACTGGAGAAAGGTGGAAAAGTGCAAACTAGAGCTGACTGAAAATAGCTTCAGAGGCAGCGACGGTCTGTCTTCATCTGCTCAGATGTGGACGGTGGTGTAATCTTTTATCACGCTTGTGGTTCCCTGTCAGCACTGATTGTTTGCAATAAACCGCCTGCAAAAACCTGGAGCTCCAGGAACGCTCGGGAAAATAAATCAGTATTTTATATTTTGTGATATAAAAAGTTTGGGTTTTGATTGACTGGAGATGTACCTGCGGGCCCTGTGAGTCATGAAAAGAGAATCTGCTGAGCAGAGTGAGAAAAGGAGTCGTGAGGGCCAAGGATTTACCAAACCAGTTAATGCTCTGCAGTAAGAGAAAAGTTGAGTCAGTGAACACCTCAAACTTTGATGAGTGTTGATGTACTCGAATCCTAGAACTCACACACGGCAAGAGACAGAAAGCGGCATTTAAAACAAACTAACAATCAGGGAGTGGCCCTTTGTGGCCTGAGCTCAGCTGTAGGACATCCCTAAATGTCTGCGTCTGTACTTCTGTACGACCTGACTCTAAAATCTTAGGAATGGCGCTCTCATGCACATATGATATCAGTTATTAACTGACAAAGCACAGACCTCCACCAAGCAATGATAAAAAAAAAAAATCCCCCCAAACTATTCCTGGAACAAGTTAGTAATTCGGAAAATCAGCAAAATGTACTCAGTGTGTTATCCAAAAGTAGACTTTATGTTCATCTGGACTTCTTTAAGTTTATACTTAAGTTTTTTTCGAGTCAAACAAATATTAACGCTGTAAAAACCAGATCCTCCTTAGTGGAGGTAAGAATAACTGATCAGCAGAAAAAAACGTGTTCGGATCAGAAAATGAAAGCCGGGCTTTAGAAGACAAACGCTGATATGAGTTCCACCACGTTTGGGGGGAATTTCCTGGTGTAACGAGGTCTACGGATCTCTGCTCCATCATGCCAGACAGACGCTGTTGCAAGGAGCAAATCTATTTCTTGGTAGCCAGTAGAGAGTGATTACAGCAGCCAGGAACTATTTTATTGTACATTTGGGAATGTCAGTATCGTATTAAGATAGACATGAGAAAAAATGTGAATCTATATTTTAAAGGCAGTCCTAAACCCACTGCGAAATGAGAAAATCAATAAAAGGCTTCAATGACAGTCGGCCAATGGGGAAAAAAAAAGGTAAAAAATAAAACACAGGCTCACGGTGTACATCAAGAAACATCTCTGATGGCTCAAAATGAGGCTGACACACTCTTTCCGCGTATTTAATCATGACGTTACTTTTGATACCATGCTGTACCTCTCTAATTATTTGAAAAACACACTCTAGTAAAAAATAACCTGGGGTTTGTGACGGAATACGAATAGACGGAAATGTTTTTGCCCATTAGTGCTGTTCCTGACGCCCATGACTCAGACAGACAGACACACACACACATACGCACAGAGTGCTTTTGTTTGTCGCGGGAACACTAATTGTTTTAAATAAGTATTTGGGTTTTGTCAATGCTGGCTTTCATCTTTTGTCTTTTCCTAACAAGTCTGCTCTCATCCTTCGCTAACAGCCGTTGTCTTCTGGGTGGGCTGGGACTACAAATGAAGTAAATGTGTCTTCTGGGTCTCTTCAGTACAGTGGGAATGGTGTGGATTTACTCATCTGTCCATCTATCATTCTACCTATCATGGTGCTCGTGGTGCTTTCAGCTAAGCCATATTTTTGGTATTTTTCTTTTATGCTTCCTTAAAAATGCCGTGAATGAGCCCCTTCAAACAATCATAGCTGCCACGCTAAATGAGAATGATGAGTTTTGCTGCAGGGGTGATCAAAGGACTACTATTTACAACCACTCTCAGGCAGCGGACCACCGTAGGCATCCCAGACTGCACGGGGCACGTCTTCCATCATGCTTTTACTGCCCATCGGAGCAGCTGTTAGACAGAGGAGATGGCAAAGCTTTTAGCGGCATGAGATAGCGTCCTCGGCCTGGACGCCATGTACGGGCAATGCCATCAGGGAGGAGAATGAACTGGGGTAGATAAGGGAAATGGAGGCTTGGAGGGGAAAAGAGAAGAGAGAAAGGGGGTTGGAGGAGGAAAGGGTTGATGTCTGCCTGCCGGCTGTCAAAGAGAAAGTGCTTTGGTTAAATGGAAACTGATATCATGCGATTCTTTATAGTTCTAGCTGATAGGCCGCTGAGTCGGAGGCTGGAAGGAAAAGCGTGCTGAACCACAGAGACGGAGAAAAGGAGCTCTTACCTGGAGCAGCCAGTAGCACCTACGGTGGAAAGTAGGGATAATGGAGGAGTGCACGTAGCAGCCATACAAACACTGGAGGGAAAACAGAAAAGAAAGAGAGATTTAGGTAGAGAAAAAACAGCCAGAGAGCACTTCTGAACATGACAGCTGCAACACTTGAATTTGTGACCTCTTTCCTTCTCGCCGTAAGTCCCACGTGCACCCACTAGCAGATGGTCAAGCTATTGTTCTGAGAAATAAAGTGTGAAGGAGAAAGTGGATCAGGTTAACCAGCGAGGAACACCTCAGCCCTGCCCCACACTCGCCTAGATTCCTCCTTCTCTGATTTCCACTCTGATCGTGCGCCGCTTAGAAAGAGCCCCTGACAGGATGATTCAAGTGCTACTTTCCGCACACCCTCCTCCCCAAAAACCCCCACAGGGCATCCCTGCACATAACTAAAGCACAGTGTTATTAATATCCTTATCGTAAACAGATAATACTGTGCCTGGGGGCTCGTTACCATTGAGAGAGCTAGGCAGGGCTGATAACGCCTTCTGCTATTGGGCAGAGGGGCCAGGAGACATTTCTCAGCAGCCGGCAGCAGAGAAAAATGCAACGATGCACCGTGCTGTGAGGAACAGGAGCAAAGCGCCGCTCCAGTCCTCTTTTCCAGTGAGAGCCCCAGCCCCCGCTCCCACCAGCCTGCTTTTTGCCTGCTCACAACAGGAGCTTGTAGCACTGCCCAGCCCAGTTCTCAGAAGTCAGGAAGTGTGCTGTGATACTGTGGTGTGATACAATATTTGTGAAAAGCTGGGCATGAGGTGGACCGCTCTCAGGACAGGACGCTCAGTTCTTCCTGGAATAAACCAAACAAGCGGGTCTGGCGGCGTGAGCGGCGCTGCGATCCACCCTCCTGTAACTCCACAGCAGGTGTATAGACACTCCCTGTGCATGTGTGGACCTCAAAGCGTCGCTCCTATACTCGCACAATACAAACACACACACACATGCAAACACACCGAATGTAAAAGAGGGTTTTCTCGAGCTCTGTAGATCCGAATTGGGGAGTTGGTATGGAAGAGGCCAAGGGTGTGTAGTGGGGCCTACACTGTGATGAATAGGTGGCATGGGAGTGTGCAGTCGGCTCCACTTGTTTAACTCAAAGCTGTAGTTCAAAAAAAAAGAGCAGGGCTACAGAGAAAATCAGTCTATAAACACACAAGTGTCTGATTAATTACACCTTGAGCTACTGCAGAGATACACAGACCTGGGACGTTTCAGACACACCGACACAGCTGAGCAGCTGTTGTTCTTGAATCGGAGGGACATTCACGCATCCAGACATCCCGTGACCAATTCCCGAACAACAGGAGCCGTATCGGCTTCGGCTCTTTCTCCAGGTGTTCCATTGTTCCAATCCCATCTATTGTAAAGTGATTTCAATAGCATTGAACTCTGCCTGGGAGAGTTGGAGATAGTGAAGGCATGCAGGCATCCCCCCGTTCTTATTTTTTGCAGTACTCTCATCCATTACAGCTGTCTGAAATAGGATGTATACCTCCACCCACTCCCATTGCTCTGCCATCCATTACTTCATGCTGGCAACAGACAGACACTTCCTCCCACTCCCACAGTGCACTGAACATCACATTACTACAGTAAGCCACAACCGCTAGCAGCTCACCCGTTCCAGCTGTACAGATTTGCAAGGACTTATGCCATAAACTATACGTTTTTCTCCCGGGATTAGGCAGCAATGATGAAATGAGAAATCTAAGTGACGTATGCAGGGTGCAGCCGTGCGTTAAAGACATATTTACGTTGCTGAGTGGATGCTAAGTAAACACCCTTGTTAATTGTGATTACAGCAAATGTTTTGATATATCATGGTTAATGCTGTTGCAGCCCGAGGGCGGGCTGTGGTTTCAGCAAGCAGCTGGATGCAGCCAAGGCCGGCTCCTCAGGATTGACAGGCGGACCAGTGCAACAGGCCCCTGTCACTGGGGCGACTGGGGAGTGAATAAATTAGCCCCAAGGCTGCTTTCCTTTCCTGTTTTCTCCATCTCTCAACCACACGGTGCAAGCAGGCAGCGTAAAGCTCACCACCGCCGTTGTACCTGTCGGTGTCAATGTACAGCGGGCATCAAACACAAGCACAAATGACTGTATTTCCTCACACTTCCACCCAAAGCCACACCCATGCAGAAAGGATTGGACAGTATGTTCCACAGCACAAAAACACACCCACGCGGAAAGGCATTTTAAGTTCAGACGCTCGCTGCCGTGCACCCGTGTGCACACTGGCACACTCAGTGGTAGCAGACTAAGATATAAAGGCCGGCCGAGATACTTTTGCGAGCACAAGAACGCCCACGCACACAAAGCTCATCATACTCCAGCGCTTATCAGTAATTCAAGACGCATATCAGTTACTGCTGTTTCTGCTGCTCTTTGCATGCTGAGCGTCTGGGTGACAAAGTGACGCCAGAAGAACTATTATTTGCTGTCTTTGGGCTGTGACAGATGACAGCACATCACAGGGCAAGCAATTAAACCCTAATTATACACACACACACACACACACACACATGTCCTGTCATAAACACCGCAGTTTGAGATCAGGCACCAAAAAAACACAATCAAAAACAAAGTCGGTTCGGCACGCACACATGTGCACAAGCGTGACAGTGTGGAATTCACAAGCAGGGTGTCCATAATGTATTCATGTGCTGTCACTGCGGACAGCCGGGGAAAGAGTTACTGCGACGTGTGTCCTCCAAAGTCAGACACTGATGCAGCAAATTTATTTGGTGTTGTCACTCATGCAAACGGCCAAGGCAATGAAAGCCTGCCCCGGACCAACGAGACGGTATTAATACCTGACCCGGACACACCCCTCCCACGGGGCGTTTAACGGGTCCTGAGTGGAGCGGGATCGCAGTTCACACACAGCAAGCAGAGCAGACAGCCCTGTGATAAACAGCTCAGCTTGAATAAAGCCCTCACAAATAAAGGCAGGGCCAGTGCTGGTTACCTGCTCTGCCTCTGGAGGCCAACGCTGGCCCTGGCCAACCTGTTACCCTGGCAACACCTCCGTTCCGTTCATCCATCATGTCTGACAGGTGTCAGGTACAACTAGAGACGGCTGTGTTGAATGCAAAGTCTGTGAAGGCAAAACTGGCTCGGGTTGTGTTGAGGCTGTGAGAGAGGAGACTCGCTCATTAGACCATAATGATGTGTGAAGACATTCCTAATCAGAGATTGGCACCTTATTTATGTTGGCAATTTAGGGAAGGAAAACAGAGGCTGCCACACATTTGTCTGTCTGTTGGGTTGCCAGGTCAACTGAGAAGACCACACGAGCACAAACGAACGCGCACCGGAGGCTGGCAAATCCAAGACACAGAAAAACACCTCTGCTTGTTTGTTCATTTAGTTTGGTTACCTGTTTGTTCTGCGTCATTCTCGCTTTTTATCCATTACATCAGGCAGCTAACTAGATTTAGAAGAGATTTAGCTCAGTTAGCATCGTTAGCCAGCAGTTGAATCTTTCCTTCACGCGTGTCAGTGCTCATATAAAAAGGTTTTTGTCCTGCTGTAGTGAGCGAGTGTTTTGCACCATCATACAGCTGCTGACACGGACGTCCACACGTAATCACTTCTAGACCAGCACTTCATTAGACCGAGCGTCTCATCGTGTGTCAGTGTCTGTGTGCATGTTTGCATATGTCTGTTGAGATGAACGCCCGGGGCGTGTGATCCTGCCTGGGGCATAGCAGCAGAAATAGAGCTCTCGCAGCAGCCAATCAGGCTGTGCTATCGGGCTCCTTTTGCGGGGGGAATGTGAAAATCCATACTCAATAGAGATTCATGGACCATGCAAGATTCAAGCTACCCTGGCTATCGACAGCATCCATGATGACTATTGATCAACCAACGATTCCCGGCCCCATCCAGATGTGATTAGATGACTTACAGTTAAAAAGTGTCACTTCCAGTTTGGAGCATGAGCTCATCCTCAGCTAATGCTGCGAAGCGCCACGCTGCATCTTCGTCAGCTGCTCTTCTCCCTCCCTGACTGTTCTGTGCCAATCAAATTATGTGTAGCGTCTAGTGGGACGCCATTACGCCCAGCCAGGACGCTATCTCACTTGCTAATTCCGATTCATGGTAAAATGGACGGCTCCTGTGTCTTCTGTGTCTTTCTTCCACGGTGACCACGGCTTTTAATTTTCCTACTGCTTTTTCGATTAAGATTTGTTTCTGTCTCCCAATAAGTCAGTACTTAAGCCTCAACAGGATTGTCCCCATTGCATCTGAAGACTTAAGCAACGGCTGATGAGACATTATACATAATAAATCAAAGGAGGCTCGGATTTATCTCTGCGGTCCCCTCTGTTAGAGCAGCTGCAGCCTCTGAATCAGTCAAAACCGTGCACGCTACAAAATGAATTGGCACACTGTAGCCAAGCTGTTTCAGACAATGAAAAACAAACCAAAATTCCTCAACAAAGCAAAACAAATGACGCTCTGGAAAAAAATGTACGCGTTATGGAAATGATCGCCTCTAAAAATAGCACACTCATTGTAAAATCAACACAAACATTTGATAAACAGGCCCCGAAGAGGAGAATTAATTAGCCACGCCGGACGCGTAAACACAGCCATACATCAAGTTCAAGAGAAAAACAATAACAGGGCTGAGGCAGTTAGAGAGAAAGGCCTGACCGCCTGCCACAGAAAGCCCCCGCGCTCTCTGGCCTCGTTCCCGAAGCTAAGGAACAAACTCAGAAACAGAGGAAATTATTTCCTGGCACAAAAATAGGACGATGAAGCTGGACACGGGACAGACGGCACACTGGACAAAGTGAGAAATGAGAGACAAAGAGAAGAGAGGCAGAAACACAGATGATGAACGGATCTAAGGTTTACAGCTTTGCATGTGTGAGGAGAAACACACACGCACGCGCACACACACACGTCTGTCTCGCTGACTGAACTGAAGACACTGTGTCTGTTGATGCTAATACTAGCCAGCTGGGCTTGAAGCCAAAGGCATTAAGTGGAATCGAATTCCACCAAACTAGCTTTAATCAGCAGGTTTTTAAGGTTAGAATTACTCTTCGTCTCCTCCAGCCCGATGGCCAAGGTTAACGCGGACACGGGCAGGGGCTGGGCGCTGCTAATGGGATGGAAGGGTGGCAGGAGGCCCGAGGCGTGCCATTGTACAGCAAACACACACGTAAGAAACATGGCTGTGCATTTCTGCTCGTGCTCGGTGACGCCCGGAGACCACGTTAACACACAGACAGGACATTCTGCGTCATATATCGGGCATATATGACAAAAGATTTAGAATTTATTTTGTCGTTCCTTCAGTTCATCCTGTGAGCTAAATAAAAGCAGCCAAGTTGGGAAAAAAAAAAACAGATTTAGGCGATAAATGCAATTATAGGGGTTTTGTAGAATACCTATAAAGTCTGCCTCAGTTCCACTTTTGACATTAGTTTAGATCTTGTTAGTAAGGAATGTAAACAAACCTTGAACTGCTTCTGTTACTATAGCAACGCCTGTTCTAAAATCTGTGTGGCATAAAAGCCCATTGGTGAGGAGTCAGCCCTAAAAGAATATTGAAATCTGTGGATACAAAAAGCGAGGTGATGAATGGATGTATCAGGCAGTTTTTTAACTGACAAAGAGTCCATAAAGGCGCAGCCTTGACCTCATCCTCAGCACAACAATGGAGCCTGCCGCTAAGGGAGCGCTCAGAGAACCTTGCAGCACTTTGGATTCTTAAAAGTAAAACTTCTTCTCACAATGTGAGTACATGACTGAATACTGAACTGGAGTCTTTCGGTTCAGTTTAAATCTTTTCTCTCCTCAAACCAGTTCAGCACTAAGAAACTGAGCTTTGGTAACTTTTGCGATAACAAATTTAAATAGCTCTTGTTTACCTTATGCGCAGTGACAAGATAATATAGGGAGTTATGTGTATGTACTGAATCACAATTAAAGCTGAATGGTTGGACTCAAGGAAAGCAATAAGGCTGTAAACTGCCCCTCGAGGGATAAATAATAAAATAATAAAAGCGTCGCAAGGTGAGATGGCCGCTGCTTAATAAACACAAATGGCATTCTTTGAGTCTGCTTGACCGCCCATTAACCTTTGCTCATGCTGGCTGAGGGAAAAGGGAGCACAACCTCTGCATTAATGAGATAAACCCTAAAACACACACACACACACACACACACATACACCAGAGAGCTGCTGAAGATGACATCACATGCTCAGCCTTCCCGGTAGGGGCCGGGGAGGCTGACGCGCTGCCTAATTGTGAGAGAGAGCCCAGATTTGTAATGCTCGGCAGTACTGTTAGGGCTGATTAGCAGCGGCTCCTGATTTCTCCCCTCACCGTGATCTATCGGCACTCCAATTTTCCAATATCTCAGCGTGAGCATGGAAGAGCCCAGAGACGCCGTAAATCAAGACAACTCCTCCCGAGCAAGGAGATGGGATGGATGGATGAAATCTGGGAGGAAGGGAGCAACACTTCCAGCCTGTTTGGAAACATGAAAGGGAAAAAAAGGGAAAGTGGTTGTGGGAACGAGACGACGGGCGCTCGTGCGGAGCAGAGAGGAGCGTACGTCGGGAGGACGTGAGAGAAGGTGGGAAGGTGTGGAGGGGAAACAGATATGATTACCAAGGAAACAGCCAGAACCCCCCCCCCCCACGGAAGAGTGTGGAGCCGACAGAGGAAAAATGGGGAGAAGGAAGAAAGGGAGAGGAAGGACAGAGAGAGGGAGAAAAGGAGAAGAAGAAGAGTATAGAATGAATGCTAACAGGGAGCCCAAACTCAGTTCTGAGCTTTATCCTTCACAGGCGGAGGAGCAACAATCGCAAACACATTTTCTCTCGCCCTGGCCCTAAGAGAGATAAAAAAGCAATTTGTATTCTATTCCTATTCAGCGTCGCTTGGCCTGTTTCTCTGCCTGCATATTTGTAAACACAGCTTTGTCAGAGCAGCTTAATCTTCCCAACACAAACACAGACTACGGGAAGGAGGGGTGAGGAAGGGCGAGGACGGGTGAGGAGGGAAAGAACAGCGAGGAGGAAGTGAGAAGGAGGTGAGGGTGAGAAAGGCTAAAGAGTGGCGGCGGGAGAGAGAGGGAGGAAGAAAGGACGCTACCAGTGTTAAATTGCTGCCCCACGACCACAACAACTGACACATATTCAAGCGACCTGGCAATTTTATCCAATCAGCAAACAGTTTTCACCAAATCAGTCAGTAAATCCTGTAAACACAGAGAGCTGCTGGCTTCAGGTGCTTCACAGATCGATCCAATATACATTCTATTCTCGCATCCTCTGACTGCATAAAAAAAAAAAAAAATTTAGATTCTCAAACCCTGGTGCGGCGTTTCCTTCCTACAGAAAGAAACAAACTCTAAAAAGCCAACTTTGGGATGTTTTGTGGCCCGTCTCTGCTCTCCCCGACTGCCAGGTGAGGTTAGTGACACAGCGCACAGGAACATGCGTGGCTCCTCACGCTGCAGAGGCCGTCCGTGACAGATGGAGGAGGCAGGCCCGCGTGCCTCCTCCGCTGTCACCGCGCCTCTATTTAGTGCTCATGCAGCACATTCTGCCTGCCATGAAGCTCACAGGTATGCACTTTCAGGTTTCAGGGGCAACTAAACCACCTTGTGCAGGCTACAGGCCAAATCACACAGTTATGAGGAAGGACAAACACATTTCTGAGTCTGTACATTAAGGCATGGTGAAATAGAAAGAGAGAGAGAGGGTGAGGCAATTGTCTGGGCGCACATTCGCTCACAGAGGCGTGAAATTAAGCAGAACGACACCTGCCAATATGTGTTGCATTAAAGTGCACCAGGTTCACCACGCTGCTTGGCCTTCGATATTGCTCTGTATCTTTCTATCATTCTACTCTTCCGTAAAGAGATTTCTTTATTATTTCACGCAGCCCCCAATTTAAGACAAATAGCTGCACCATCCGCTCAATATTTGGAGTAATGACACAGTCAACACACTATTTGGGCTATTATAAGAAAACAAATATGGCTGAGCTAAAGCTAGCACCCATGTAGTCGATTCAGAGCAGCCAAACTGTGGAGCTGCTTCTCTGCTGGTCGAGTTTGTGTCTGTCAGGGCGTCCAAAAGGTCAACAGCACACTGGAAACTGAAGCGTCTCCTGGAGCTCCCGGCTGCATAGATAACCACCTGATTTGGCCAGACAATAAAATTTCGTGATAAATAAAATAAAAGTTCCGCGGTTTCAACAAGTGTCGACACAAGACAACGTGTCCTTTGTGTATCACGACTATCTGTCTGAAGCCTAAAAATTTTGGTGATGATGATGACGCGTGTACAGCAACGGAGAGACAAGAGGACAGACGGACAGACGGACGGGGGGAGTCAGAGACACACAGCAGGCAGATGGAGGAGCCTGAGAGCCCCCAGGCAGCCCTGTGATGAAGACAGTGGGGAACACAACCCAAAGAGTCCATGGAATGTTCTGATAGTGATGAGGAGATGTAAGTTTAGAAACTGGGATGGCAGACAAGAGAGGAGAGAGAGAGAGAGAAAGAGAGCGAGAGAGATGTAACGAAATCAGCTGGTGCACCAAAAAGAGAGAGAGGCTAGCAAATGAAAAGTGACACTTTAATTCGGAGAGCTTCTTCTGCCTGAGTTATTATGAGATGTTTGTAAGCCGGCCTGTTGGTGCATCTCCCCTGGCCTGGTGCCTGGATCCCTCTCACCGAGGAAACCTGTGGCGCTAACCTGTCCTTATCTGAGGCGCACAGCAGGGGACAGCGCTCTGCCACCATCCCTCGCTTTCATCCTCCCACTTCCAGCATGGATGTCGGCCCCCCTTCTTTACTACAGCTCATAGACTCACACTGAAAAGGTCTCTTTGATATGACCAGAGTGCCCCTGGACCCCCCCCCCCCCCCCCGACACACACACTCTTCATTAATTACGATTACTCTAATCTGGAAAGCAAAGCTTTCGCTCTGGCTTCACAGAAACACTTCTGGACACTGTGGCGCACTCGTGCTGCATAAAAAGAACCACAGAGGAGGAAAAAAAAAAGACTGAAATGAGATACAGAAATAAAGACAAAACAAACGGTGTTTGGGTGACACTTTATCAGATCACTGAAACTCATATTTGTTGTAGCGAGAACAAAGTAATAAAAAGACACCAGTAAAACAAAGATCTGGATTATTATTATCATATTTACAATATCGCATAATGTGGTACCAGCCTAAATTGTTTATTGATTTCTTTCTTTTACCCAGATTCATCACATCTACCTGTGAGATGCTTTCTCCTCAACACAGTCAGTGAGTTTGTGGGGAATCCATCACCGATTCCTGAACCACACTTAAATCAGATTAAAAACAAACCCGAGACCACTTTCACAGGAAACTGGGATTTTAAAGGTAAGACAACAGAACCAGAGGCCTGAGAAGCAAATGATTTGACGTTCTAGCTTTGTGTTCACATTAGGCCCTGATAGGGAGTATGATTTCCACTTCAGGAGAAGGAGACCACGGGGGCTGTTTTTGGACCAGGGTGGCAGTTAGATAGCAGTCCCGATAAAGAAGACAGTCAGATAAAGGAGGCAGACGAACCAAAGAAAAGGGGTTATTGGGGCACAGGGATTCACAGGCTAAAACACACCGTAAGCACCAGACAGGTTCAATCCAGCAGCTAGCACAGACATGGTAGCTAAGAGAGAGAAGGTAGTGAATTCAATCAGAGGAAGCGATATGCAAACACATACACACACACGCACGCAAACACACACAAACAGAACTCGGACAAATCCACCGTATGAATGTGCAGAGGGAGCTTGATGAGAAATGTAAAAGTAAAGCAGAAAGGGGAGAAGGACCCAGAGCAAAGTCAAAGCCGGATGAGAGTGGGAAAGAGAGAGTGAGGGATACAGAGACAGACACAGAGATGGTGGCGGAGGGGGCAGTAAGTCGGAGTGTGGACAGGTCTCCAGAGGTTGTAATATATAGCATCGTTTCAATCTCTCAGCAGCAACTACAGCCCTCCTTTTTCATATCCCACCACAGTCTGAGGAAAGAGAGATACTTCTGTCCTTCAGAGCCAAATCGGCATTCAAGATGATATAATGCGCTCATTTTTTGACATTATAGCCCCAAATCTGGATGGTTATTTGTGGCTGAATGTGCTCTCCGTCCCCATTTTCCCTGGAAACGTCAAGGTTACTATTGGTAAAGGATGGATATAAAATGCCAACATCAGACATGTTTCTATGTTTGTCTTGTGCCGTTTCCTCTCTCCCAGAGAGGTTTGAGTCCAACGGTTGATTTATCTGCTACATGCGCCATTAATCCTGAGACCATGCATGGCTCTGCTGAATAATTGATTTCTGTGCTACTGTAACTAAATCCATCAAAACAATGACATCTTACCTCCTTCTGTATCACTTTACTTCCTCTTTACCTCCTTCTTCACATCTACCTTCCTATACCTTCATAACACTTGAGTCCTTTTGAAACCTATAAATTTAGCACAATGCCTGCACGTTCTCCTGCCCTGTGTAGTTTAGCAGATGAAGAATAACTGGAGCCGTTGTGTCTTATGAGACTCCGCCAGCAGAGGGAGTTTCCACCGCTGCGAAGGAGGAAGCCCGGGCAAATGCCCTCACAAACTACGCATAGAGATGTATTTGGCAGGCTGCTCAGGCACTTTCAACACCTCTGCTGGCGGCCGAATGAGACGAGGCACGGAGAAGCAGTCACCTCCTGAGGTGATGGGCCCCCAGCTTTGTGTCTAGACCTCAGCCAACAGCTGCTCGTTCAAAGGCAGCAGGGAACACTGACCCGTAATTTCTGTCCTCGCTTCCGATCTTCGTTGTTCTGACTTGTTTTTGCATAGTGCATTTTAAAGAAATAATAATACACTGTATCTCCTTGATAGCACAGAGCTATAAATCAGAAGAAAACAGACCTGTCATCATAGTGAAAAATACACAGGACCGGTTATCATTAAATAAAAAGAGTTTTGGAACAGATGGATCCGTGCATGCAGATGAGAGTGGGATCACTGTGTCTGTCTCCATGGCTGGTCCAAAGGTTCTGGCCCACCTCAGTAGAGCACATACGACCTCACGGCCTCCTCAGACACTCCTCAGCGCAGCATGTTTACTGATCATGTGCATGTCACAACATTACAAGAGTGTAATTAAGGCAAAGGGGCACTAGTGCGTCCCTGAGTGCTGGCGTTAAAACACAGGGTGGAGATACGCCAGGGGATGGAATTCTGAAGACGGCAAAAGATGGTGATTTTCTCAGACCCCAAAACACAGATAATGACTTCACAAATACCAATTTGGATGTGATATTTACAGTACATAATGACTTCTGATGACAAATGGACTGCAATCATGCAGTCATTTAATCATAACATGTTGGTTGAGGTGACATCACTAAGATTTATGTCAGCGCCTGGAAAATGAGCTCTGGATTCGAATGTGGGGACGACATTGTTCAATGTCACCACCGTGCGCGAATATTTGGCATCATTTGTTATGTGGTGCCATCAATGTTTATGACAGCCGATCCATCGTCAAGTAAGCTGTACGTCAAATTTTAAGTCAGCTTTATGACACATGAAGCGCATGGAATGTCAGGGAATGTCATCTCAATGTTCCCAGGTGCCAAAGTACATGTTGTTTTTAGGACAGAAACAAAGAGAATCAGTCCCAAACGCGTTTGCAGAGCAGAGCTGCTGCACCCTTCGTGTGAATCGGGCACCGGCGTTTCTTGTGTCTCCTGTGTCTGAGGGCTGCAAGCAGAGATTTGCATGCAAGGCTGCCGATCCCCCTTTCCCAGCAGAGGCCCCTCAGGTGTAGCCGAGTAGGGCCTTCTGGTGGCACCCTGCCCTCCCTCTGCCTAAACCTGCCTGGGCTGGAGATCCGCTCATCGCCCCCAGCAGAGAGAGTACCGGTATCTGGTTTTAGAACCTGGAATAACATTTTCTGATCCATCATCAATAATCCAGAGTTTCCAGAGCACACACTTATTGGTCTTTTGGTAAGTGATGAAAATAAAAGTCACCCTCCTCTTAGAGCAGTTGCTTTTCCTCCGACATCCCAGTTAAAAACGGATTGCAGCAACAAATACATTTGAGCCCGGTGTATCCTTGAGTGATACTTGATAAGAGGGAAGAAGGCCGCGCATCTGTGTGTACAGTGTTTAATAGGTGCAGCCCTCTAGCAGTGCTGCTCAGTAATAGGCTTCAGTGAGGCTAGCAAAGTGCTGCCGCTGCACTTCCACGGTAGAACTGCAGCAACACAAAGTTCATAACAAGTTACCTGGGAGGACACAAGCACAATCTACGTGTCAAGTCTTTTTTATATCTAATCTGACTTGTTATTTGTCAAGAGGAGCTGACAGATCATCAGCACACACTATAGGTACACACCGGCTTAATTAAAGTTTGTTTTTCATCTGTTGAGCACGGTTGTGCGGCGTCGTCTGTCTCAGATGTGCGATCATTCGTTCTGCCTGTAGACATGTAGCAGCTGAGCCGCACGCGTTGTCCTGGGCCTGCAGTTGCCATCTTTCTCACACACTTGGTGACAGCAAGGTCCAGGACGTCCTCAGCGGGCTGCATGAGGCCTGACATATTCCAGTGGCTCCTCCCATCAGCAGCCATCCCTTCCTCCAGAGGCCCCGGCGCTCCTGCCCCGTCTCATTATGTGAGCGAGCTGTTTGGGGGTCTCTCTGTGCCAGCCTGTCGCGCTGTCAGTAAGCATAATGTCTCTCAATGGACGTCCTCACGCTTTGTGTGTCAATGTGTGTATGATTTTTGCCAAATTTCTTTTTTCGACACCCTTTTTTCACAGCTTAAACACAAGAGGAAGCTGTTACAGTCTAGAGGCTGTTCACACTAATGTACGCATCTCAACGACTCTTAATTTTCAAATGACCGTTGTAAGTATAACACCTTCATTTGCATACATCTCTTTTAAATACGTGCCCATGGCTGAGACCAAAATTTAATTTAGCGAGGAGATTTTATACAGCGGGGTGACAGTGGGGCCTTGGGGACCGGTAGTCAAAGTTCTGATCAAGTCTGCAGATTAGACTTGCATGATGACTAACAGCGAGAAGCAGACGGCACAAAACTAATGCGAAAACAATCAACTTCTTTTAAGGGCTTAAGTGACATTTAATATATCTACTGGCAAACGCAAACAGAAACTGACACCAGGAGGCAGCGAGACGGGAGTACAAGTCTGGCTGCTGTTAAAGATACTAGCTTGATTTGTATCAACCACTGAATTTCGAGATGGAGTCTAAAATATGATATTTGTCTCCCACTTGAGAAGAGCTCACACCACAGCCCTAACTACCTCCGTGACGGGCTCAGTGCCAGCGTGGGGTTGGATGCAACACCCCTGCCTCATTCCCTGGATCTGAGGATGCGTTCACTGTACCTGCTGGTTAGGTTTCTCTCTGTATATCCCCCCCTCATCTGCCGCTAAAATGCTATTCATCTCATTACGGTTGATTGGGAGCCTCATCGCATTAAAGAGTGCGCAAAAGCTTGTGCGTGCGTGTGTGTTTTCATGCATGCAAATAAAGACAAGAGATAATGAGCGTGGAGAAAGAGAGCAAGAGCGAGTGGGAAAGTGAATGGGAGAGGGAGGAGTGTGTTAATGAGTGTGAGATGTGCTGAGGTCGCTGTGTTTGTTCTGTAATACTGTGTTGCCGCAGAGCTTTGCCACCTCAGGTGGGTGATTAGCAGTAATTATATAATTACACAAAATGCGATAATAAACAGCACAGAGGGAATCTGATGCATCTTGTACTTTGGTACACCTCACACACACACTAATTTTCTTGTGTACAAACAAGTAAATATAAAATATTACAGTATGACTTTTCAACACACTCGCACACATGCACACACTCAGATAGAGAGAAACAGACAAAGCCATTCACACCCAGATAATTCCAACCTTATACACAAAGTAATGGAACACTCCCACTTGTCCTCGACTCGCACCTGTGAGTAAAAACCGATTTGCTCCCTGACACACAGTAACGGCCAATAAAACAAGTGCTGACTCGTTCCCAAAGGCAGCCGTGGGGAGCGGAGGGACAAATGAACACAAACTGGAAGTAAAAAGCTGCTCCCAGGGGGATTTTTGCCTTTTCTGTAGTCCTCATGCTTATTCCTGCACGAGTGTGAAACACTATCTGAAAGAGGCTGCAAATGTCCAACTTATCTGTATATTCAGCGAAAAAAGTAGATGTACAGCAAACAAAGGCAGAAAGTGGATACTGAAGTGTGCATATTTGTGCCAGTTTGGATTGGCATTTGTATATCCTCTTTATACGTGTAGGGAAAACCTCCACAAGAGGAGAACAACAAATGAAAACGGAAGGGGAATAAAGAGGACTGAGGGAGGAGAGGGCAACGCGAGGATCCGGGGGGAAAATAGAGGATAGGGAATGAGAGAACAGCATGGGGTGAAGGCAGGGGATAATTACTGCTAATAAAGCCTAATGGAATTCAGGCCTCACGTCAGGTGCTAGATGATCTGATTACTGCTGGGTGGCTGGGGGAAATTGAGAACTGATCCGTTAATCCTGCCGTCCCCATTTTGTCTCTCATTCGGGCTGGAAATGTACGCATCTATAGGTGCAGGCCAGCCCGGCTCTTGTAAAACAGCAAGAATGTAATTTAAATATCTCAGTTTCAAAGTTTCAATGAATATGTTTAAGGATAAAATGCAGGATTTGATTTGCACTGGGTCTGAGCGGAACCGTGCTGCTGGGGTACGGATGGTCACACGGTGTGTTCTCAGACCGTACCTCGCTCTGACCTGTGACCTTCCTAATTCAAAACACAGGCCATTACCCTGCTGCCACAGTCTGGCTGCGTCCCTGCGTGTCGGCGCTGAACTTTTCAACCGGTTCTTCCTCCCCAGGCTTCGTGCTGATGATGGCTGACCTTGGCTGAATATCACAATCTGGTGACACGGGGGTCAGTGGAAAAGACCGCCTTCTCCCAGTTTTCCCAAACAGGTCAGGACACAGAGCAGGAAAAATCATTTCTGCTGTATGAGTAACACCATATAGGGTGGCACGCTGTACTATACACAAGAAATGTTTATTTAAGTATGAACAACGTGGTTAGAAAAGATAGCAGCTTGGTCCAAACTGGAATTTGCACCTTGCCTGGTCTGTGTGGGCTCCTGTGTTTTCTTTACCGTGAAAACACACAATGGACTAACTAACTCAAGCCTCTGAATTTCCCTAGGCGTTCCCTGAGATGGATATCACGGTGCTTTTCTGCCTTTCAAGCGCTTCCTTACACCTTCAGCCTTCCCTAACCTGCAGCAACCTTGGTGATCCTGTTAAGAACAACCATTGATTAAAAAAGGACTGAAACGCGAATAGAGCGACAGAGCTGGAGCTGTCTGCCGGAACTAACCTGCTGGCTTCACTTCCTATGTGTTTGGATTTGATGAATCTATAGTTGTGAGTGTTTTGGGAAGGAACACGCTGCAAAGCAGTCAGTATGCATATGTCCCCCCGGTGCAGAGAAGATTATTGGGTGCATACGCACTCAAGACAATCTCCGTCTCATCTACGAGTGTGCCTCAAATTCTGTGATGTCTCCTGTTCTCATCTGGCATCAGCCCGGCTGGTTTAACACTGGGAACTGAAAAAGGAGCAGTCGTCATTAGCTCAGGGCTGAGATACCTTTCTCAGCCATCCTCTATCTCTGCGGAGCACCTGCTCCGTCTCCAGATGAGATCAGGTAGGTGGGGCAGTGGAGGGCATAAGAAGGGTACGGCTCGGAGCGGGAACAGACGCAGATGAGGGCCTGGGAGGGAAAATGGGAAGGAGGAGGGCTGTACACAGCAGATATCAGCCAATGCCTCCAACCAGAGTCGAGGCACTTGTTATCACGGTTTGATTTCTTGCTATGCTGCTCCAACTCATTGTAATGGCTGCTGGGTGTGAACACGGACATGGCAGCAGCAAGTCAAAGGGATTAGCCACTTAAAAATAGGAGAGATGTTTATTTTCAGGTGCTGGACTTTCAGCATATTTATCAAAATGACATCCAGGGCATCGGGGGAATCACACCAAGACCATTGTTAAAAAAAAACCCTACTTTTAATATAAGGAAAAAGACTCAGTGGAGAAAGAAGCGTCAGGAGGATGAAGCCATCATTTAAAAAAAAAAAAGCTTGCAAAAGGCTCCAAAAAACAGTGCTTACTGAAACTTTCCTTGCTGTGTTTGTTTAATTGTTCATTTACCTCCATAGAAGTAATAGTTGACGCAAAACGTGTGAAACTCCACACAGACTCCAGATTAATTCGTGTATACAGCAAGATACAGAGAGATTTATCTGCCAATGATAGCCTTAATCAGCACTTTGTAGAGAACTTTGGCAATAGCTTTATTTGTTTAGAGAATTCCCACATCGTATGTTTAAAAATGCTTTCAACAAAGCCATTTATCTTTTTGGAAAATATGGTGAATCTTTTTTTTTTTTTTCTCTACAGCAATTTTTCATTAATCCCCAAACAGCCGGCCAAGGTGTGTTTACGCAGGGAGGCCCTTTACGGGTTTTACTGCAGGGCATTCTGAAGGCCCGCAATGTTTTTACAGAGTATCATCTCGCTTTGTTGTGTGAGTCTGGGGTAACGGTTCAGCTTTAATGGAGCCGGAGTCAATGTCCAGGCCTCAGCGCTGCTGTAAAACTACCCTCTAAAGCTGGTCAATGGGGCTGGTCAGCTCGGGTGCACTGGTTTGCTCAGGTTGATCCGCTGGGCAGCTCGGAGCACTCGAGCGAACCAGCAGCTCACGGCGGTTTCACCAGTGTGAGGGTCGTGTCTGCTTCAGCCGCTGCAACGCTCAAACAAACCGATGGCTTTACAAATGTGTAAGGCGCAGGCTTCATAAAATCTTTATTGTTTTGCGTGAGTATAAGGAACCCGGTTTATAAGTGACATTCCCAGTGCCTGGTAGAGCAGTGTTGGGTGGATTCCTGTTATCCTCTGTCTTATTTATTTTAGGGTCCTTCAATTTTTTAAAGGGGACCAAAAGAAATTGGCCAGAGGCACTTTAGAGAGCCCCACAGCAACATGAGAGATGAACCGGGTTAAAAAGCACGCAGGAAAAACAAAAAAAAAAAAAAAAAGACACCAGGACCTGAACAGTGAGGTGAAACGCTGGGTGCTCATGATCCGGTGGACGCCACCAGTCTTCCCCTCGTCTGTCTCTTCCTCAGTCCATTTATCACTTTGTCTGCTGTGAGAGCCAAAGCTGTGCCTGTGTGGTCATATAGCTTCACTCTAATGTGAAGGAAGGATTACCACAGCAAAACATCAATCTTCTTTTGGGCATCATCTGAGGCCCTTTTAGGGAATCACATAATCGAGCTCTAACTTTATTGCACTTTAATCAGAGCAGTACAGGCTTGGTGGAGATCAATGATCTCTGAGTGTTAGCATTGACTGGGGCTTCCAGCTCCCAATCAAGTGCCCCTCTCCCACCTAATGTTACCTTTAATGAGCCAATTAGTCCACAATAGTGTGGCCAGCATTTTAAAACGTTGTTTACGCTGCATTCATTATTAATATCTCATAGTTAGGTATGAATAAAATTAAAAGGAGCAGCGAGACCATTAGCTCCCCATGGTGGATGCTTATTAAGATAGGATGCTTTGTTATCTGAGTAAAGGGTGGGGTGATAATTGTTTGCGGTGGGCAGGATATGCTGGTTCAGTAGTGAGAGTGGTGTGATTTATACAGCCTTGGAGATGTGGATGCATGCGTGGATCAGAGATGAGGGATTGTGGTTTTATTATAATGCCTGTTAGGAAAGAACAGCAGCCTCAACAGGACTCAGATGGTGCCTTGGTTTCCTTGGAAATGCTGTTTTTCTTCATGGTCTTTTTTCTTCAGGTCATTTTATTACCATTATTTTTCTTAGCTTCATGATAAACAATTTAAACATTTGCATTTTATTAACGTGTGCCATGTATAATAAACAGATACATGGATACAGATAAATGGTCTGTTTGAGCTGCTTTACAAATTGTTGGATGTAAAAAATTTAGGCACATACAGGGACCCAGTGGTGCATGAGGGTGAGACGGCGATGACGATAAAGTGAGGGTGTGTGTATTTTGGAGACCGGAGCAGAAAAAATAAATAAAAAAAATCAATAAAACATTAAAATCACTTCAGTCAACAGAGCAAGACGCAGCTGCAACCAGCCGCATCTTGGCCCAGAAAGATTCTTTGGTACTGGTGAGTGATCCTCCAAAATAGTCAGCAGGAACACACACACACACACACACACACACACACACACAAACACACTACAGAGCATCACGTCCGTGTTCTGTAGTGGCATGAAAACATTCCAGTACTAAGACAGAAAGGCTACTGGGCGGAGGCATGGCACTTACGGCCGATCGGTGTTGTCAATGTTAGAAATTCACTAAATTAAATGATCAGTGAGGCATCCTCAGCGCCTCCTATTGTCCCCATGGCAAGTGGCTCGACAGACTTCAGCTCCAAAGAAAAGTCATTAAATCATAAGTGAAATCTGCCAAAAGCGAGACTATACAGACGGTGAAATGGTCCCTGCATCAGCATCGTTGCCATCGTTCCTTTAGTGGTCTACGGCAGGCAGCGGGGTGAGCCTTCCTCTTACTCGCCCCAGAACCACTGCATAATAACTCACAGCCAACATCCTACCGAAACACGCCGGCAATAGCTTTCAAGCTTCCACTTAAAATAGTCCCACTGACAAGGCTGCTGCCTTAAATAAGCAGCGCAGCCTGTGTGGAGAGGCTCCTTAATCCCAGTGGTGAGAGACACTCCAACCGAAAGACACCAGGCTGAGGAGCCACTCCTGCAGCAGAGAGACTGGAACCATTTACAGCAGGTGACTGGGGGAGGCAGGGTCGAGGGAGTGGCCCAGAGTGTCAGGAGGATGGGGAGGAAATGAAAATAAGGCAGCGTATCTACAAACACCTGCCTCTCCGCGTCCAAAGCTCACCTAAACTCACCTATCAAGGCCGGAAAAGAGCAAATATAGATTTAAAAGAAGAGTTTAGCTAAAAGCAGAACCAGGCTGAAAGCATCAGCGGAGAAAATGCGGCAGGTTTAGAAAAAACATTCTTGCATCTCGCTGTTTTGTACTGGTAAATATGAGCTGTTGTCTCACAGCTGAGAGGAGGTTTGCGAACCAGCCGTCACCGGAATCCCCTCGCATGCTGCATCCATCATCCATCATCCATCATCCACAACAACCGCAGTGACCACAGGAGCTGTGGTTTTTTTTTTTTTTATTCAAACCCAGGAACAAGATGGAAACTGTGCAGTTTAAAGAACAAAAACAGACTGAGCAGAAAAATAAACTGAATAAATGTTTATCCAAAAGACAGAAAAAAAGCGTTTGAAAACAGCTGTGAGGCAGGAGGTAGAACTGAGCTGCATCCAGCCGCAGAGGCTGAAGGACTTCCGTGGGAAACAGTTTGGGACTGTTTGGTTAAACTCTGATGATTGGTTGTTAATTACTGTACTTGCAACATCTAAAATTCCTGCGGGAACCGGATATAAATAGGGATCTAGGAAGCAGCAGCGAGGCCTGAAATACCCAGGCTCAGAGCTGCTCGGCTTCTTTTTCTGGACACCATTTATGTTCCCTGGCCTCTGTGTCTCTGCCAGGTGATGTAATCTTGGACCGGAGAGGCAGACGAGGGAGCTGTGACGTCACCCCACCCATCTCACAAACCTCCCAACCTCTGAGAACAGTCTGTCCACGGCGGAGATAGAACGTTTCGGCTGCTCCTCCCTCATTGCCTCCCTGTCTCACCCTCTCATTCATTTCCACTTCTAGCCTTCATCCCCTTTCTCCCCCAGTTTTCTCCCTCTCTCCCACCCTATCAGTTCCATTCTCCTTTCTTCCCCTCCTCTCCCTCCCACCCTTGCTCCCTCTATACCTGAGGCTCTTGTTCTTTTATAGCAAATTGAACCTTTCACTCTGAAAGAAATAATTACTCTCTGGAGAGAAAGGGGACTGCCGTGGAATGCTGATATGACACACAATGTCACCTTGCCACTCAGGAGCTGCCTGTGTACCCGACTCAGAGAGAGGGAGAGAGACGGAGGGGGTGGGGGGCAGGGAAAGAGGGGGGTCAGGGAGGGGCAAGGGTGATGAGGGTTATGGAATAAAAGTTGTAGAAGAGTGAAATATAAGAAAAAAAGGAGGGAAGGGCAGAATTGGAAGGGAAATCATGCATCCATTGGTGAAGGAAACGTGAGGTGGAGGGAGTGAAAGCACCACCACGACAGGGAAGGTATAGCAGGTAATAAAGCATGAGAAATGAGGTAGGAGGAACCCCAAAACACCATTCTAACAGGGATGGAAACGAAACGGGGAGAACTGCAACAGACGGCAGCGTTACCTTGAACTGGAAAGGAAATGTTACAGAAAACTGTGGGTAGGTAAAGCTGCCGAGATGGTCAGGAAAAGAGGCTCCACTTGAATTTGCTCTGATTGTTTCGACTGTGAGACTAGTGAGTGAACGGAGGCGTGACAGGAGTGTGCAGGCTTCCACGGCCAAAGAATGCGAGACGGATAGGTGCTGATCCGGGAGTCAGTGTGAAAGAGCAGGAGGGAGGGATTGGAAAAAAAGGAGAGAAGGTGTGACCGGGGAGAACTGGGGTCAAACCTGGGATCTATCCATCTTCATTGGCTGGCATTTGTTGAATAGTGGGGACAGTGAGAGCTGTGAGCCACATCGCTGCCATTTCCACTTATTACCCATCATGCCTTTCAACAGAGTGGTCATGCGGTCATGCTCTGGCCCCTGGGATGCTAAACGGCCCTCAGTGGGCAGCTGGAGGATGGGAAGGCAGTACTGGGGGAGGATAAGGGCTTGTGAGCCTGGTGACTGGCAGAGACTTTTAAAAGAACACTTTAAAACCTTTAATTATCCGAGCAGCAGCTCTGACAGTTCTGAAACGAGCATCTGGCAGAAACTGTCCATTTTTTTCCACCTATAATTAAACACTTTTACAGTAAAATAAGAGTGTGACACACTGAGCAGTGATTAAACATGTAAATACAGTTCTGTATCTAACTTTCTTCCTAAAATAATAATTAAAAATGATGAGTTCAAAAAGCTTTTCAAGCATACAGTAAACCAATAAACCAGCACTCTGCTTGGTTTTTTTTTTTTTTGCCTTTCTCGAGTTTTCAGCATAGTTTATGGTTTTTGAAAGTGCTTGGAGAGACTTGCCCCTTCTGTTTAATCTGCTCTTTGTGTTTTTGGCATCAAAAATTCTTCGTTACTGAGCGGAATTTGCTCTGCTCCGTTGCGGCTGCTGGTTTATATTCTTCTGGAATGTCAGCAGCAGTGTGATTGTAATACTGATGAACACATGCACACGCTTGATTACATGTTTGGCTGCACACATAGTCATTAACTTATCACCACAAAATCTAATATGCCACATTTTGAAATCCTCCAAATTTTGTTCAAATGGATGATCCCCCGTTTGTCCCTGGCAGAAGAAGCAAGATTTGAAGAGAAGCAGAATTACTGTTACCATTGTTGATGCAACGAAGAATTTTGACCTAACAAACGTAAGTATCATATTTGCTCTCTTTTAGCTCGACTAGCCTCCGTCAAAGCTTCTGGCTCTTTAGCGGCTACAGCTCCCACTGAGTACTAGAGCTGGTGGCTGCACCTGGCTGTGCATGTGCAGGTGATGCTCAGCGGGTTTTGAAGCTTCTTTTTGCTGGTGGAGACCATCAAAGCAGAGAGGTGAGGCTGAACTGTAAAACGAGGTGATGCTATTAAACATGAAAACTGAAGAGGGCTGCACACTCAGGTGACAACTGGATGTGTCAGACGGATGAAGTCGATTAACATGCTGCACCACATTAGGTGCATCATTATCAAAACGGACAGATGATGAGTTAGGTGTGTGGATCTGTGGAGTGTGTTTCACAGCACTGAAAGAATGGCTGTTGAGAGTTGTGTTAAAAATGTTTGCAGTCCACTCTTGGCGGTCAAGATGAGAAAATATTTTTCCTGGAAATCTGAAAAAACCCCTCAATGTCACTCGCAAACATTTTCAACTATTTTAACTAACAGAAAAGATTTAAAAAAAAAAAATGGCATTACAGCACAGCCTTTTGTGTTTCTTTCTTACCAGCCAGTTGGTGCAATTGTGCTCACTAACATGGCTTTATGTCAAAGTATGATTTATTTTAGATCGTGTTTTCACACAGAAATTTCCACAAACAAAGCCCTTGCTTGTATTTCTTCTTTTAGTTGTTAATCAGAACCAAAAGTGTAGGAAATACAATCTCATGCTGCTACTTTAGTCAGACCTGAGTGAGCCAATTTCACAATTCATGTCACAGAACTGAAAAAAGACACAAGCAGAGAACAAAATGTGTACATTTATATACGGACATCGGAGGAAACGCCTACCTCTCTCTGTTCTTTCACCTTGGCTTATGAAACAAATGTTATTCTAATATCTGCTCTGGTGCTTCTTGAATAATGGGCAAATATTCCTCAAGGTCACATCTCATTTGTCAGGCTTTGAAGAAATGGCTGTGTGTGCTAAGGCTAACATTCAGCTTTTATTCTGCTGATAAAACCCCCAGCAGCTTTATGGGTGCAAGCAGCTAGCAAGGCAGAGTTATGTTTGTGGCGGAAAACGTGGACAGCGCGGAGGAAAGGGAGAAGAACCGGGCTTGGGTCTGGACAAAAGTGAAGAGAATCCATCAGCGCGATGTTACAGCAGAATGCCAAAAGTGGCAGGAGGGAGTGGCTATGTGGATAAATCACGCTGCCTCTGCCTCCCTGACAGCCTCAGTCACGCTGACGTCCAAAAAGGGGCTGCGGTGATCAAACAGGAGCTGTGATGACTTCATCCAAATGTCACACACATAATGCTACAAACACGCCGCGTCTCTGTGGGCAAGCGCCATTTGATCGTGGGAGACGGCCTGATGACAGACCATAACGTGACAACTAGACACAAATCTGAGACAGTGAATGACAAGACCGCTGTCTGAGGACACCACTACCATGTCATGCCTTCCAGCCATATTATTAATCACAGAGCTTTGCAGTTTATTGTCATACAGCTGTAAACGATTACGTTGCCATGCCACTGTGTGCTTGCTGCCCTACAACCCCTGGTCTCAGGTTATTAAATCCTACAGCCCCCAGCATGCATCCCCAGCTAAGATGCTTCCAAGCCTGGCCAAAGACTTTTATCTTCCTCCCCAGCACAGGCATGGCACCTCCATGATGCTTTCAATTTTCTGCTCTGTGCTTCTGTGTTTTATGGACCCGAGCAAATGTTCCAGACTGACTGGCTGAGCTGACCTGGACTCACAGTATGCTGGTGCTTGTGCTACAGACGGCGTAACATCAAGGGCACCGGCCAATCGAGGGCAGGGCTACGTGGCATCATCAGCGTCCACAGACACAGGGAGACATCATGTTCCAGACACGTAGTGCTCATAGTCACATACAAAGAGCAATGATGGAGCACAGCACCAGGCGGAGGGGACAGCTGCTTTACTCCATTATGTGAGTCCTGTAAAAAAGGCCCGTCCTTTAGATAGAGGGAAAAAAAAACCCCAACAGATTTCACTGGGTCTTTGTTTTTGTTCACTTTCTATGTAAATGGATTATGCAAAACTGAGAGCAAAATGAAATTCTTCTCTAAACCAGGTTCAAAGGCTGTAATTACCTGGACAGTCACATGGAGATGGAATAAGTAATCAGCATGGTTCGAAAGTCAGACAAAAACATAACTGGGCCTGTTTTTATGGTAAATAGGCAATAATAAAAATCTGTATCTTTCTGACTGGATGTCCTGCCAGCCTCTATTCATGTATTAATTAAGCTCCATTTAAGCATTAGCTCTAAATGTCTGTTTATTGCTTACATGACTTATCACTGGTGTAATTACCCTAACATCTAAATACACTACAATACACTGTGTCTGTGTGTGTGTGTGTGTGTGTCATGGTAAAATAAAAAACACCAGCTGTGGTCTGTGCAACAACCTTAATACTTTTAATACACCGCTAAATAAGCGGTGTATCAAAAAAGCGTGGAAAAATCTGATGGACAGAACACATGGAGAGCAGACAAATTACAAACACACTTCTGTGAACATCTGGAAGCGCACATTTCCCATGACCTCCAATCTTCGCTGGCTTGAGTCTCCTGCACCTCAGCATCCAAATAAACTCTCCTCCTAACCCGGCTTTATTCAGCTGTAAAAACAGGTTGATGCGAAATTAAATCAATAAAAAGGATTTATCTAAATGATAAACTGCAGTCTAACGATCCAGCCTTATACAAATGGAGCAGCTTCCCGTGAAAGCCCCGGGGAGTCAGTCTTCCTGGGGGGTGACTTGGTTTACAGCAAAGCACACCTGCTAAATGGGCTCAGGGGAATCTCTCCTCTAACCTGGAACTTTTGTCAAAATTAAAACTCACTCCCACGGAGGGAACCAGACGAGGCTGGAAGAAGCTTGCTCGGATCAAAAGGCCACCAAAGTATACAGAGGTTTTTCCTGTGCAGGGGAATATGTAGGATGCATTACATCTCTCAACTCTGCACCCATAGCCCACCGCTTAGCTGATCTTTGAAAGATATTGCTTATAAAAGAGATGACTCTAGGCGACGGCCAAGTTCTGTAGTTTTATTACACCTTGGGGCTACAGCGGCCTGTCTTTGGAGAGATAAGGTTGTACCCTTTTCATTTTGTATCCTCCGGCTGATATTTTAAGCTGGCTTGTTAAGGGCAGGCGAGCCGAGTGCTGGAACAGAGTTTGATGCATGGCTTTACAACAGGAGCTGGGCCCATAACGCTCAAAGGCCGATCATTACTGACCTTAATAGCCCAGTCTGCATCTGGGCTTGATTGATCGTGCCTAGCAGGTTGTGAAATGCGCCATCTGGTAGGAAGGAAGGTGAGATGGGCAAGCGGAGACAAGGGAGATGGCAGGCAACAGCAGCCGGAGCACAGAATGGGGAGAAGAAGGGAGGAGGAGAATGGAAGGAGGAAGGAAAACACAAACCAAATAATCTTGTCCTGAAATTGATGGCCAAAGTGGGATGCTGTGGAACCTTAACTGCACTTAGAGGCCCAGCAAGCGCCATAAACACTGTCTCTGACATAAACAACAACACTTAGCCAGACTAGGTGTTCGTCTGAGGGGTTTCTGCTCAGTTACCTTTGTTTACTTATTCTGTGTGCTTAGATAAGGAGCAGGATTTTGGAGCGATATGAGCTACAGTATGTAAATAAATGAGATTTCCAGAGTGTATTTTCACGTATGCATGTAGCAAACAGAGACGGGTGAGGTCCACAGGGTTCTGTAGTGCTTTATATCACAATATTGCATAATGTATGACCCTGAGTCATAACACCGCTGCTATAGATTCTCATAACACACTTGATATTTCGCCGCACAACCGAAGCCAAAACATTGGGTCAAAGCGCATAAATGCATCCTGTCAAACGAAAATGTTTTTGAACAAGACAAGATTAATGTAACAACAGGATTTGACTCAGAAGCTCAATTTAGGACAGATGCAGTGTTGTTTTAAACAGAATGTGATGTCTATCTGCCTCTACCTTTCAAAAGAAGCTGTCTGACAATGATACAAATGTTATTGAGAGGTTAGTGATATAGAATTTCTACCAAACTAAAATGACGGAGGTCTGTGCAAACGCATCCGTCTGAGGTTCTTTAACGCCATAAAAAATGTATTATGGAATTTCTCATCACGTGACTTTCTGTCATGTGAAGATGAGGATGTGGGTCAACCTGGTACTGTGTGGTCACTGCCAGGTCCATCATTTATCTGAGTGCTTTCAGCTATTGCACGTTTACTGCTGTTAGCTTTTCTACCACAAGCAAAGTCACATATCTCTGATATCTCATATATGTCTTTGGTAAAAGCGATATCTCAGGGACAGGAACTGCTCTAATAAAATATCCTTACGGTCTGATCAGTGCATTGCTGTTTTGTTTGACCTACATTTTCTATGTAAAATAGTTCAAGTACGCTTTAGAGGGAAGCTTAGACTTTCTGTAAAGGATAGTCTTTTTGCTTTTACAGAAATAAGAGTATAGGAAGAGAAGATACATTCATCGTATGCAAATAGCAGCCTTATATTTTCAGTCGATCAAGCAGGGTATTTTTATCAGCACACTCAGTCCATTCATGTGCAATGAAATTTAACTTCTGTGAGTATTCAAGATGGCAGAACACTGCTGAGCAGCCCTTTCGTGTCAGCATAGGCTCCCGAGAGAGCGGCGTGCTCGTGTTCTCCATTACCATACTCTCCTCTCAGTCAGTCACTGATGGTAGCTCCAGTTGCGAGAACTAATGTACATCTGGTAGAGGAAAAAGACTCCGACAGACTCCTTTTTGCACTTCATTTGGCCAATTATTTGGCTTGCTGAGTGAAGCCAGTCACCGTAAATTCAAACTGAGTTATATTTTAGTGTTACTCTCGGCTTTTGGTGTTCAGATGCTCGTATTTCTGCGTGTGGCAAGCATCAATGCTGTGCATAATATTGTATATAATAAACCATATGGATGTGGGGCTCACATCTGGTGTTAGGGAAGCAAAACTTAAGAGTAAGGTTAAAAAACAGACTATGTGGTGTCTCTGTAGAGTGTTGTCTTGTACACTACTGTGAATCTGAGCACAATACCCATGCGTGTGCTGGATGGTTATTTAGTGTCAGTTCGCTTCTTTATGCTCGTATGTGCTTTAGTGAGCCCGAGCGTGTGGGAATGGGGGAAGAAATGACAGGGGGGCCGGGTGGAATGGAGTCTACTGTCGCTGACTCAACACCTTTCTCATTTTATTATCAAACCACCTGTGACAAACAGCTCCGGCAATCGGCAAAGGTGAGAGCGGCAGGAGAAGAGCTGTGATGAAAGTGGAGGAGGTCACCTCGATGTGGGAAATGGCGCATCATTATTGCAACATGTGTGTGTCACTCCAAATGTCACCCTTAGATGATGCAGTCATCTGTGGGTTATTTTGTAGGGGCCCTTGCTTCCTACAGACCCCCACCATCACAACAAACACGGCAATCAGTGTAGTAGGCAAAACAGGTTGTGTATAAGATCACAACAATAGCTAAGCGGTAAATTCAGCAGTGCTTTTTAAAAATTCTCTTATTGTTTAGTTGCATGGAGAATTGTTTTGACCAGTAGATGTTGTCTGGACCCCCCCCCACCCCGTGGCGGATGTGTGGTTAGAGGGCAGTGCTACCATTCTTTGATGAGAAATGCCAAAGCCCTATGTGAGGGAGAGCAGATTAGCCTGATTGACGGCTATAAGATGCTAAGGACGGAGCTTGAAGCACAGCAAGCCAGGGCGTTGGAGTGGAATGGAGTTCATTCATGAGTTACGAGTCTGTTTCAGCGACGTAGTAAAAGACGAATAAATCCCCCAAACAGCCTGTGCACAAAATACAACCTCAGGCTTGTGATGGAGCCTCATACAAGACAACAGGCATAAGACTGAGACACGTATTCAGTATGCTAGAAGATGTAGCCACAAATCACCAGCAGATATAGTAAACAGCAGAAAACACACATCAAACTGCCACGCCACTTCAAACTATGCTTTTTCCTACAGACGTTTATATTTTAAGCAGGCAAGGAGTAGCCCTGAGGACTGCCACAGTCTTCTTTGTCAAGTTTCTTTTTCAAGGAGATCTCCCCTGCTTAGGAGGCAGAGGGAGCATGTGTTAAGTCCTGAATAGACATCATGACATAAATACCAACACAGCCAAGTGCTTTTTGTGTCCTCACAAGGACCCGGAGCTGCAAGGACAAATGACCATCCCCGAGTCCCCGTTCTCCAAGAGGCCAGTTTTAGGTTAAGAGGACCCCACTTCACCACCTTGCTGCCTTTACAAAGTCAAAAAGCTCCTCTCAAGAGAAACCCAAGGCGGGCTGCATTTTTAGCTTAGGGTAACCCACTTTACGTACAGAATCGTGTCGTTATAGTCACTTTAGGATATGACATGGAATTAAATGGCTTAGAAAGGAGGATTTCAGTGCATATTAAGCTAGTGTCAAAATCTCTTTAGTTTTAGGTGACAGTAAAGGATGTTCTCTGCTCTGGTATTTATTATCACCCTTGATAGCGGAGTAGCCCCCAGTGGAGACCAAGTGTTAAGGATTAACATGTCATCGCAGAAGGGGGGGGGACACGGACATTTTGACAGCTACGCTCGCATACCCAGGCTTCATCTAACACCTGCCTCACACCTCCCGTCCAGAGATGCACCTGCTCTGATGCGGCGCGAGGCTTTACACACCGTTCCCGCATCGGCGTCTGCACCTGTCCTACCTCTGCAGGGACGGCCGAGAGCAGCCGGGGACCTAAAACGTTTGGGCACGAAGAAAGCAGGGTAAAAAAAAAAAGAAAAGAAAAAAAAAGGTAAATCAATGGAAATTTCCTGTGGAGAAGCTGGGGTGGAGTAATGTCAACGCCTGATCACGCTTAGCGGCGTGCTGGTGTCGAGGTAACATTGATGCATGGTGTGACCTTACTTGTAATGCCAGCCTTAATCTTCGCAAGTGGAATAAATGAAGTGGCGCTGCTGCGGACGTGTCAGCAGACTTATAAAGACAAATCCACCGCCGCTCTGAGCGACGAGCACGTATTCATAAAAGTCAAAGCGACGTCTCAACAGGGCCCAGCGATGGCGTCAGCCTGTGTAACGTTTCATTCCCTATTTGAAAATGTTCATGGTCGACTGTAAAATGTTGTTGGCAAATATCTGACGAGACACGAACCGTATATCAACCCGGTGAGGGTGGAGGTTCGGCGTGTCAGGTAAAGAAAAAAAAAGTTATTTACACAGAGGAACCGCCTCAACTTAAAAATGATCAATAAAGCGGTAAGTGTCTCCAGCGGAGTTTTTCCTGCAAGCGTTTGAAAGTGATTTATAAGGACAGCAGTTGATCCTCGAGACAAACTGCTATATTGCAAATCTCAGGGTGCTGACACTAACACAACTTGTCATAAGCACTCATTGCAGTTTAATGACGGATGTCCTGACAAACAGTGTTTTCTCCTGGAGAGCCGATTGCCTGTCAAGTTAGCTGCAGTCAATTCATATTGGGCCGTCTTTATTGGCATGTAGTTGAGGTGGAGGACTGTCAGTGATCAATGTGCCTTTAGCTGCGTCGTTTGGACGCAGCGGGAACAAGCCGGATTGACAACGGAGAATAGATGTTGGGCTGAAGGCGAACATATGGATGCTGGACGCTGAGACGCACGCGGGGGCGGACGGGACAGGGGTGTGTCTGATGTCCGCTCCTCCGCCCGCTCCTCCCTACCTGCCCCCTGTCCAGTCCTCACTCTGACATGGCCGTGATTAATGCCCTTGGCAAAGATGATGATAATAATGATCATAATTAATCAAGGGTTCTTCCTGCACCTCCAGGAGCCCACGGTGACCTGGAAAAGACACCCAGACCTCTTTTCCTCCGTTCTGTTTCCTCTCCTCCCAGCTTCTTCCTCGTCTCGCTGACAGGCCTGAACTACGGCCTGGGACAAAGAGCCATGCATTATCCTGCCATCACCACTTCTATTTATAACACACCGTCTATCACCATCACTTACTCTCCTCCACCCGCCTTTCCTCTGCCCGCCTCTCTAAAGTGGAGTTTTCGTAAAGCTGCCCCATTATTCCTGGTGGAGCAAGGCTGCCTATGTAAATGGCTGGAAGTCAAAGGAGCAGCCTTGGTGACAGTGAGGAACGAACATCATCATTTTTTTAGACGCAGACAGAGACAACGTCCAAAACTAAAGCCTGCTTGTCCCCCCGCCTGCGGCCGGCCAGGGTTCCCCCTCTCCCTCCGCCCTCGTGGCGTAGTCCTGAAGTCTGAGCGAGAGGATTTCAGTGAGGAGACTGTCTCTCACAGAGATCTCCAATATATGCAGCCGCAGAATGATATTTTAAATTCCTAGGCGGCTGCCAGGTAACAGTAGCCCGGAGCAATGGAAGGATTTTTTTTCTCCTCTCACCTTTTCTTTATTTCCCCTGGTGAGAAGGGTACAAAGCTCTTTTTGCTCAGCTGAATTGTATGTGCCAGGCATGTGTTCAAAACACATCCCTTCTTCCCAAACTACTCAAACTGTACATTACAGACTGCAGCTTGTCACAGGTTTTATGGTTTTTTTCTCTTATCACAGTCCGTCCAGCAGTACCAAGGACACCAATCCAGGTGTTCACGTTGCTCAAACGTGGCATTTTTTTTTACTGACCCAGAATTCTGTGTCACCCACTGCAAAAATATAACGACCCCTGTGTTATTTGTTATGTTCCGGAAAAATATCCCTCCTTGGCCGGCTGCTTAATTGAGTATGTGGGATCCGCTCTGCTGCTTTCCTCCTCACCTGGAGCTTTGTCAGAGTTAAACATTAGAGTTAAAACAGCCTACTGCACATTCTAACCTGCCGCCTGCGAGTTCACTCCAGCACTCATCTTTGACAACATTAATCTTCACACCTGCTGGGAACAGCTCCTCGGAAAGTTTTACTTAGAATTCCAAGGTTGTTTAACTTTGAGACTGTTATTGCAGACGAGGCAGAAAAGCTCAGCCGTGGACCCCCTGGTTTGGGTCATGATAGTCAAAAAGACATTATTTTCATCACAGGCAGAATATAATACTGAAATGAGGTATTTTCTGCTGCTCTTTTCATAGCCACTTTGAGGTCTGACACATAGTGTTTTTCTGTCTCTTTTTAGGGCTTTTCTAGACCTCTTTGGTGCTTGGCTAATCCCCGTACACCTCTATGCCAGGCTGAACCGCCCACGATGGATCCTGCTATAGAAACATTGCACATGAGATCATCAGAGCTCGACCCACACGCGCAGCAGGAACAAAAGAAGGCCTACATTTACCCCCCATACCAACCAGGCGGCCTACATTCCCCAACGACACGGAATACAGCCCTCTCTGACGTGCCGGTCCTCATGCATTTCAAAATGACATATCCCGATATTAAAACAAACAGATGAATACATGGTACATTGCCTGCTATTGTCATTACCTTCATCGCTGAGGCTCCGCTGAATCACTAAACACGGACCGTATGCACTAAAACTCACAATAGATTGGAATCCATCCAAGCCAGAAGTGCATTCTGATGGTTTACAGCGCCGTTTTTCTCTGCCATAATGCTTTATGATCTGACTCCAATTCTGTTTTGACACCATGAAATGAAAGTTTTCTTCTCATATTACTAACATACAAACCTTTATTCCCCCATACACAACACCTGAGTAAAGGCTTCTGGATTCTAGATTCCAAGCTCATATTAGCTCATTATTTTCTTAAAGTTAAATGTCTATTTGTCTTATTGTTTGACAGCTGTGTTGTGCAATGTATCCCTATTCTAAGAGCATTTCTTCAGCTCACAACATTGAAATTTTAGGTGCTGTCAGAAGAAAATAAGCAGAGAGTAACGGTAAAAGGGAGATAAAGTGAGAGTCAAATGGAGACGGTCTCTGCAGGCAGGTAGGCAGCAGTTTCTGGCTACAGAGCAGTCATTTTCCATCTTCAGGGCCAAAGTGAAGAGCCTGGAGGCGCTGACTACACTCCTGCGCTGCCAAGTCTGTGTCTAAGACAGTCTGAAATAAAGGCTTCTTATCACAAAAAAACCAGCGTGTCTCCAATGAGCACGCAGATGCCGCTGATAACCTTGCACAAATGCCGAACATCATCTCCTCTCAGGAAGCTGACGGCAGGCAAGCTCTATTGACAGGAATGTTTTTAGATTATTTTCTCATGACTAAATCAATACAAAGATGGGCTCCATCTTCAGACTTGAGTTAGGATGGAGGCACAGTGAAGGTCAAGCAGTTAGCCCTATTAAAAAGGTGGTCAGGCTACTATCACATCATTTGGCAGCATTATTTTTCTTTTACTTTTTTTTTTTACCTCCTCCTGCATGACACAGACTTAGCAACCTTGAGGAGTTGATTAGTGGTAGAGACGGCTCCCACGACTTCCGCAACCCTCGCCTCATAAAATCTCCGTATCAGAACACGGGATCCTGGGAGGAAGAACTGGAGGGAATTCAAGGCAGGCAGGCAGGCAGGCAAAAAAAAAAAAAAAAATCCTGCCTGCCTCATCTTTTACAGGACAAATTAAAACCACAGCGGAACAAGTCATAAAACAGGAAATAATGAATTCAATTATACTTTTTAGTGTTTAGGAGCTACTGGTGAGATGTGCTGAGTGGGCAATGTGAGAGGCATGCACATCAGCGGGCACACACTGATGACTACGTTGGTGGCGCTGAGCTTTGCTCAGGGCTGTGAGTGTGTGTGTGTGTGCTGACTGCATGTCAGCATGCCCCCAGGAGCAGTTTAGACCTCAACAGGGCCTTCATTAGCAAATGAATGACTCTTAATTGGTCTGGCAAATACACAGGATGCTTGTTGATTATAGGCAGAGTGTGTTTTTTTCCCAACCATTGCTTGTACTGGCACAGACGAACCAGTAGATAAAGTCTACGCAGGCAAGATCCAGCTACAGGACAGGGAGAAGCACTTTGGTGCTGCCAATACCGACAATAACTGTCATGTCATCAGAATGACAGACAATTCAAAGCTTTGCTGCGCCAGGTTCAAAAGCAGGGCTTCAGCTGTCAACAAAGCACCGGGACACGGAATTCTGGGGCATATTGTGTCCTTTCTTTCCGCACTCCTCTCCCTCTATGTCCCTCAACCTCCCATCACCTATTTTTCACTCTTTTTTATTTCACTCCAGCTCGTCCCCTGGCATTGCTAACACCTCAGCGGGGGGTGGGGGGAGAATCTCAGACAGTCCTGGTGTCCTAGATTCAGCAGTACTGGTGAGAGCAGAGCACATACTGGCCCGTCGCTCTGGCTGCCACATGCTTTCAGATGGAAGAATCAGACGAGCCACAGTTTTCATTTCCATTTCTATCATCACATCCTTTTTATCCACAATCCAGAATTTTTTTACCTTTTAATAAGTTTGAAACCAACCCTAACACACAACAAAACAAACAAATTGATTTTCCATTTCATGTAAATTTTACGAACCAATGAGAGGGAAAAAAAAAGAGACAGTTGGGAAAAAAGTAAAAAGAAAAAAAAACCTGCAAATGCTATCGGAGGAAAGTCATTGTCATCTCTCTGCCTCCGTGCCCCTGGTTCCATTCAGCCACTGCCAGTCTGCCAATTACAGCCCTGATTAAAACCGACAAAGTGTCTCTAAATGAAGAAAGAGCTGTGGAGGTCTAAAGCGCTGAAGCCTGTCAATTACACCGCCAGAGGAAGCAAGAGGGTATAGCAATGACACGCAAAGCAGGGGGCACGCATGAATATAAGATCTCTAATTTGATGCTCTCTGACTCCCTATGGTCCTCCTGAAGGAGAACTTAGAATGTCTGAGGACAAATTTGACTTCTGGATTAAGAGTTTTTAATGCAAAAAACCCCATTATGCCGTTGTGGTTGAATTTTTTTTTTAAGACTTTATAAAAACATTTACATATATGTTGATTTTATCAGTGGGAAAAAAAAACAGATTATGGACTTAGATGTCAGAAGAAACACAGTGTCCTTTTTGTTACCTCTCGTTGTGTGTTGTAAGTCATAGTAGCCCCACGCTGATAAGCGCCACACAAAAGCCCTCAATCCCAGATAAACCACCCACGGTGTACATGAGTTGCTAAAATATGATGGTATTCGTAAGGTCATAAATCTTGCTTTAGCGGAAAGGGGAGAGAGAAAAAGCCATAGTCTCTGCTGCATCGTTACAGCAGCATCCCCGCGGCCCATTCCACCTCCATTTAAGCTAAATGTCAAATTCCCCCCACCCCCTTTTTTTTTGCTTCCCGCGGTTGCCATTTGTTTTAACACGGGGGAGGAAAGTAAGAAAATAAGTCAACAGGAAAAAAAATTACAAAGTGTTTGTTGTCAGCTGCTTTCGATGCATTCAGCGGATCGCCGAATCCCGTTGTTAATGTGGGAGAAAATAACAGAGGACAATAAAGCTAGATATATAAATGGATCCGTGATTCATCTGAATGTCTGACCAGAGAGCCAATAAGACGGGTAATGAGGGTTGCTGTCTGAAGGAGCAAAGTCTCACACCTGAACAGAAAGAATGATTTCACATTCGGCAAGAGCTGTCACACCCTAATATGTACTTCATAAATGTTATTATTATTTAGACATTAATCATCATTAAAGAGACTAATGATATTCTTTCAGTTTAATTAAACTGGAATGAGTTTTTCTGTACGTCGCTGTGTCGAGTGAAACTACTTCAAGATGCTCCTGAAAGGTGCTAAATCATCTCCATTCAGATGGCTGCGGATAAAAAAACGGGTGCTGTGGAATTCCGCGCGCTGAGTGCAAAAGGTTGCGATATTTTGCCTAGAACTTTCAGTCCTAATAAAATATAAAAGGAGGGATGCGTCTCAACACTGTCAACTGTGATGGAGAAAAAAAAAAGTACTAATACCACGATCGGAACAAGTGGAAAATTCAGTGCTAAAAGAGACCTTTCTTTTAATTTATTCACGCATCCTGATACTTCTGCTGCCGTCACCTTGTAGAGAGTGGTCCGTTGCTCTGCCGTGGGAGGGAAAGATTGTGATGGCGTTATGTGAAAAACAATGAACAGATGAGAAAGCGCTTGCATGCCTCATAAAACAGGGATCGCTATAGAACAACCATTTTCTCCCAGCACATGGGGAAAAACACAGCTAGAGGACAGACAACAGGCTGAGGCGTCGGAGCCAACGCATCGGCCATCTGAGAACACTAAATCCAACCACACAATGTCTTGCTCCTTTCTTCCTCTCCTTCCTACTTGCATTATGTCACTTTCAGTCATTTTTCGAAATGAGAAAAGAAAACCTTGAGAGATTCAGACAAAGATCCGAGCAGAAGAATATGAACGGGAAGGCAGAATCCAAGGCGTGCAGGGAGGGGGAAGTGGAAGCAAAGAAAAGGAAAATCCACTGTTTTTTCTGACCAAGCTGAGACCCTAAGGGGCATACATGAAACGCTCCGTGGGGCAGACCTCACCCTTTCCCGCTCCAGCAGCTCATTCCGAAGAGATGCAGCCACTGTTGATGTTTCATGTGACAGCTAACAGAGATAGGAGGTTTAAGCTCTCGGGCCTCCTCCTTTTGCTCAGGTATTGGGAATGTGACCCTGAAACCACGGTAGCTTGTGTGCCGCTGCATTGTGCGCTGTAGAAGTGACAATGCTCTGTGGCTCTGTCTCCCTTTTCTGGGCAGAGATTAGATGCATTCAGTGGTTATGCTGAGTACTTGATGCAGTCATTCAGGGGATTAGTGATGGTAGCCTGTATCCTTGAACTGAGGAGGTGTAGAGCTGCAGAGATGGCTTATTTATCTCAGCGCTGTGATCTGCTTGTCCAGCATCATAGAGCGTGTTTTCAGCTCCTTTTCTGTTACAGTGATATTTTATCTCCCTCAAAAGAAGATTTTAGGTTTTTGGAACAAATAAAGAGGATTCATTCTAAAAAGGTGAGGAGAGGAAAAAGACCCGACTGTCAGAGGCCTGATTTTACCTCGACTCCTATAGAAAAACAGGACAAAAAGTGTCCCCCCCCCCATCATCCTCATCCTCATCCTCTTCCTCCTCCTCAGAGCAAATCACCAGCCCCTAATGGGTAATGGTAAGATGCTGTGTCAGACTTCCACAAATGGGTGCTGTTTCCCATTGGCGCCTCTTGAGTGCTGGCACTGAGTTCAACAATATAAAGAAAAGTTAAAGCTGGGGGGAGGCTCTGAGGCACAAAGGGCGCACATTGAATCCAGGACTCAGGTCTTGGCTGCAGAAGCACTTTGCTGACTGCGGTCCCTCAGTGCCAGAGCAGGAGGACAGTCCTTTGTGTCGCAGAAGCCGTGTGCCACCAAACTCCCTGTTTCAGCACTTCTTTACTGGGGACAGATCCCAAAAGGTGTTGCTCCCCCCACTGGGCTCCCCTCACGACGATTGACACCCACCTTCTGTTCCTATGCAGCGGGGCAAAGATGGGGTATTATCCGACCTATTTCTAATGACTCCTTCCACCTGAGACCTGAGACTATCCTGGTGTGGATGAAACCGATTTGTAGCGGTCAGATGTCCTGTGTGGGGATTGAGAGCACGAGAGACCGAGCAGCGTCTGGAGAACACCTTGACAAACAGATATCTTGAAATGCACAAGATCCACCTCAGGGGAAGACTGGCTAATTTCCTGTGAAAACAGCACACTTCTGTGACAGGAGGCAGCGTGCAGAGGAACAACACAAAACGGGGAGGAGGTAAACTATTTTCAGTTCCCTGAAAAGCCTCATCAGACCACGCTCTGCTGGGTATACTGACATGGGACGGGAGTGGGGAAGGGGGGAAGGGGGGGGAGCGGATGGGATGGGGTTGTATCCGGCCTTACAGCAGTGATGGAAAGCTCTCTGTCTGCAGAAGAGTAAAAAGAGTTCATGACTATTCAGCAGGGCTCCTAATCAGCATCTCGTTTGGAGAGCCCCGGCCCCATCGTACCCTCTCTGTCTGCACTTGCACATCCCAGCGACAAACATCCCAACATACTCAACCTAAATTCATTAACACCTACTTCTCCTCTCTCTCTCTTTCTCCTTTTCAGCCATAGTTTTCATAACTCCTGGCACCAGGGAGCTGAATGGCATAATCCTGCTCTGCAGTCTCCGAGAGGGAAATATGGCTCTCCATTCTCATGACACGTGTGATATACAGCTTCGGCAAATTAGGCATGAGGCTGCAAGTGTGGAATGAATTGGTATTCCAATCATCTGCATGATATAACAGCACACAGAACAACAGCAAAGTCATCTGTGTCGCCTTGATTGGTGAAGAACACAAGTAGGAGAATACGATTGCCTGTTACGCTTGTTTTTGAGCAGAGGCCTGCACCTAATAGAGGCAGCTGCCAATAAATTTGTACAAATATTCCAACAGAAACGGGAAGGCCGCTTCATCAGTAGGACGCGCTGATAAACAATGGCGGTCTCTATTACGGCTGACAGTGCTGTCAAGGACGTGCATGCTGGCCCTGCTGAACAGAAGAAGGAGAGAATGCTCAATGACAGCGGGGCAGGAATTAGAAAGTCAGAGGAAAAGAAATAAAAGCAAAGAGAAAGAACAAAAAAGGAGATGAACTACTGACAACAGGGGCTGTTCGCACAAAGGTCAGCCTGATTGTCTCTGCCCAAATATGCTGGCCTTTTCAAAATTAACTCGGCAAAGGCGATATTTTCCACGGAGCCGGCATCATGAATCAAAGCGGCGCCTGTAGTTCATCTGTGAAAGGAACGCCACGTCTCTCCCCGCGTGCTGCGCAGAGCTGACATCGTCGGTAATTATGTAATTAACACCGTGGCAGGCCTAATTTCAGAGATAGTACGTTATAATTGCATTCAGCCGTTCATTAGTGAGGCCAAACAGTTGATCCTGTGTGTGCAGGTGTGGTGGGGGCCAAAGGCCACCCTCCAGTTCCCACAGTGCAATGGGGGCGTCAATGACTCGATTGGTTTTGGCTTGATATCGCTGACAGGACAGGTTTTTGTAATTTACCAATAATTACCCTCCCTCCCTGATACAATAAGAGTCACTGCTTTCTGTTAAGATAAACCCATCGGAGGGGCACTTTCTCTGCTCTCTGCCTCACGGGCCGCCGCTAGGCTGTGAATAATGGCCACTGGGCCGTTTCAGCCTGCATTAAATACAGAGGAGAAAAAGATGAGGAAACAAATGTCACAGAGAAACAGGACACTACATCTTCCGCAGGCAGGTGTAATACTCTAGGAAATGATACTAAAACAGTAATTAGGCAAATAATAAAAGTTAATACCACCAACAACAGATAACAGCAATAACTTTGCTGCTGAACATGATGTGTGATATCAGTCAAAGCAGCGGTGTTACTGTCTGCTGCTCTTAATGGATTTTTTAACCAACAGCAGGAGCCAGTAATCTACATAAGCAGATCGCAGCGCATGCAGAAGTAATTCACGCTGGGTGCATTACAAAAACCACGATTCCGGTCCCAGTCTGGCACCTTGACATGCAGCACTTTTCCTGTGATTAGTCGCTGGATGGTAGCAGGCACCTGTGATGTCAGTGTTTGGGCAGGAAAAGGCAGCTTGATCTACATAAGAGCAGATCTATCTCAGGGCCTGTGATGATTTCTTCAATTAGGCCTTCCTGGCACACCGGACCAAATGCTTAACTAGGCAGAATTGGAGCTAGCAACGGGCTCCCCTTCAACGGCTCATTCATCAGCCGCGGTGCTACCACCGGGCCACCTGTTCTGACACCACGCAGGGACAGAGTCATTTGCATTCTGCTCCCGCCGTCCTTTTCTCCCTCTCCTTGCTTTTTTCCCCTTGTTCTTGTTCTGTCTCTGCAACTTTAAAGTTCCTCAGTGGCAGCACTGACAGATAATTGAATACAGGGGTTTGATTTAGTTTGAAATCAATTTGGGACGGGGCTTTTCATTCATTATGCTCCTTGGCCTCGGTACTATATCTAAAACCCCTCAAACTTTGGCAGCTCAAACGTCATCAATTCGACAAGCGACTGGGACATGATGGGGCCGGGAGGATGTGGTGGACGCTTCTGGAGGGGAGGCTCGCTCCTCGGTGCTCTTTGTCACCACCAGGTGCTGCTGTGAAATAAGGAGAGAGGTGGGGACGGGAGGCAGCCATGCACATAGCTTGACATTTTAGCCAGCTCCCTGCAGACACATTTGGCAAGTGTGTAGGTGGATGTGTGTGTGTCTGCGTGTGCTGTGCGTGTGTCTGTGTGTGCCCTTATGTGTATGGATTTGCGTGTATGTGCAAGTCGATTTACATGTCCGTGTTTCCGGTTTATGTTTTCACACAGCCATGGTTGTGTTTATCTTCCACGGTGTTTTTATTAGGGCAACCTGGTGTTCTTGTATGGAAATATGGATCAGCACTTTCACCGGACGGTTTTCTGTCTGTAAAGACCGCAGGCTGCTACCTACCAGTTTTCCAGAAAGGAAAAGGATGACATTATGTGCAAGGGGAGCCCTAGCTCAGAGGAACACACAAACAGACATGGCAGCCACTCTCTGGGACATTAGCGACTGAGGTTACTGCAGGTTTTCCTCTACTTCAAAAGCAATTTCTTCTCAAACATCAGCCCAACTCTCTTATCTTCCTGTGTGTTCAGCTCAGCTGTCATCCGACTGACTTGAGGCTGCGTTAGATTGTCCATGGCCCCAGATATGGTAATCTGTGGACTGCTCTGACCTTGGCAGACTGTGTTTGCAGGGTGTCAGATCCCCTAATTCATCAGAGACAGGCCATTAGCCAGGCATCCAGCCACATAAACACACAAAGTACATGAAGAAAACTTCCAGGAAACAACACAAGTCCTCCTTCCAGACACAGCTTGAGTTACTAGCTTTCAAGCAGCCAAATTGGGACACTTACTTGACTTGTCCCATTTTTTTCCCCCTTTTCTTTGCACAAGAGCCAATACATTGATGGATGGCCCAACAGAACCATCAGTAGTAGAACATGGAAAAAACAAGGTTAAGGACATACCCTAGCCAACGTCTTCATCGTGACGAAGTCACGGTGGAGCAGAGATTAAAGCAAATCTCAGCTCTAGAGAAATATAACTTTTTCTCACGCGAAGCCACAGTTTGTGCAAGCACATCTGCGTTGTGGGTCCCTTCAGAGCCCAAGTGAATGAAGGACAGGATATGGAAATCGAGCATTTTCAAACCATTTTAAAGATGGGGAAGGGCTGCCACGTGAGGTCATCGGTTGCCAACGGCCTCATATATCTAGATGCCAAGTGAGATGGAACAGTAATTACTCCTATGCATCTCTGTGCAGACACAGCCACTGGCCAGTGATTGACAGCCTCAATAAAAGACTTGCACCGCGTCCTCTGCCCCTTGCCTACACGCCCCTGCAAGGAATGGTCCAACTCATCGTCTGGCACCCCCAGGCAGAGGCATTGGGTGACGCCCCCTCTGATAATCCTGCCCATCACATCCATCATCCTACCCCCTCACCCTGTGAGAGGGCACAACCAAGGGAATCTAATCAGGCAGTCTAATTGAGGAGCCTTGGTAGCCAATACCCGAGCTGGAAGGCCGGCTTTGGCTGGCCAGGCTCGGGGGACGTCAATAACAGCTTCGAGCGGGTGTCGATTCATCAGACCTCTCTTAATGTCATTAGCGCCTGAGAGGATCGCTTCACCCCTCTCTCCTGCGTCCTGCTCCCTCTCTCATCTATTTATCTTCTCCCTCATTCCTCAAACTTTCTCTCGCTCACTTCATGTTGCCTTCTCTCTTCTGCACGCGCTCCACATCTATCTATCTCCCGCTCTCATGTACCCTCGCTGCTACTAATCTTTCCACAGGCAATAATATGTTCACCTTGCATAACGAGCTCAGGACTTGCCTAAAACCAGCATTTCTGTTTGGGAAATTAGTGTTTGCCCTTAGTAGCAAAATTTTAAAGTCCGCCACTCATCTCTGCCCAGTCCTGCTCCCGTCTTCTCCTCCTCCCTCGCTGCCCCAATATGTTCCTCCAACAACATGTGGTGTTTATTCCAGCTGTTTATTAAATGATGCCAGAGTTGTCTAGGAGGTGGTGATGCAGTCAGTGACTCTACAATTACCTGGGTAATTATGCAAAAAAAAAAAAAAAGGAGGGAAAGAATAAAGATGACAGGGACCTTGGCAGAGGTGGACTAGCTGGGATGTTAAGGCTCAGAGTGGCAAAGGAGATTTGGGTTCCAGGGAGAGTGCAGCTGTAAAAAAGGAATATGAGCCTGCTCAGTATTCAGAAACATACAGTTTTCCACCAGCTAACACAGATTCGAGCACTCATTTCTTCCCCAGGCGTCACCATCCCTCCATCTATGCGAGAGCTCCAGCCTGCTGCTTTTGTTTTGGACAATAGCTCCAGAATGTTTGTGCTTTTCAGACGGCACGCTGACTTTCCCTCTGAGGCAATTAGGTCAGAGGCAATAAAAACGGGAGGGATGGAGACAGGTGAATATAAAAATATAAATTAAAAATGTATATAAAACCATGTTGAGGAAATAACTGGGGGAATAAATATGGGAGGAGTTTCCAGTATCTGCACTATTCCAGCTAGTTTAGTCCCTTCAGTAACTTACAATGTCGTGATAACAACAATTACCACAAATTCAAACAATTTTCCAATCAATTCTGCACTGCAAATTCAACAATAAACTGCGATAGCAGTTTAAGATAGTCGGGGGAGACAGAACCAATCACAGCAGCCCTCATGTTGACTGTTAGGCCAAAAGTCACCAAAGTCATTCCATTTGATAGGCAGAGATGCACGAGCTCCTTCATGGCGGGCCGGAAACTGCTGAACAGGTTTGCACAAGACACCACATCAGTCCAAATCAGCAACTGAAGCAAAGGCTGCTGCACGTCACGTCAACCTGCTGCAAGTGCTGACACCAGCCGATGTTTTCTGCATTTTATTAGTTCCCTTTTTAGCATAATTTAATGACAGAGTTTAGGCTCTGCGAGTATATTGCTGTTTTGCAAGTCTCCAGCAAGGCTACCTTTTTTGTGTGTATTTTGCAACCCACTTCACTCCCATTAATCACCAGTGCTGCTCTGCAATCATCCAAGTGGACTCTTTAATGCAGCAAAGCGCGTGTCAGACGGGCTTGACAAGCATGTATCAGCCTAAATTGAACCACACAGTAGTTGTTCTGAAACAAAAAGTGTCAGATGGAAGAAGAAGAGGGCTTAGCAAACCGCCTGCCATGGGAGCTTTATGCACTTGGATTGGATATATTTGCACTGGCAGGGTGAATGGTAAATTGCTTAGTGTCAGCTCATCACTTAAGAAGGATTGTTGGTGGGAATAATGCTGGATACTCCAAACGCTCTCAGCCAGCAGCCCCTCTGAACTGTCTCCAAGTGTCCCAACGCGATGCTGTGTCCTGTCTGCGGACGCTAAGCTTTCAGTTGTGGCTCTCTGAACTCATCACTTTGGCTTCTATTAGTCTCTGTCTTGCAGATTAATATATAAATCCCCCCTCAAAACAGAGGTGGGGGGGGCTGTGACTTGACCAGCCAAAGTAAACACGACAGACGCAGTTTAGTAAAGGGAAACCAGCAGGAAAGAGGCGGTTGCACAGCAGATGAAATCCTAAAAAAAAAAAAATGCTAAATAGACTAGAGAGGCATGCTTATCAATGCCAGACATGTCACTTGATGTCTGCTTGTCTGCCTGTCTGTCCGCCTCGGGAAGGGACAGAATTAAATTTTCACCTGACCACTCTGTTCTAGTAAGGACGGGCACCAGGGAATTACCTCACAGCTTCGTATCTCAAATCTGTGGGATTAAGCTCCATTAAACATCGAGCGTCGCTGAGTTTTATCTTGGGATTTCACTCCGAGACAGAGCAGAGCACATGAGGAGGAGGGAAAAATAGCAACGGAATGTCCTTCACCTTTATCGACCAAATGGTATATAAAGAGAGGAGACTCGGGAAAAATTGCTCAGGATAATTGTGGAGGGGAGAGCTCGGCCGGCTGACATTCTCATGGTTAGCGTGCCTAAATATGGTTTTTCCAACAATGAGCTCCTGGCACACATGAGGACACACACAAACACACACACACACACACATAAACACACACATGCTTACTAGAAAAACAGTTGCGTCCCAGAGGTATACTGGCCTCTTGATGAGAAATGACCGCTGCTTTGCACAGGACACAACACACAACTGTGCAAGCACACACAAATACACACACGCATACACACACACACACACACACACACACACACACAGAGCACTGTCTCAGTTCACACCAAGAAAATTTAACCTGTGCTTCACACAATATATTAGGTGTAGTGTGAAAGAAAGTCAGGGGGGTCCGATGATGAACACCTCCTGTGTCCTCCCTTCATCCTCTTTCTCTCCCTCCTCCAGCTGCTATTGATCCGATCTTCTTCTCTCTCAACTGGAGCCATGATTCATGTTGTCCTGACCGGCCCTCACTCACCACACACAGACACAGCTCAGTCATGCTCGCCGCTATCTACCTGTCCATCTGTCTCTGTCTGCTCCCCCACTCCTCCCTCAGGCAGGTCAACCTGCTCACCACAAAGGGCCAGTACGTCACTATTATCGACGATTTGGGGATTTTTGCTATCAGTATTGGTGCTTTGCTTTAAAATGGTGGCATTTACCAACCAGTAGAGAGATATTGTGGTGTTATTCTACAGACACATGACAGCAGTAAGCTTAAATATCTGTACCGACTCTCCTGACATGTAAATAAATGAACATTAAAATGGAAAAATTTACTTAAATCATTTGAGAAACTGTTTAATCTAACATGTCTGTCTGGGAAAAAAAATAGCTAAAATGTTCCATGTTTATGGTGGCTCAAACTGTCAGAGATCCAGTCCAGTTTAGAACAAAACAACAACAAAAAAAGAAAGCCAAGCTGCAGAGAGACATATGGAGTGAGCGAGGCAGAAAGATGTGTATAGATATGCCTCGCTCACAGCAGCACATAAAAGCCCAGCTCCAACCAAGGCCTCTGCTCCAATGTGTAGAAATTAATTGAGTGAAAAAAATCTGCTGTTTAAGGTTGAAGTGGGTTATGGGAGGCAGTGTAACAATTGTTTTCTGTTTGCCAGAGGCTATATATCGTTCATTCCTGCTTTCTCTCTTCTCCGTGCTCAACACTTGCCTCTCTCTCCATCTCTGCTCTCCCTCCTCTCACCATCCATCCACCTTCTAAGCCTCTCTAGCTCCCTCCTCTCCTTTTTCACCGTGATTTTATACTCCAGTGTCTCCAGCCTCCTCGACTCATGTTTATCTCCCCCATTTTCATTGATCACATAAGGAGAGTTTCTGTGTTTTTGTTTTTTTATTTATTAATTTATTTTGCATCGAGAGACTTCATCTATGGAATTGGGTTTTAATGTTTGTATCTGCTGACAAGCAGGTTTAGAGTGAAAAAATACCAACTTGCATCAAACACACCTTTTATCTCGGGATCACTTTCAAAATAAAATAAATAAAAGCACTTTCTTGCAATAGCTTACGAACGTAAGCATGCGTATAAATCAGAGCATCATCTATCAACGTGAATCACTGTTTTTCCTCAGGGACATGAAGAGGGGACCAGAACAGAGAGACAGGTTAGGACCAACATGGGCTTAAAACAAATGACTCCTTTGCTCTCTTCATTTAAATGCACAATTGTTATTCTTTGCTTTGCAGCACTTTCTATTAAAACATTTCCAAAAATACCAGCCCCCATCGCCGGAGAAATCCCTGAACAGCAACAATCGTCATCAGAAAGGGAAGACAGAGGACATCTATTCAGATTACTGTAGTGGAATAAGGATAAATGTGTTTCCTGGAATAGAAGAAGACAGAAAGTTATCGCACAAGACCTGACCGATAATGAAGACAATTTCAGTAATCTTATTTCCTTTGTTGCCCAAAGCAGAAGTGTCAAACCTGTTTCCCGAGTTAAAACACCTATTTAGCTGCCTTTCATCTAAAATTTCAAACCTTTCAGTATCACTGTGAGGTAGGCACGCTTGCTCGACCGCCATAATTCTGCACAAACACTTAACCATTCTCTTTGAACTCTGCAGCTCCGCTCATTACACCACCTTTGAAGAGTGGATGTTGGAAATGTTACATTTTGATTTTGCAGTTATTAAATGTAACACGGCAGCAAATTACATCTAAACCTCCGTGTTGGTGTAAATAATACATAGAGCTTACGCGCTAGCCGGCAGAAAAAAACAGCCAAGCTAAACGTAACAGATGAGAGGGACGCTTGAGAATAACAAGTTCATCCCGCAAACGTCAATACAGACAGATTTTTGCACATGGAGCAGAAAATCTGGTGGAATGCTGGAGCGGCTCCATGCAGCTGGGGTAAACAGCTAATAGCAGACTTGCCCCTTAAAGCTCCTGCGCTTCTGCGTTCGCTACCTGAAACACAAACGCCCTGCTGCCTCTGTGAGCTGCCTTGCAAGGAAAAATGTTCCAGAGCAAACAGCAGGAAGGGGCGGTGGTGCTGATGGGGCAACGGAAGAACGGGACCGCGGCTACGAGAGCACCCATAGCCTCGTTGAGAAGATGAAACCAAAAAATAGAAAGTTAAAGCAACACAAGAAATTCATAGATTCTACAAAAGGAAGATCCTGAAGAATTGTCCGAGGCATTTGGAACAATCTATAAATGTATTTTCCAGTTTTTCAGTGGAAAGAAACATACATTGATCCTTCCTGGCTGACCCATCGGAGTCGGCCTGGAGAGAGAGAGACGGTGCAGAAATCAGTGAATCAGCCAAAAGAGGGCTGTAGATCATTAAAGCGAGGTTTTAAAGGAACCCGTGCCCTGTCAGAGGGGAGGCGAGAGTAAGACTGACGCTCAAACTACCTGCTTTACTTTGAACTCCAATAATTCCGGAGAATCAAATGAATTCAATAGCGGTTTGATGTCTACACCAGAGCGGGGCCTTTCAGCCTAGAACGCTGCACACTCAATCACATGGTGGTGTTTTCTAAGTAGTATGAATCTCTAAACAGCCGGGCCTGCAACTAAAAAAAAAAAACAAAACACAGAAGGCAGGAGCCTCATTCAACCCCACTCATTACCATAAAATCCCAAGACCTGTGCTGCCAGGGAGTTTCTGTTTTCCCTCACAAGAGCAAACAAAAAAAAAAGAATCCACGCGCTGAAAAGAAGCAGCGTCTCTGAAGAAAGTGTCCTCAAAGGATGAAACAAGGCATCTGCCTTTGAGTTATCTCATTTGCCGTGCACCATTAGTCTTCTGCGTAGTCGCTCTTTTGTCTTTGCAAAACACAAAAACACTTCTAATAACTCTTCCTTTAATTATCATAAATCCCAGTTGAAAGCGGAGACACCTCAGCCGCCTGTGATCGCCGCCTCTCGCGGTGCACCACAGTCAGACCCCATATCCCAGAGATCAGCGCTCTGAGCCGGACAGCCGGGTGGAGACGACGACGTGGACGGGATCTGAGACAAAGTGAGGCTAACGCCGTCGCTGTAGCAGCGATGGGAAGCAAGAAAAGAAAACGAATTACTGCAACCCTGACGGAGAACTGTTGGTGCAGTGGCTGCAGCCTAGGCGGGAGGGTAAGGCTACCTACTGTGCTGGATGAAAGATAAGAAAAACACAAAAATGAAATGGTCCTTTTTAGTTATTTCATGTACAAACTAATATTTAAGACCTCCAACACTCTGTGGATTTTTTAAGCCAGTGTTAAACAAATAACAATAAAAATAGTGGTAATTTCTGTCTATGCTCGTAACAACTTGTACAACTGAAAGAATCTATAGACTTTCCTGTCTTTGCAATGACTTTTGACTTTTTTACCGTGTGAAAGTTAAGAGTGAGAACTACGATAACAGCGTCCTGGTGTATGACACACATATTAGTTTTGCCTCCTCCACATCAAGTCATGCAAAAAAAAAAGGGAAGAACTAGCTCTGCAGGCTTCGAGGCAGGAAGAGAATTCAGAATAACAGAGCAGACACCAGGAAAACGGAGACGACATTGGAAACCGGAATCGATTTACTGTCTTTATAGCACAATTTACTGTTTTTTTTTTTCTTTTTAAAGAAACAGAGTTTAAGTTGAAATAAAAATGGAAACTACAAACTTTTGTGCTGTGGGTAATCAGATCTTAATTTCACAGCTGACTTGTTGTGAGGACATGGAAAAGAAAACATGGGGTCACTCCCTCTGAAACGACTACAGTCAATACCATACCACGCTAGCTTGATAATCCAGTAACACCACACAGATGAACGGTTCACAATGACTTAATTAACAAATAATAATAATAAAATGGGAGGGTGAAAAAAGACGAAATGATCATAAAATTGCATGTAATAAAATAATTGTTTAAATTTAGGCACAACTAGCAGTAAAAAGAGGAGTCCAATGTTGAAGGTCATGCAATATTGGAAGCCAATGCGGTGTAGCATCCAGCACACATCTACTAGCATCCACTCCATTACAACATTAGCAACTAATGTTTTGACATTTGTCTTCATTATTATCAATGAACAGAGGCGATTGAGCCACAAGCATGCTCCATTACCTTCTTTCATTGCACAGTTGCACAGTTGAAATCACACATTAGGGTGGATCCAACATAAAATGACAAGTTACCAGAGCTGAGGACGCTCCAGCTGATCATGGCGATGGTGGAGGGTGAGAGGGTTGGGCGAGGACATGATAGGGTGGAGTTGAGGCAGGAATGGGACTTGGAAAATGAGTTGAAAACTGTATTGGCATTTAAGTGTAGGGAGTATGGGGCTACGAGCAGCCCCTTAAGAAGAAAAGCTCATTTCAATCGGTATAATTAGCCTGTGGTAATGAAATAAGTCAGAGTCACTGCCACCTTCACTTAAGAGAAAATCGATCTACATTTGAGGGAGTTTATTAAAGCTTAGGGATAATGGAGGAAGCTATAGAAAAGGTGGAGGACTGGAGGAGATGGGGGTTGAGTCGCCATTAATGGCTAATCAGATGGGAAGAAGTGCTAACGTTGGGGAAGAATCTTGAGTGAGGATCAGTTGGAGTTTGTCAAAGCGAATCTGCTGGAGGTGCTGCTGTTTTGCAGCACAAAGCCAGGGGATGCTACTAGCACAGCGCTGGCTGCGGCCCTCGCGGAGATGACATCACCATGCAAGAGAAAGCCAGCTGAAGCCTGGTTTTACCAGGAGAAGCCGACCAACTGGAAGTCGAAGGGCGGTATGGTGAGATAACCACTGATTGGCATGTCTCCTTAGGTACCCCAAATGCATGCTGGGTACTGTGGGCGCTTCTTGCTCATTTATCCAGCCGTCTGGCCGGCTCACCTGGAGTGATGTGGGAGACGTCAGGAAGGCAGGCTGCTATTTCACGGCCTGTTAAGCGCTAATGCTGCAACATGCCCTGCGCTTCCATTTTAAGGGAACAGGGAGCATTGCCGTCTAACTCAAGGTTCTGTCTGTCTATGCTGTGGAAGACTGGGGGTCACGGTAAGGACCGAGAGCTGGGGAAAAATTAAAAAAGAAGGTAAATTGTGCAAAAGGAGAGGGTGAAAAAGACCTGCTTTCCACGGGCTGCTGAGCCAGCACACAGGACAGCATCAGTGCTCACTGACATCTACTCGTACCACGCTAGGCTGCCTTTCACAGGCCCCAAAAGGCTCCTCGTGCCTGGAGTTCAAGCTTCTCCCTAGCTGGAGTCAATGAACACCACCAGCCTGAACCAGCTACAACTTGTGTCTTCTTCTGAACAGGCACGCCCACATAAGCTCGATTAGGCTCCAGATAGCTGAGGTTTTAAAGCAGCTACTGCTTAGCATAAACCCTGAAAAAACCCCCTTTTTTTTACATTATAGATGCTTACAAGTTCAACAGTTTACTTTTTCATCTTTTACCTGCTGAAGTAGGGAGATAAATACTTCTTTATTACCGGTTGTAAGGCCTTTGAACAGGTATCTAAAGTTATAAATAGCTATTCTTCCATCTAGGGATGCTGTGTACAGGCCGAGCTAACAGCATTTGCATGTGCTAACAGTAAACATGAGTGGGGCTGTCAGGTCAGTGCTCCCATCATATACTGGTTACAACCGTGATGGATCACTTCTGTCTGAACTACCTGTCACCGATGATGTGTGAGGTGGAAAGGACATGACTTCGGTCCCCCCCGACTGTAAAACGCAAACGCGCACACAAAACCTCACATCGCACAACACCATCCCCGTGGAATAATAAAGCACGGGCAATGTTCGCGCTTTATTTTTATATTTAACAAGTGTTAAACTGTAGTTATGGTGTCAGTTCCCCTGTGGTTCCACAGCCCTGACCCAGCCCTCACTGTTCTCTCTCCACTAAGCTCACGCCCAGCACCGCCTCTTCTTCCAGTGCAGCAATTAGCTCATTAGCCTTAACATATGGAAAAATGGCAGCGTGGAGGCTTTCACTTTGTTGTAGAACGAAGGGACAGTCGGCCTTGATGATCTAATCAACTGGCGATAGTTGTGGGGACATTCTCAAGCTAATTATCACATAGGACATCCCATTTAGGAGCGATCTGAGGGAACAGCTGGCTCAGTTAATAGCTGTGCCACTGTGGCAGGAAGGAGCCATTACCATCACCCGAGGTTCTGGCTTCTTTTCGAACGTTCACACTGAGGACAAAACTAGTGATAGTGGGTGTGGGGAAATAAAAAACGTCAATAAAGATGACAATTTTCATTTAAAAAGAAGTTTTTCTGGAAGAGAAATAAAAGATGGTTGGTCATAGTCCCAGCAGGACCAGAACGTTGGCGGGGCCATGGAGGCCATTTTCTGGGAATGACAAATATGGAGAGGAGTGAAAACATAGAGCAGAACCCCTGCAGGAAGCATGCCGGAGCTTTGTCTCTGTCACACTGTGTGACAGAGACACACGACAGCGCTCCTTCAGGTGTGCATACACGTTTGCGACTGCAACAGTGCAGACACCAACATGAACTGGAAACCAGAAGCTTCATATCTCAACTGGCTTTAGCCTCCTGTGCATGCGGCAGACACCAGTGCTGAGCCATAACTTAAGCCAACTCCAAGAAAAAAAAAGTGAAGGATTCTGGGTATTTTATGTTTTTTTTTTTTTGAGAATAGGGTCACACATGCTAACGCCAACTGCAACCAGCTTATATTAGAGCGTGAATAATAAACGCACGCGTGCAACGCGTCTGTTTTATGACAGTGATACGGAAGCGGCTGGGAGCAAAGTAAGGTGAGGTGAGGTGAGGGAATGCTAGCTGCACACTGCTGCTTTGAGCCAGCAAGATTAATGTAGGCTCTCTGGAGCAAAGGCAACATCCAGCGCTTTAATAAGGTACAAACAATCGGTTCCACTCCACTGGCTTCCGAGGGAAAACTATTGTTGTGCTGCATTGTTTCTTGGTAAGACTCCTTGGAGACGCAGGCTGGTTGCAGCATGTGGCTGTCTCCATTACAGCCGAGGGAGGGGACGATGAGACCTGTGTTTGTCTGTGTCAGGGTGAGGGTTGCCTCCTCCCTACCCCACCCCACACCCGCCCACACCCGCCCCGGTTCCCGTTCATTCCCCTGAAAACCCAAAACAGGCAGACTCACCTCGACTCCCTGGACCTTCAGCTTCATGTGATCCTCCCGGGTGGTCTTTCCATCTTTCCTCTTCTTCCAACAGTAGCCATCCTTTCTGTACTTCACCTTCTTCCTATTGTACAAGATCATGGAACCATTCTGAGGCCTGGATCCACGGAGACGGGAAAGAGGGGGACGGGGGAGAGTAAAAAAAAAACACAAGGAGCAAAAAACACAAAACATTGAGAGAAACAGTGATTAGACGAGAGGACTTTTATAGGCAGCCCAGCTCGGGGACTAATTTCAGACATGTACAAAGAGGGCTGACACAAGTTTGTGCTGGGCAGAAAATGCACTGGTGACTTAGATGACAAGGCCTTTTATGGTGTTTTTCCAGCGCCGGCGTGCACCATCCGACAGCGGACAAAATGCCCATCAACATAGGTTTCTTCCGTGGAGCGGAATGGTGCGCGGTGCGAGCGTCTGAGGAAATTAAAGGAAAGTGTATGGTGGCGCAGCGCTTCTCCTTATCTCTCATTCATCCAACTTAAATGAGTTGTGGTGCTGGAAGTCCCCAAGGGTAAGTGAGGATCCTCCCTCACACTCCATTCATAATTCATCCTGCCTCCAACAGACCACAGCCTGTGGGCTCATAATGATATAAGTATTTGATGATAATCTGCCTTTCCACTTCGGTTTGTAATAGAGGCATTTGGCGCTCACTGTTAAACATTAACAAAAAGGGCAGAATAAAACATTCATGGCTTTCTCAACAATTAGTGTGCAGTTGAGCCATAATAGTTCCGATGCGCATCGGGGAACGCCAGCGTTCGGACGCGGACGCGAGCCACAGGCAGTGCACACAGATCACACACAGCTGGTCTGAGCTGGAGTTTTCCCAAATGAGGGAATGCTGGTGGCTCACAAAGAAAGAGCGCCTGACCGGGCCGCTCTGGACAACTTTCCAGAGAGAGGCTTAGGCATCCAGTAGGCTGTGAGCGCGAGTGTTAGCCTTGTTAGCCACTACTCGCACGCGCTGGCGCACCACAACCCCGTCCCCCCCAAAAAAGATCGAATCAAAACTTACAAAAGCTCTCATCGAAGCAGAGAACAAACACTTCCATTTTTACACTCCAACTCAGACGACCCAGCTGTTGCTTTGCATTGTTTTGTTGTTTATTGTAATTTCTCGCCAGGTTTATTTATATCGTTGCATGCATCATTTTACGGTGCTGCCTTTGGGGCCGGGACGCCTGTTTTTGTCTGGGTATTACTCATCAATCATTTTCTCGGCCAGATCTCAGGGGCCAGTGCAGAAGGAGAAGAATGGAGAAGGGGGGAGGTGGGGCCCCTGCAGTCCCCCCCTCTGTGGCCCCTGATGGCACCCTCTAATGAGAGACGCCACTCACACACCCATGCGCTCGTTCCTTCCTAAACTCGGCTCTTCCTATCCCTCCTCCCTTCTTCTCTGTCTTTCTGCCGTCAGTCAAGTCAGACTGTACACGAGGGAGCATCTTTGTCTCCACCTCCTCTGTCTCCCTCTTGTTTTGGGATTCCTCACCTTCCTCTGCCACATTTCTGCTCGGCATGCCTTGAAAACAGCTATTAAAGGACATTTTATTGGTCAGTTGGAAAGTGGGAGCGCACACTGCTCCTGTGGGATGCATAGGCAGTATAAATTGTGTTGTTGTTTATTGTTTCTGTAATGTTGCTGCGCGTGGTCATAAAAAGCACTCATGAAGCGCCACTTTTGCTGCCTTTTGCAGTCTAAACATATATATCAATAAATTTGCATTCTGAATGTCGTTTGAAAGACTCGGTCAACGCAGCTGCATCAGCAGCGTGTCTGAGTCAGACACCTAAATGTCTCCATCTAAAGGTGCAAATCCTATTATTTGTTTCAATATCGTTCCGTGTTTTGTCCTTCAAAGATACAAGGAGCGCGTGCTTCCTAAAATGTAGCTCTGCTTGAGACAAAAAGATGGGCACGGATGAGATAAAGCAGAAAATCAAATGACATGGGGCTATCTGATCTCCTCCAGAGCACCGAAAATTGGGGTGAGGCTTTGGTGTCAGAAGCTCGGCGGCATATTTATCGGATCTACGCAAAAACGTATTCACTTGGCTATTTCGGAGCGGCTGCTAGCTACATGCTATTTTCAGTTCAAGGAAATTTGGATCCGCAGGAAAACGCCCAAGCCCCAACCGTGAAGAAGGCCTGAGGCCTAAAATTGCCTGCGTGTCTGGTCTCTACCGCTGCCTCGCCCTCTCTCTGTCCCAGCCATCTAATTCCAATGTATGCTCAGGTTTTTCAATTAATCTTATCAGAATTATACATATTTATACATGAGGGAAGGGGCTAACTGCTCTGTTATCAAAGAAGCATGACAGAGCTTCTGTCTCAAATACCTAAACGCACCGAATGAATATGGAAATAACAGACTTCTGACAAAGTGCACACAGCCGCCTCACACCCCTCACAGCCGCCTCACACCCCTCTGGAGTCTGCAGCGATAATAAGCTTCACCCTCAGTGTGGTGTTCAGGCCTTGTCCAGTCCTTTAGGAATCATTCATTTACCCAGGTAATGGCATTCACTCAATCAGAGGGGATTTTTTATCCTGAAAAAGTCAGATTGTGTGTGTGTGTGTGTGTGTGTGTGTGTGTGTGTGTGTGTGTGTGTGTGTGTGTGCAGGCCAGGCAAATCAAAAGGCCCAGCTGTCTAAACACCTAGCTCTGCACAAACAGAGGAAATAGTAACAAGTAACAAGCCCCCACAGGCAGGGAGGGACAGTCTGCACGAGTGTGAAAAGGATCTTATAACGTGAAAACACAGCGATGGAATGGGGAAAGGTTGTGGTTCGACTCAACACATTTCCCAAAGAAAAGGCCTATTGTGTGAGAATAGCACACTTTTGGCACAGAAGAAACAAAACACAAAATAAACAACCTCATACTGGAGAAAATGTGAGCTATTACTGGAGCGCCAGTCTCAACTCAACTGTATCAGGCGTACTCGAGTGTAAGACAAGCAAACAGCATTTTAATTACGGGTATTCCCACTAGTGGCAAAAATGTTGTGCTTCAGGATGTAATCTTGTCCAAAGGGTTATATAGAAAATGAAATATTTTGGTGTGGGTGAACCTGTGCGGCAGCAATAGTTCAGCTCCAACCTCCCTGCTGCCTCCTTACCTCCCCACATTCCGTACCATGCCCTGGGTTTGATTAATACTGTACACAGGCTTTTTCTCCTCAGTAATGTGAACTGGAAGTACAGAGAAGGAAAGGAAATAATATCGGTTTTAAGAAGCTTTCAGCACCGCAGAGGGAGCTGGCTTGGACCTGCTTCTCCCATCGGAGCCTTTCGCCTTCACAGCACCTACAGTTACAATCATACTGTTGTCACACACACAAGCACACATACACCGACCAACCCCATAATATATTCAGTATGAGGTGCCCTGGAGCACTGACACACACACACACACATACACACACCACACATATACATATGGACAGATGCCGAGCGAGCCTGTGGCTCCACCCAGGAACAACAATAAAGCAAGAGAGAGTGACAGAACATCAATAACAGTGTGGTCATTAAAGGTTCTGTCAATCACGGGTAAAACATGCATCATACATGATAAAGCGCAAACACGCACACACACGGAGCTGTCTACAATGAGCAGACGTGTTTCCACAGCTAATGTAATGAACCAGCGGTATTCTCCTAGCTGGCCTGTCGTCGGAGCTGCCGGTGTTGGCACCACCAGGAGAGCTCTTATCTGGGAGCATCACGTGCCAGCGATGACTCGCCGATAAGCCGCACCCTTCAGCCCCGCCGAAAAATGTATCAGGAAGTGAGGCGTTTGCTAAAACTACTTTAAATGTAAATCTGCCACGGCCTCAGGATTGAGATTCATTGTCTGCGCTGTTCTAAAACCCTCCAACTCCCTCGCCGGTGTTCGTATGTCGGGACGCTTCGGGTTTAGAACCTCTTTGACTGCCAATGAGGCCCCGCTACCTGCCGCCATCACGGCCACCCTTCGAGTCCTGAGGTGACCCAAGCCTTCGACCACTGACGCCTGATTAGCAACGGTAATTAAAAGGTAAAGGTCCTCGTAGGCCACAAAACCGTAACCAGTTATGAAACACCATTTATAGTGTTGCAATCAGAATTTATTGCAAATATTTGTGCTCTCCATCTTGTAAATGTTCAGGTTTTCCCTCAATAAATTTTATTAAAGGCACACTCAAGATTAATAAGACACAAACAACACACATCTCTGAACTTTTGGAGGGCGGTATGACGCAGTTTATTCGGCGTGTTGGAGTAAATAGCAGTCATGATGAGCAGGTAGCCAGACCCCTGGAATTAGAAATCCGGATAAATCGACAGATCGCTCCTCCTCTCCGTCTCTATCTGTTCTTTCACCGGCTGCCGTAGATCTCACGGCCCGGCCCACCACCCTCAAGCAAAAAACAGATGTTTTTTACACACTTATCTCAATAATAAAAAAAGTGACAATTTACAAAGAATATAAATGACGGTGGGGGCTACATTTCAATGCCTCCGTCCCTAAAGGACCTTGTCAAGAGGATAAGGGTGAATCGGTGTTGGGAGGGTGGGTGGACAACATGACGGGGGTGGAAGCAGCAAGGGAGGAGGGTGGTGTTGCTCTTATCTGCTCCACAGCAGCCCGGCAGAATGAGAGAGAGGCTGGTGACTGGCGCTGATGCTGCGCTGATAGCGCTAAGCTGGTTTCATGCACATTTCAGCGAGGCTGCCATCACTGCTGCTCCCGGAGCGGCCGAGGTTGGGACATTATTTACTAATAACCGTGTCCTACACTGGTTCCACCACCAGATTCTGGGAGTCAACACATGTGCTAATGTGGCCTTTGATGCACAGCTTAAGAGCCATGGACACATTTTAGCTGTCCAGACATTTTGATTTTCATTAAAAGCGTACGTTTACATGTGGTACAATAATGTGCTGTTTGACGTATCAACGCTTAGAAAGCTCCCTTGTCATAGAAGTTGCGAGTGCCTCCTTCACCCTTCGGCTGCGTGCGCAGCCTGTGTAGATGGTGACTGAATGGATGATGATTCACGCCTCGTGCCCTCCACTGTAATCCCCTGGGGGTGTACCACTGCACACTGCAAAAAACGGGATCATCAGAACCAAAACGCGTGCATGCGATGCGCCTCCTGTTTGGATAGCCTTAAGCCCTGGAGCTCCATCTTATTTGCAAAGATGATTAGTTTGTACATTTATTAACGTGAGGACAGCAGGGTGTTGCATGTGGTCTTAAACACAGCAGCCCCTAAAGACACGTGATCAGGACCGAGCAAGGACAGGCTCCTCTGATCCGGCCTCGCGCCAACATGCTTATCCCTGGCCCTTCTTCCTTCCCCTTCAGCACAGCCAGTGCCACCACGGTGCCAATGACCTTCCCCTATTGATCCCGCCGTGATGGAGCAGAGTTAAAGCCAGCTATTGAACCACTTATGATGAATTCACAAATCCTGCTTTGTCCACAGAAAAAGATAAAGGAACAAAGCAGCAGCAGGAGGAACAAGTAAAACGAGAGACGGATGAGGAGTAAGCGAGGTCAAAAACCCCTCCACCTTTTAAAGTGAGAGCAAACTAAAGAGATAGAGGATTCTTTACAAGATGACCAAGCTATAAAACACACCTCAGAGCCGCTTTCGTCACAAAAACCATCAGCAGAGTGACGGAGGGGAGTGGGGTCAGGTTGAAATGAGAGAGTGATATAAGGGGCAGTGGAAGCAGACTGCCGAGAAAACAGAAAAACGGCGAAAAAAGAAGCCATTCTCCCTCTCCTGCTTCCTGCCTCCAGGTGTGTTCTTAGTCACAAGGATAGGCCGGTGGGGGGGCGAGGTTTTAAATTGAGCTGTAACTCTATCTGTTTGCTGGAGCGAATCAGAAAGTCTATCCCACCTTTCACCTAGGAATCACTGCTCTCCCCATGCCCTGTCTGGTCGCCATACCAACCACAGCCAGGCATCAGCGGATTCATTGGAGACCCCCCCCCACCCCCGCTCAGACGTTGGCGGTGGCCGCTGACGGTGGCCATGCAGATCCAATCAAATTCCCGGCACTGAGAAGGTGATCCGGTCTTGAGGCGGCCCTAAACTTATTGGAACCCGAGCCGCCCCTGCCGCGCTGATGCTTGGATTGGATTTGGGGTTCACGCTGCAGCGTTTGTTTTCTTTTCTGATCCCTGTGTGTGGCGCGGGGATTTCACACCACCACTGACACACTTCTGCTTCGCCCCATAAACACAACCTGCCCCAGAACCTTCCGTACAGGCAGCCGCCCGGGCTGCGTATGCTTTTGATACGAGATAAAACTGAGAAGGAAAAGTTTAGATGCGTAAACACAAGGTCACGCGCACACACATCGAATGACTACAACAAAAAAAACATACATATAATTGCATTGTTTCATTTCCATTTTCAGATACCCTTTTAACTTTCTTTTTTAGCAGATGTCTTTAAATTCCAACTTTCGTTGACTAATGAGCATAATCCATGAGAGAGAAACAAAAATAAAGATAATTAGAAGCTATTTGCTTAGAGGCAAACTATAAATTAAATGTTGTGCACTAATGTAGAGTTTGTCAATGGAAATGTTTTGCCTGTATGACAGTTGTTTTTCCAGTTAAATCAAAACAATGATATTATATATTGCAATTAGTCCAGTTTAGATTCATTGAGTGTTTTCTATATAGTAGTTTTCTGCAAATGTTTACGTAAATGCATAAGTAATTGATTTAGTGAGCTTCTGCACCAGAACAGGCAGTCAGAAACTGCCAGTTCTGGTGAGGGACTAAGCCAAGCTGCTTCAGCACAGGCAGTTCTATACCTTTGTATCTATTTTCTTTTTACAAGGACAACCGGTTGCTATAGAAATGCCTGACACGAACGCTGTGAAACTTGTGCACAGCTTCCGGCTTTCTGCGCATAATGTTTCCTCAGACAGACAGATTTCAGGTGCCTGTAAAAAAACAGTGTTAAAAATTGAAATTAAAATATATCAATCACATATCAATTAACATCGATACTCATTTCCAGAGTATTGATTTCGGGGACAAAAAACCAAAGATTTTCCTCCATCGACTCGTCTGGCTTTTAGTTTCTTAATAATCCAGTTGCCCTGATGTTGACGGTGATGGCTGGTTTTCTCATTTACAGGAGGGATGACGATGTTGTTGAGTGGGCTTTTTGCTAATATTGAATATTGATATTTAGGTATAGATTAGAATTAGCATATTTTACTGCGCTGGCGGCACAAATCATTCCGTCCAAAGGAATTTTAATATGCTGTGTATGAACTTTAAGGGATCCAAATGTAGAAAGCAGACTGACGGGGTGTGTGTTGTCCTGTGATGTTATGGGTGAGAGTGGTAGTCAAGTGGTCCCACAGCCCCGATGCTCTCTTACACTCAATTTCTGAGGGTGTGTTTGGATATGATGACCCCTGACCTCAGCCTGTGGCACATGTCTGAGATCGCTCCTCTCCATCTCTGATGCATCAGCCGGGGCCAGGACCTCAGACACACACACACACACACACACACACACACACACAGAGACTGAGAGAAGCAGGCCAAGTCAACCTGGCTCCTCCTGATTACACACGCCAACACTCACAGGCTTCACCCACACAAGGAAGATGATAAACTGCACGTGTCCCAGCCTGTTTATATACCTCCGTGCAGCAAAAGACTACCGCAGGCACCAGCACGGGCGTCTGTGCACGGCATGCATTTGAATACACTCATAAAGTAGGCAGCGAGGCTCGCTTCTAATCAGGGCCACCTCTGCTTTTTCATTTCCTAAGTTCAGTGGCCCAGCAAGCGTCCACACATTAAATCATACCACACACTCACCTCCATAAATGATCCATACAAAACATCCTCTACTCTGCCCTCCTGTTTCCAAAGAACAGCTTCAAGACGACGCGTGCTCTTACTCAACTACTGCATTACCCAAATACACACTGAAATCACTGGAGAAGAGCCAAAAGTGAAAAAGAAAACAAAAAACCCAAACCAAAAACATATACCGGTATATATCTATATGTGTGTGTGTGTGTGTGTGTGTGTGTGTGTGTGTGTGTGTGTGTTGAAACTGGAATTCTGGATTCTTCTTTGAAATTCCAACACTACAACTGGTTTTTATTTCTAGTTTGGACTCAGAGTATCGAAAATTCACATTTCTGGGTCTGAACTCTGGCCTGAATACTTTAACATAAATGATGGGTAGTGCGCACTGCTATACATAATAAAGTGTAATTTTACTGTATATAATAACAGTTTGGCTTATTGTACATAGATAAATGAGTAAATAAGTAGACAGAATAAACTGAAAACACTTTTCATTTTCAAAAATAGAGTTTTGTGTGGATTCTGACAGACGCAGTCTCATCTACGCTGATGAGACACAAATGCAACGAGCACCCACCCACAACTCTAACCTTCCTGTTCCAAAACCCTAAAATGCTTTTTCCAACCCTTCCGGCAGCAGCGTCTCCAGATGACAGCGGCGAGCAGCCCTGCCACCACTGACTGGCTGATTGACTATTTCCTCCAGATTTGACACACCAGCGAGT
>CAAE01014729.1:2004829-2044734 GCA_000180735.1 Tetraodon nigroviridis
ACATCGTCTAAAAACAAACGTCCACCTACTGATTAAACCCTAAAAAATCAGCCCCTTAACGCAATCTCTTAATTGGATTTGCTCCTAAATGCCTCTGAAAATGGCCTAAATGTAGAGGTACAGAAAGTCAGTCCTGTCCCTGATCTAATGTCAAAAGCTTTACCTCCTCCGTTTTCAACCAGGCTTCTGCTCAATGTCAAGATCCACCAAGGACATTCCTCTAGGCCTTTTCCACGAGCAGGCCAAGGACACTAATTAGACAACTTGCGTCAGAATTGAAGATCCTCGCAGCGCCAAACTGCCATGGATCACCTGTGCGGGACATTTGACCTCATTTGTCCTTGGTGGATAGTGGGAATACTCTGGACACACGTCCTGAACCACAAGTATCCAAATGATTTAAAATCAAAACATTGACTCCCTCCTGGTGCTCATTAAGGAGAATTCCCATCTGAAATGGCTGGCCAACTGACCGCCTTGGAAGTCTGCAGCCAGTTCTCCCAGTATCGGTCATTGGGTGTACCTTCTCCTGTCCCTCTGAGCCAAAAAGGCAGAGCCCAAGATGGAAATCCAGCATTACAATCACATGCTACAAATCCTCTACCTTTCTTTTCTCCTCTGGATCAACAGCTCCAATAAATTTTCATTACACCTGTGTGAAGCGCTTCAAATAGAGCCACAGAAGCAGAAACTAATTACTTTCTAATTTATTGACTAATGGCCACAGCCCTGGGAGACAGCTGCAATTGTTCTAACAGTCCTGCTGCTCCCACTACTCTCAGGTCCACTTTAGATTCATAACCAAAATAATTTATCATTACAAGCACATTAAATTGAACTGTATAGACCACAACAGTGGTAATTTATATCATTTTGTTGTTCGGGCTGCTTTTCCTTCTTGAAAGCGTGCAGGGCCTCTGATGGGATTTGTCTCCGGACCCTTGCATGTGGCAGATTCACTTTTTTGCTCTTCAAAGAATTCTCTGTTTGGTCACTTCACCGTGTGTTGTTTGTTGCAGGGAGAAGCAGCAGAAGCGAATGTGTGCCCTTTAAAAAGCCTGCCTGGGCGTGTGACAGAAAACCTCAGCGGGAAAACCAGAAGACCCTCAGTATTAACTGCATATCTGTGAGGCGCCATCGAAACATCAACATAAAGAGCAGATAAGCTGCCTCTGGACTGACTTGAGCTTAACTTCCTGTTGTGATTTAGGTTCCTGCACCCCTTCAAAAGACAGGAGGAATATTTGATGCTAATATAATAACCGCAAGCCGTTGCATTTATCTCCTAATGCATCTCTTCCTTGACGTGAACAATGCCTTTGGTGGTGTCAACATCCCTATCAACGCAACGCAAATGGTCACCCAGCAATTTGAAGAGCGTTATAAAGGACATTAGCCATGTGTCTGGGCTTTCTTAATCACTATGGTGAGGATAGCATTTACACCGTGATGGGAAATTGTGAGGCAAAGAATGAAATGGCATTTTCCACTGGCATCATTAAGATGGAAGGCCCATATGATCATGCAAATTCATTATGTAAGCAGTGATTGCCCTCTATGAGGTCAGTGGCCTGAAACGCTGCCAGAGAAGCACCTCGTGTCTGCACAGCCACTGCGCCTAATAGAACCAAGCAGAAATGTGTGTTTAAAATGGCCATGGAAGAAACCTTTTGCTTTCATATATCATTATGAAGAAAATGCAAGATGGAATGGCTGTGGAATAATCAGACCATCAGTATTTAAATGGGAGCCCCGTGAAGCTCGCGCTCCTGTGCGGCACACGGTGTGAAATCTTCCAGGAAAATGAAGGCTGACTGGTGATCCAGTAAGGCCAGCGGTCTGACATCACTTCCAACCCCCTCCATGGCTCCTAGATGGGTGTTTTTTCCCTCCTACACATATAGTCCTGTGGTATTGATAGCTCCACTTTAATGCAGAAATGGAAAACTCCCTCAGTTCCTATAAGACAGGCTGGTGTCTGCCTGCCTGACTGACTGCGTTCAATATCAAAAGTACTGAATGCCAGGCAGGGATCCAAACACAGTAACGATGATGTTATTCATCTGGTCGTTATCATTGTATAATCAGCTTTCAGTTCACAGTCATTAGGTAAAATTCTACAACCCTCCTTGCATTTGACAAGAGATTGGAGATTTATGTTCCCCTCCAGTCATCAATTAAACCTTTACAAAACCGTTTGTGTTGATAAAAATATGTATTTGCATTTTTTTATATCATAAAAAAATTCTACATGCCCCCCCCCAAAAAAAAAGTCTTGTCATTATTAATGAGCAGCAAGTAACGGAGGGGGAAAAGTTTATTTTACATTTTCTTGTGATGGTTTGAATTTTTTTCTCAGTAATTCATGCAAGTTCCAAAAATTCCCCAGCAAACAGTGCTGGTGAAAAGTCCACCGAAGAAACACCCCCAACTCGGATCCATCTATGGTGCTGCTACTTCTGCTGTGTGAAGTTAGGATGGTGGTGGTGGTGGTGGAGGTGGTGGTGGTGGTGGTGGTGTGGCCCTGAGGGAGGGTCTGAACGATAACAGCCTGTCTCTGTGGGAACCAACCTCCATTCACACCTCCTCGTGTTTGGACCTTCCAACACGTTGCCGTCATTAAAAAACGAGACGGAAAACCTGCGCAAATTATGAATGCATCTGCAGTTGGCCGAGTGCAACAACAACAGCAGCACTGTAGATGACCTTTTGCCTTGCTGTTTTTCAATTCCTGGTGCTTTTTTCATCATTTGAGAAGGAAAAAAAAAAACAAAAACAAACCCTCTTGTTCTCCTCTCAGTGGTTCTGTAAAAACTCCGCTCACACGCAATTTTTCCTGTAACACGTGAATCACCAGACAAATAAATGTGAGATTTAAGGATCATTAAATGAAGACAGAAAAACTAGGACACACATCTTGACACCTAAAGGCCACTTGTCACTCCCCTTTCTTCCTGCCCCGTGTTTTCTGTGTCCTCTTTTCCACACATTTAAGCTTTCAGAGGGTGATCAATAGAACCTAGCAGAAGAAGGTGTGTAAAAAGCTCTCCCACACAATAAGGACATTGAGGAATAAAACAGACACACAGTGACACAAAGACACAACCTGTTCTACATTAGCGAGCAGAGCGCTGACGTCAGGCTCCTGCAGCCCACCTAATGGAGCAGAGCCAAGGCAGACGTTTGTGTTTGTGCAGCAGACAGTGCATGTGTGATTTAATGTCAGACTGAGAGGGTTTACCTGCTACGACAGAGGCGGCGGAGGAACGCGCCGCAACACAACGCCAAGGGCTGTTAATACCCAGAGTGCACAAAAGACACACGTACGCACGCAAGTGACAGACGAACCGCAAAAAGGGGCTACTTCAAACATGTGGAGGAAGACATAGAGAGGAATAAAGGACGCTCCCTCCGAATGTGTCAGCAGTGGGAGCGCAACATCACTGAAGGAGGTTGTTTTGGCGTCACAGATACGGAGTGAGAAAAATCTATTTCGGGGGCCAAGTGTGGTGCCAAGGACATCCGGAAGGGCACAGCTCTGTTGATCCGCTCATATCAATTTGCTCCCTCCTACAGACAGAGAACGCCACAGCATGTGGCTCTGCATCCTTAAGGAATATCGCTGCGGTAACGGTGCCATAAAACAGATCATTTTACAGTCAAACCATCTATGGCTCAAATGCACTTGAAGCAGAAGCCATTTTCAAGCAACATAAAGTTTAACATGGCGCTACATCTGCCGAGCCACTAGCTTTCATGCTACAGCACATGTGACTGGCTGATTTCATTAGAAGACGGCCCCGCCCACTCTATCCCTTCACTTCCTGCTCTCCTCTCCAATAACAGTCGGAAAGTTTGGACCATCTCAACGATTAACCACTCTGAGAAGTCACATCGGGCCACTGAATGGATGTTATTAAACAGATGAGCAGACATTCCATTTCTATTTCCAAATGGTATCAAATATTAAGATTTTGCCACTTTACCCTCAATGGTTGTGTCACAATGTTAAACATCATGAATATTTTACGTACACTTATGGCCCATAAAGATGATATTACAATAGAATATTACCACTGAATGCAAAATAAGCGGATCTTGAGGCATTTGCAACCATCAGAAATCTCGTCTGTGTGGAATCCATCCGTCACATTTTCTACATGACTGCGGATTGAAAACAAACTCGTCTAAAAGCTAAAGCAATTCACAGAGAAAAACACAGGCAAACGCGGGGATGGTCATTAGCGGAATAAAGAGCGGCTTTCCTCCAGTTGATGTAACTTTTAAACAACAATTGCTGCCTTGAAAAGTCGGTTAAACTTTGACTTGAGATGAAAACTCCCTCAACCGAGCGGAGAAGCAATCATAGATCATTAAGGCAGGCGTTCTAATTCAGACAGTATAGATTACAATTCATTCGGGAAAACTTTTGATTTTTGTCCAGTGGGATCGCTGTGTTCTCTGGACCTTTGCTAAAAGCCAACTGATCTATACGCAGCCTAATAGAAAAGCTGTCAGGTGCTGCGAGCGGTGCAAACACTGCTTGGCAGTGGTCATACATGAACACACTCCAGTGGACGCACACAGATGCAGACGGAACCGTTGGTCCAAAAAAGAAATGTGCAAGTGCCTTAAAACACCGGAGGAAAGTAAATATTAGTTGTGTCCAGAAGTTCCACAGGAGTATATGAGGCAAAGCAAACGCTCCTCAACAGAGATAATGGGTGAGGGGGAGGATGGGCCGCAGCGGGCACGAGCGCCAAAGTTCAATTAACAACGTTCAGGGCATCAATTTGTTTCCCTTAATTACTTTGTTAATTTGTTAAAGTGTTTGCTTAGGAAAATTTCAGTGTCTTATTTTCTGCTGTGATAATGACCTTTTTTTGGGGGGGTGGGGGGTGGGGATGGGCTGTGGGCTGGGCTGAGTGCCTCTAAATGGCTCACCCTCTGCTTCTAAACGCAGCGCTCAATATGCTTTCTCGCCACTCCTCGATTTCCTCTCGCAGGATGTGTAGGTAATGAGGCCCTCCTGCAGAGCTGTGCTCCGCTTCTCTGTTGGTTCAGAGAAGCACACCCCCGCCATGTCATGACACCATGACAGATAGGCGCTGCTGAAAGCATATGGCCAATGTGGCAATGTCTCCAGTGTCCTCCAAATGTCGTAGGGCTCAGGCATAATGAGAGGGGAGATATGCGTAAATCTTATACATAAGAGACATTAGTCATCATAGATTTTTCTCTGAACTGCCACAGATCGTCTGGGAAAAGAATACTAACCCTGCAGGAATTGAAATTTACCTTTTTACAGAGGTGTCTTTTCTGTAGGCCAACGTGATGGACCAGTTTTACTTCTCCCTTATCTCAAGATGCTCATTTATGCGAGAAGAATCTGTTTGTCGCGTAGGTTCAAAGGTAAAAAGTTCATCCTTTAGAAAGCTAAATAGCTAACGCTACTGCAACTTCCTTGTCCGATCCCTCCGTTCTGTCTTGAAGCAGATATTAACTGCAAATGCAGCATGAATAGCTTCAAGCTGAAGGCCAGCTGAGCGTCTCAGCAGCGGGTTGACGTGACTCCCAACATGAGGTCTGGTGTCACCTACTGTGGGCAGGAGGAGGTGATGGTGTGTCGCGCCAGTGGTGGCTGCTCAACTGTCAACTGTCAACGCCGTTAGTGTCCACAGGCCGGAGTCTACAGCAACCAGACAGGATTTTAGATAAGGTGCCCGCTCAGGTATGCCCTCGACATGGCCTTTTCCTGGCCCAGACTCTTTGCTGCTGCTCCCTCTGGCCTGTTAACACCGACCGTCTAGACACCCTCCTGCACGCAATAGCTCACCCCATCCAAGCCAAGGTTGCTCTCAGCTCTGCGGTTTTCTCTCTGCTCAAGTGTGTCACAACGCAGGTGGGCTGGAAGTCTGCTACCAAGAGTGATGAAACAATTTCAGACACTTCCTCCTCTTGTTTTTTGATCTCCATCTCTCAGTCAAATCCTCCTGCTGCTCTGCAGACTGAGGTGAAACACAAGTCTAAAAACGATGATTCTACCGCAAGTAAAACTGCCTTTATTTTTTAAATGTCAGGCTGCGAACCTAATTAGTTTTAACATTGGAAATGAGCACAATACAGAATATTTTTTTCCAGCTTGTGTCCTTGGCTTGATATGTAAAACGTCACCAAGCATTGTACATTTAGACTTTTCTTAATATAAATTCCTGCTGCATTAGAGGGTAACGCCAGCCATGTATCAATGTCACATTCCAATGCAGAAAGCACGAGCCTCATTCATGACTGATGTGTATTAAATTACAAGGATTAAATCAGAGATCCTTAATTAGGCCCCAATAAAAGCATCAGAAATCTCCGAGCATGCTATGATTGGATAAAAATATTAAAACACACTAAATGAAATTGGTTTACCGCCGAGTGGGCACCCACTTGAGCAAAGGAGGGGGGAAGAGAGTGAGGAGAAATAAGTGAGAGAAAGCCAGACACATAGAAGAGAGCAGGAGGGGGGGTCTCGGGGTGAGTCACACCTCTTTGCCTCAGAAAAGCTCTTTAATTCCACATGTGACCTAAGAGAGAAAGCCCAGAAGAGTGGCTGTGATACAGAGTACGAGTGCCACGAGGCATGCGGCCATGACAGGAGGCTCCGAAAGACGGTAATTCTTGCACGTTTATTGCAGACTATACGTGCGCGCGGAACACCGACACTATACCAAACACCATAAAGTGCACACATCTGGGACCGGCTCCTCCTGATGTCAGGATAGCCAAAAGCTTTTAAACTCCTAATACCCTGTAATGCTCAGGCTCCCCCTGTGAGCTCCCAGTTTGTCTGTAAGAAAATGAAATGCAATTGAATTAGATGCAAAGATACAGGATGTTCAGACACGCCAGCGGTTGCCTGGAAAGGCATTAGGAGAAGAGCAGAGAGTAAACACACTCCCAGGACGTCTTATTGCTGACAGGGAAGTCTAGATAGAGGGTCTCCAAACAGCAGCTAACATACACAGTAGCACAAAATACACAAGGCTATTTTTTATTTTTATTTTTTTAGTTTTCTTTGCATTTGTTTGCTAATATTTCTGGCAATATAGCTTGGAAAAATACCACTATAATGAAATATGAAACTGCCCCAACCACCTTCCCACTCACGGTTAATCCTTTCATGCCCTAATTGTGGGTGCACTCACCCCACATTCATGTCTTTGGGGAAAAACAAAGTGAGCGCTAACGCTAACAACAGACCACTCAAATCGCTCCCCTAAAAGTGGCTCAGTCTGGCAGAAGACATCAGAACAGTAGGTGGTACTCTCTGCAAGGCTTTCCATTTTGCTGTTATCTCACTTCCTTTTGCTACTCAATCTTTCTATCATTTCAGGGTTGGTGGGTTTTTTTTTTTTTTGTCTTTCGCCTTTTTGTCTGTCTCGCTGTACTTCAAAGCACCCTGGGTGCTCATGGACTGTCCTGATGGTGCTGGGCAGAGAGACCGGATCCCTGTGTTGGTTCTCTTAAACAAAAAAACAAAAACTTTTAGTAAAGGTTTGTAGCTCAGAAAAGTTCTGAGAGAAAATCAAACAATGAATGAGAATAAAGGAATCAGACACATACATACACACACATTGGGGAAGCATTACATCATGCTATTAAAGCCTTTGGTATTTCATTTCTTGTAATCGAAGAGATCACAAGTCAAGTAAATCATGCAGCAAAGGTTGCTGAGCTTGGAAAGAGCCAGCCAGCCAGCGATGACAGGCTGTTCTCTCCTGGAAATTGACTTTTATAACTTCTTCAATCTAAAACCCACACATATGTCTACGATTTCAGTATCGGCTGGTGTCCAGTTCCAGCGTTTAATGAGTCATGCCTGAATCAGTACGTTTAAACGGCCGAAGCTAGCGGGGTCACAGTTAGCGTGATTAGACCATTCCATTGGAATACTGTCCTCGTCCCAATTACACACGCCTGGAATGGAATCAATTACTGACCGTGCCGAGCGCTCTGCAGATAACCTGCATCTCATTTGGGTCCCGGATGTTTGGGTCAGAGTATTGTTTTTGTATTTTAATCTGTTTTGTTACATTGGTTTGCTTTTTATGCTGCTCGACTTCTGGGTCAGAGCCCAGATGGCAAACTGTGGATCGTGCACACAACGTTGGTGTACTTCTGAGTCCAGTTTGCATTTATATGCATGAGTAGTTCATCTGCACTGCCTGGGTGTCTTATTTTGGCTTTTAGAAATTCAATTTAGGAGCATTTCTATCTGACTGCATTGCTTTGCGGACACAGCAGCACCGGTTTTAACAAGTAAAACTAATAAATAATGAAGAAAACAACAGACATTATCATCACTTACAAATAATGATAATAATCACAACATCATCGAGTGTAAAGGAAGAGACTGTCCGGTAGATCAATGCTGATAAGCTGTGTCTCAAAGCCCTGATTCAGCTGTGGGTGATGCATCTATGCTAATGGCACAGCTACATTTCAGCAAACATTTACAGCATACTGGATCTATTTTCCTGCCTGTGCCCCTCCCCCCATTCCTTCTCTCTCTCTTTATCACTCTCTCTTAATGTATCTGTCTTATTACTCTCTTTCTCTCTCTTTGGGCACAAAATCAAAGCTGTGCATTAAGTGCTGGTGCTGCACATTTGGAAGCCGGGCTGTCACTGGATCATTGTCTGCTGACATAAAGTGCAGTAAAGCACTGAACAGTGATGAAGAGGAAAGGTTATAAACCTGTGCTGCCGTGCCTTTCCTGCCTTCCAACCAATGTCATTTGGATGGTGTCATCCTGCCAGCGTGAGCCAACAAGCCCCTCCACCACACACACACACACACACACACACTCTCCAAAACGCCGGTGAAAAAGAGGTGCTGTTTTCTCTGTTTTTCCACTGGAGGCTGGGTGAGGCAGAGGGGGAAATTTACAACCCAATTCACAGCCATTTCAATGGGCACATCACCTGTAAATAATTGAAGGCCTCCGTGTCTATTCCGACGTCATAATCACACCGCTATCAGGTTAATGGATCTGCAGCGCTTTAAATCTTGGCTGACCTGTCCCAAAAACTCCACCAAGCACCACCCTCCAGCACTGATGAAGGAGTGCACGGAGAAAGCCTGAATAATTAAAAAGACGGTAAACAAATAAGACCTGCAAGGCAGAGGGGCGAGGGCGGGGGGCTTTGGCTGAAGCGTGCCCAGTCGGCTCTGCATCACCTGCTCAAGACAGGCTTAAAAAAATAATCCATCACTTTTATTTTTCCAGTGCTCTCATCATTTGGACGGAAACTATTTCAAACCCGGTCTTCGTGCGGCTCTGCGACGTGTCTGTCGGTCACATTTTTAATTACGCTAATAAAAAGCAGTATTGAACTGATAGCAATTTTTCTTACTTAATTTTAAAAAAGGTATTAATATTAATTATTCAGTCTGAAATGGTTTTCACCTTTTCTTCTGTGCACTTCTCTGAAATACGACAAAAAAATGTGAATAATTTATCAATTGACTTATATTTGAATTGATTAATTCGCTGATGTAAAATTAATACAAGGCTATCGCCCACATTCCACCCACTCCTGTCCTCAGAAAAGCAGCTTATGTAGTTCGCTTTACGCCTCGGGTTCTCCACAGCGCTGAAGGTGCTGACTGAGGGAGCGGGCGTGAGCGTGACAGAAAAATACAACAGGCCAACTGTCCGCAACAGTGGGAAGAAGCGGAAGACTCGCCCGCATCAGCCCGGCATTGAGCGAGCACGAGTCACGCTGCCGCTCCTCCTGGTCTGATAAACGCTGGTCAGGTCCACGAGGTCATTCCTGCCATTTGCCATTTTCACAGTCCCAATTGGGGCCACATGGCCGCTCGTCCTCGCCTGTACTTCCTGTACTGTGAAACTCAGCTGGAGTGAAGAATCGGGCACGGGAGGCGAGCCAGTGTTTGTGCACACCCATGTTGTGCCTGCTATTTTCTGGTGATTCACCCAGTTCTCTGGCAGGCGCCCAGGACCTATTTTCTCCTTCTCTTTACGTAACAACAAACCCAACCACTGAAGCCGCTCTCCTGTCCTTTCTCTTTTTTCCGCTTTCTGCTCCTGTTTTCCTGACACATCCTCTTCTACCTTCCCTCGGCCCGACATCCAGCTGGGCATCACAGGCTTGAAATGTTATTCTGTCGCTTATGGGATCATGAAGTATCACCACGGACGGCGGGGTCCAGATTTAAAACATAGGATGAGAGGTTTCTGGGGGGAAAAAAAAGGTGCCCCCCCTAGAGCTTTCCAAATGCCCTGGATCTGGGACGCGCTACACCATATGCCTACAGGAAAAGCACCCAACTGGGCGCCGAGGCATGACGGACTGAAAATAGGGACTTACTGTGACAGTCCTCAGCGTCCTCGCCAACACAGAGCTCCTCTGCACTAACAGAGAGTAAAGTGATGAGGTGAAAAAGGACAGGGGAGGAGGGGGCGGAGAGCAGAGGGAGGGGGGCAAAAAAACCCAAAGGAGGTAAAGGGGGAGTCGATAAAAAAGAGGAGTTTAGTTTGTAGTAAGGGACGGGAATGTGGGTCAGTCAGGATGTGTCATTGAGTGCATAGGTGGTGTGTAGGCAATGTCTGGACTGCCTGGTGATACTGTGTGTGTGTGTGTGTGAGCTTGAAGCGTGGGGGTCGGTGTGACTCTACACAGTCTACTGTATGCCTCTAAGTGGCTGGGGGGGTGTACTCTGCTGTTGTCTGTGGCTCACTCCATGACAGCCAGCTTGCAGGCTGCTCACTGGTGCAGAAGCGCTAATTGAATTAAGTCTTTATTATCAGGCTGCAGAGGCAGCACTTCTCCCCATTTTGGCCCGCTAGGCTGACACTTTCTCCTTGAACACCTGCTTGACATCAACTTCCTCCTCTATTTATTTATCCCCGCTCTCCTGTGGCCAACCGCTGGCTGCGCTCCCTTCTCTGTGTCTCCGGCTCCGCATTAGCATAGCCGGCAAGGCGAGGCCTGCTGCGTCGTCTATCTGTGCTACACAGTAGCACCTTAACGTTGAACTAGCATTTTCTTTACTTTTATAGGAAAATATCCGCACGCACACTCATACAGGCTAAATATTTGCCCACATTTTTATGTTTAGTAACATAAATGGAGAAAAAAAGCATCATCCGTAGCAGCCCTGCCCTTTCCTGCCATCACAGAAGTCCTGGTGAGTGTGGAGGGAATAAAGGTGATAAAAGTGGATGATGGTCTACGTTCCACTGAATAGTCTCCAGTGGGCAAACTGGCCAGGGTAATATACAGCAGCTGGGATGAGAACTAACAGATATCTGGTCTGCTGTCCATTTCCAGCAGCCTCAGGCTCAGGTTTCTTTCCAGGGCTCAGCGTGGGCATTACTTTAGAGGACAGACAAACAAGAGGCGCTATTACGTTGGCCCGGAGTCTGAGGCCCAGGCGCCGGGCCCGGCACCAGCGGTAATCTACTGACTGGTTTTATTCTGCAGCCTATGCCCTCAAACCACAGGACTTTTCTCTGTCAGTTCATTCCATTGCTCACCTTCCCCATCTCTATCTTCTGTTTACCCACTCTATATTTCTCTTTTGCTTCACCCTCACCCCTTGTCAGCCCAGTCCCTCTCCATTCCATCTTTCTCCTACTCCTTCTCTGTTTGTGTAACTCCTCTTTTCCTCATCCCATCCATCACCATCGCTCCCCATCCAGATCTTGTCCGCTTCCTCCTCTTATTGACATGTTTCCATTCTCCAAACTGCTCTCACTCCATCATACGTGCTTCCTCCTCAGTGGTCATTCGTCACCGCTCCTCTTTCGCTCACTCTTTCATCACACCCTTAGGGTTTCACCTCCGTCCCATCCTCTCTGAGGCTTTATTTCATCCATCCAGCCAGCAAGGCCCCAGGTGGGCATAGCTGTCCTTGGCAGGGCCGATGATGGGGTGAGAGCAGTGTGGGACGGTGTCCTCTGGACATGGTGGGAGGAGCTAAACCAAACTTGAGAGGCAGCGGAATTCTCCAAAAAAAACCGATGTGCATTTACTTACTTTCAATGACTTATTCCAACAACCTCCTTGTTCATTTATGTAGCTGTAAGAAAATCTTTGGCTGTAGACAAATTTGAGGTGTGAATATCGGACGTGTATTCTCCCTCACTTCAACACTTCTTCTCTTTCCCCGTCTCTTACACGCTCCCGCTGCTGCCGTCCTTTCCCACTCTCAGCTGAAACTCTGGCAGCCAAGGAGTGCCACGAAGCATTAGGACCAAACGCGACCTGACGGCCCTCTCGCGCACGTCCTCCGCACCCCCTCCCCCCACACACACACACCGCCTCCGAAAGCCCAGCACTTTCTCACATGTGCAAGACAAGACAGGAAAAAGAAGAGTTCACGCACAGAAGCTCTTATTTATAGTGGCAGACTAACCCAGATACCAGCTCTCCCTCATCAAAACACAGACTAGCGGCCAGTCGAAATTCAAAACAAAGCTCGTTTGACCGGTAACTACAACTACCACACACACGTCCATGGCTGCTCTAGTCACCCACAGACTACGGGCACAAGCACGAGTGCGCTTAACACTCCTTACTAACAAACACCGTATCAAAGAGTGTAGACAAGGGCCGACAGACCAACAACCGTCATTAGTAGCCGCTCAGCTCGGCTCGGCGCTGCTGTGTTGTTGGTGCGTTGGCGCCTCTGGGGGGCTGCTGCTGCTGCTGCTGCTGTAGGTTTTAATAAAAGCATTGTCTTTGGAAATTGTCTGAAGGGACTCGGTTTCATTTTGGAGCGCCGCTGCGGCTGTTGCCGCGGCGGCGGAAGGGGAGAGGGCTATTGCGCTGGGACGTGGGGGCGGCTGGGTTCAGTGTCACAGCGAACCCTCCGTGGACCGGCGCTTATTGTTTGATCGTTTCAATATACAATGTGTGCGTTTGTGCATTCCGAAGCTGCGCAGAAGCATCCAACAGCCGCCCTTTCAACCTTCTAGCACCTACAACAACTCTGCTGTTTGTCTGTTTGTTTTATGCAGAAGAGGAGACTGGACAAACAAGCGTTGGGAGGCATCCTGATGACAGGCGGACGGCGCTCCTTCTGCTCCTGTTCCAGATGGGTCGAGTTGACAACTGCCGCACAGCCCATGGAAACGAACCGCTCTCCAACCGCTCCACTCATGAGACTCTTGTGTCGTTTAGGGGACGCTGGAGATAATGAGCCATCTCTCTCCAACACACAGGTGTCCATTAGCCCTTTGGGCTGACCGATCAGTGGCACCCTCGGGTAGATACATCTGGCAGCATATAAACACCTCTCCAATCCTACCTCGGGGAGACACTTGTGTCCTTTATGATGGACAACAACTGCAGTTTCTCTCTGTAACACCCATGATGAGGTCACATTAAATGCAACCGTCTAGTTTTAGACCCTCTCTGCTGCACCTTTCCTCTGTTGTTTTTTTACACCCTTCCCACAGGCACACTCAGATACCATCAGTGGAAGCAATATGGACACCTCTTTAAGTAGGAGAAGAGAAGGAATAAGTGTGGCTATATCTTGTGGGGATGTAGGAGAGGAAAATACTAATTGTCCCTTTAAGTGTGTTCCCTCCTGTGGAGTGGAGGTGCGGGGTAACGGCCATCTTAAATCACAGCCTGGCTGCGGCCTTCATTAAAGCCATAATGCCAGCCTCTCCCTTTAATGGAAATGGAAGTCAGCAAGGCTGCTGGTGTAAATTAAAGTGTAAGGCCCGAGCGGGGAAGATTTCCCAAGCTTTGACAGGTGCGGTCTGAATTAGCTGTAGTGCTGTTGGAGCCGTCGGTGGGAGAACACTGGTATTGATTTTGAGCACAGTTGCACTTCCGTCTGAAAGGGAATGTGTATTACTAGAGCCAGGCACATCAATCACTCAGCATTCCTCTGCTCTCTCCTGGCAAAATTCCCATTCTAAAATGATAAACAAGCAAAAACAGACCCGTAACAACACACAGCGCCCATTCTGCTGTGACTGTGGGGGAAATGGCCGGGCGGAGGAGGGACGTTTGTGTGCGTATTTAAACCACTGTCATCTCATCCGTCTAATGTTGACAGGATGTCGTCTCTATTCGGGGCATGTCTGGCGTTGCGTGTCACCTTGGTCAAACAACCAGCGTCAGCTCTCAGAGCTGTGGCCTGTGGGCCGTTAGCATGTTTGGGGGCGCCTTGTGAGGCGTTACACGTGCAAATGTGGCCCTGCTGCTTATCTCCTGCCTCCCATCACGCCCTGCTGACCCTGTCTCCAGGTACCGGCAGAGGGAAAATTAGCCTTCTTAGCCTATTCCCCACAGGGGTCAAACCACACGCAGATATCGTGCACACAGTCAGACGCGCTCATGCGCCTCCACGGGCATCAGTAGATGCGCAATGACAAATGATAATGTGGCACTTAACCACAGGTGTTCCGAGGTTGGCCTTTTACCCGTGACCTTGAGCAGAAAGCTTTTCAGCCATCAATCAGCTCGCATCAATCACGCACGCACAATGCACCCTTTCACTCCTCTCAACCCCGCCTGGCCCCCAGCATCCATCACTACAGTCTAGCCTTTTACTGACATCTGGGGAAACACAAACACTTCACAGCCTCTTTCTGTCTGCCCTCTCCAGGAAAGAGCACTGGCTCTAAAACACACACTCCAGCACACAAACGCGGTTGTGTGGCACTGCTGGGTGATCTGTGGGTGCACGCTGTGGGTCACGTACCGGTGGCTCGTTTGCTCTGATATCGGCACTGAAACATGATGACACCATTACTGGGATGAGTGGCAACCATGTGGATAGAAATGCTGGAGGAACGGTGCAAAAGGGGATTCAGAGATTTGGGGGGGTTTGGTCTCATAATTTACATTTTCTGTCAGATCAACTGAGGTAGTGATTTAAATGTTTTACATTCTGGTTACATCAGCAAGGTTACCTTTGGTTTTTGTTTGAATAACGTAAAGAAAAAAGAACTCGGAAAAAGTTTAGCTTCTCTGTTTTATCACTTCTATCGTCCTGGCATTGAAGGCGTTAAAGCCCTGCAAAGGAATGGCCGACCTAATAGCAACTAAGCCACATTTATGATTTAAATATATATGCCTGACATTAGTTTCATTTCTTTTGCCCATGTTCCATAATTACACCAGAGAAACTATTCTAATTGGCAGTGTCTTTATGCAGAACTATTATCAACGTCCCTCCAAGGCAGTGGAAGAGAGAAGGGATGGGAAGAGGAATGGGTTCCACACCAACGAGCCCAGGATCCATTTACACATGGATGAGGACTGCTAATAACGTTAGCATTGCCAGTCCATCTCAGAGTAAAAAAAAAAAGAAAAAAGATCTGGAAAGCATGATTTAACATTCCAAATGCATGAAAATGTAAACTCTAATAAAGGTGACATTGTGTTAACTGACGCTGTTTGCCGTAGCAGTAAAATTATCGTATGTTCTGGCAGTAAAACTAAAGACTGACCAAAAGTGGAAATTAGCCAAAATTACTCAAACAATGAATATCCACAGCTGGCCAAGGATGTCAGTACTCTGATTCTGCTCCCAATCTACATATGTGGGAAAGATTTACATGGGATGAGATAATACAGCAAGAAGTGCACATATAATAACATTTGCAGACTGGTTTTCTCATTAAAATGTTGAGTAAGTTATCACATGACCACAGTGCAGACATGCTGCGTTCACTGACATTAAACGTGTTCTTCATTTGCAAACCAGAACTTTCCGAATGTGCATACATTAACAAAAAGAGTTAATAAAAAGGTTGGCGCCCATATTCTTTTTCATATATTACAGCAGCTCTCGGCATTTTTTCCACACACATGTGGGTGTTAACGTCTGACCCCCAGCGTGCGCGGTGTTATTAGTCGAGTCGTGAATGTGCAGATGGAACACATTAGCAGACCATTCAAAGTAGATGATGCACCAGTGCATGTCATGCTAATTGGCCTGCTAAAAGGCGATTATTAGTGAATATTAATATAACACTGTTCTCTCTGCAAACTGTAAACTTTTCCGAACAGCCAAAAGCAACCTCTAATATTTAACATCCTGCATGAACTTGAAAAAGTCTCCGAGCTGCGCTTAAGGGGAATGAACTTGAATCTTAAAAACGAGCTAAACAGATAAAATAAGTAAAAGCAAAAATGTAAATTTTGGCTCAGAATCTAATACTTTTGGGTGTGAATGTCATTAACGTTAAATAGGGCAGGAGACTAATTTACTTACCTTGTTTTAGGGGATGTAGTTAGCCATTCTTCATGCTTCTCAAATGTTATCAAGTAAGCTGCAATCTCCTGTGATAAAGAGAGGAGAACAAAGAAGAAGGGAGTCAGGCTTAGATATGTCATCTTTAATCACCGTTCACTTGTGTTTCAATACATTGGTGGGGCTGCCTCGTTGATATTCAGAGCATCTAAAAGCCAACACAAACAAGGGGGAGACGGGAACGGCGGGGCGGTGTTGGTGGGGGGAGCTCAGGCAGGTAAACGGAGACCGGCAAAAGTAAAGACAGAAGCGAGACGCAGCTGAGGTCAGATCATCTTCTAAGACCATCTTTGCAACAGACGCTTTGATCAAGTCCTCCTCTGAGGACATCAAGGTGTTCTCAAAGACTGACATCTCTGGGTTGGAGGAAGAGCAGCTTTTAACATTTTCGCTCCGATCCTCCACAAAATCCCTCTGATCTGCCCTTGACTCTCCTCTACGGATCAATGCACTTTTTAACCTCTGAATTATCAAAGCGTGTCGGCCCTAAAATATTAGCATGTATAGAGGCTCCCGCCACAGAAAATACACACTTTGTACACATATGCTAGCTAGCTAAGGGCATACAAAGAAGGATGTGGGGGAAAAAAAAAAAAAAAGGTCAGACTGACACATTTCTTCAGTAACTGTTTCAGATGCTCGGTTCGCATGTTCACCCCACCGGCTGCATCAGCCTAAGTGGAGGACAGGACATGTTTCACCATACCCAGCCATTTTCTTACCAGACCAGTGGGCAGGAATAAAAGCACTCTGGAAGCCGGTGGACAACCTGATGATTACCAGAGACAGGGCGCAATTCAGTCTTCAGAATGAACATTTGTCATCTTCTCAGACTGCTCGGGAGAGCTCCACACAAGGACGAGCGCGCTACCTCAACAATCTCTTTCCAGTTTCTCAACATGTGCATCGCTATTGGAGACCGAGCACCAGCAGACGTTTAGGTGTGACGGTGGTTCTCTTATTTTGTTCTTCCTCTCCAAAATGCACATATCACGAGCACGATGGCACCGGAGGATCTTTATTAGGCGCAGTTGACGCCCGCTATGGTTGGCTGCGGTGCTGTCTCCCGCTGGCGCGTCAAGGTTGTGTTACAAGAATGAACTGGCACAGTGACGTGCACAGCCGGGGGGAGCCCACGGGAATACTGGTAAGGGGCTCCCAGACTGGCACTGTTCTCCACCCGGGCCTGCCAGCCTCGCCTCCAGGTGCAGCGTGGGAGATAATGCTGGGCTGGTTTACCTCTCCAGCCATGTACAGACTGCAGGCAGTCAAATCATGAATTACCGTTAGCATAATAAAGAGTTTAAGACTGGTCGGTGATGAAGCTGTCAGGAGGAGCTCAGAGCTACTCCTCCTCTCTGTATGACAAGAAAAAAAAAATCAATACAGCGGCAAAGGGTCTACGGGGAAACACGAAACTGTGCCAAAGTTACTTTTCTGCATACGTTGGTAAATAAATGAGGCTAGCACAGCAGCGATTAGATTAATCCTTTCTATTCTGCGCTCATTTTGGATGGATAATCTCCGGCAGGAAGCTGATTTAGTGGCCTCTGCGTCTGTTAGAGCCGAGTACCTTCCATCACTCCTCCGTAAAACACAGTTATGGGTCCAGCTTTGGTGCTAGCGGATAAATAAGGGGCCACATGGTCTCGTACTTAACAAAATAAATAATAAAAGTGAGCTTATACCTTTGGCTCCTCGGTTAGCCCTCCCACTCTGAACAGATGCCAGGGATTATTCCAAACCCCTGACCAACCATAAAGGTGCAATAATCTTATGGCGAGGAAACAAACAAAAACAGACGAGCCGTCATTAAACAGCTGCAAAGAGACAAAGTTTGCATGGGCGGCATAATGAGAGGCTAGCGTGCGTTCGGGTTGAGCAAACACGCTCGCAGGTTTGTGCTGGATGGGCGGAGGGGAGAGCGAGAAAGCAGTCTGCCGAACACTGATGGTGCATCAAAGTCAAGCCAGCAGCTGTCAATGGGCTCTGGGCCGTACGTGCTGACCGCGCTGCCTCTGGCCTGTTCTCCGCCACTGGGGAAATATTCGGAGCAGTCTTTCTGTACACACAGCTCCTGCTCCACTCCACAGGTCAGTATCGCGCTCGTGTTTGTACTCTCATCCTTTTATGCCTCAGCCTCCCAACTGACGTGATCCTCATTGGGTTTTTATCACCAACTGCTGCTGAAACCTATTCAGGTAAGCAGCATTTCACGCAGCTTTCGGTCCCGTCCAAGCCGTTTCTGAATAAATAACAATCAGCACCGGCTGGCAGAGATCCATGGAGCCAGTATGAGCAACATCACCTGAACTTCAGAAAGCAGACCTTCATGTTCAACAACCTCCAGCGGTTTCCCCCAGCCCATCTCATTTGGTTGTTTTGTTTCTATAAATATTGCCACGTGTTAGCAAAGAGGCGGCCCTTGATCGGGGTGGAGGTGGAGAACGGCCGTGTTTGTGTTCCTGTCAATCAAAGGGCTTCCTTACTGGTTATCGTCTGGGCCTGGTAAGTTATTAACCTGGCCCTTAGGGGTGCCACTCCCACACTCATCGGGGTGTCGCACCTTTGGCCCTCCTTTTCTCAATCCTGCCATATACCTCCGCCAATCTCTTTTTCAGTCATCCACTTTCCTTCTCCGTGACTGCGCTGAGGTGAAAAGAAAAGCCGCCCTGAGAAAACTTTCATTTTGAGATGAATGGCTCCTACTGCCTCCGCTTTCACAAGATATTTTCACTTTTAAGGTGTACCATTTTCTCCTGGGAGGATCCACTTTTGAAATGTTTATCTGTTTGAAATTGCTGATGACACTAACATATTCATCCCATTTCTCTTTGATGCTGAAAGGACAATGTGAGCATGGGCGCACCCAACGCTGGGGAAACCAACACAATTGGTCCCAACCTTTGATATCTGTGATGGTAATCTTAGCATCCATCCATCCATCCATCCAGTGCGGCAGCAGATCAGCTTTAACGTTATTTGTTGTGTAGTTTCTCATATGATTTTTGGCTCTTTCTCACCACTAAAGTGTGAGCCGTGCCCACCCCATGTGACGCGTGTGCCCCGGCTCACAATGAAGAAGCTAAACTTTTCCCTTGAACCACTTATTCATGTTTGGCCTCAAAAAACCCCTAGATTAGTCTACAGGTAGCCGAAAAGCACGAGTGTCAACCATGTTTGGGCTGGACTTTTCCCTGCAATGAAGGAAAAGTTTGGTTTTAGGAGGAATAAATGTATCCAATCATTTCAGGACCAGAAAGGTGTGAAATTTCACATGCATGATGCTCTCGTATTGATGTGGGGAGATTCCACAGCTGATCCAGTGTCGTGGGTACGCCTCTAGGTATGTTGTTTTGCAGTTTGATGCACCTCTCACCAGGAACGCCGATGTCTGAGTGAAGACAGAGGCGCCGAGAGGCCCAGTGTTCCAGCCTTTGGATGACAGACCTGATCACTTAAAGCAACTGTCACAGTTCCATTAGAAGGAGAGATAGAGGTCTCCCGCTTTTATCTCAGGACGCATCTGACACAGCTTGAAACCCTCATCCATAAAGTTGCGCCTCTTCTCCTGCAGCCACAGAGCATCTCAGCTGCCAAACTGAGCAACAGGAGCTGAAAAGACACAACTGGAAGCCACTTCTTTACGTCTCACTAGCAGACTCCCACACCAACCGTTACATCATCGTCTGGGAAACATGGCGGGTTTTACAAACTACAATTTACTAGACACATTACGTAAAACATATCTGTGATCTCTGTGATCTGACACATTCAAGACTGGCCATTTTTAATAGAGGGGAAAAAAGAACGCAACAATTAAAGCATATGTTTGTCCATTATAAAATTATTCCAGTTGTACTGGTGCTCCAGTGACACTAATGAAAAGGCACTTAATGAATAGCTGCATTAAAAAAAAAGAAAAAAAAAACCTAACTTTAGAACAGTATTGATTGCAGTAAGAGCTTGAGCTAATGAAATGAAAATGAGAGCAGGAAGATGTGGGAAAAAAAATAGATGGAGCAAACTCTGGTCAGAGAGAAGAGCACAGCGCCTCCAGCATGCCTCGTGGTGAAGTCTGGGGAGCGCATCCTCAAAGCTTTGACCTTGCCCTGTACTTGAAAGCAGGAAGTGGATGAGAAGAGGCCAAAGAAGGGATAGTGTGAAAGGAGCCCTCCCTGATGACCTGGGTTTGCTGCAGGGAGTCAGGTCATTTGATATTTCCTCCAGAAGAGCCCAGGAAGCCAGCCTGCCCTGGGTGGGGCACAGATGGACTGCTGGGGATTTCAGAATGGGGGGGGGGGACTAAAGCTTTAGGCTGTCACAATATCATACGCACGAAAAAAAGAGAGAGCAGGGAAAAAGAAGAGAGGGTAAAAAGTTGAATGTTCTTCTCTTGTGTCAAAGATAAATGAATTTTAAAACAGGAGAAGTGTGAAGATATGGTGATTAAAAAGATCGCCCCAGTTAGCTTCTGCGGGCAAAAATGCTTTTTGTGAATAATTTTTGGTTTATCATAAATAATTCATGCTGGAGCAATAACCCATCGCACACCGCATCTACGTAATCACATGTGGCCATATTACTCTTTCAGGCCTGGAAAAGCAGAGGGCTCAAGTGAGCGTTTTTTAGCGAGATGTGACCTGCAGCTAGCCTCAAAGACCGTTCACGTGGTGCAGTCAAACCGCCGTCAAGACGGTCAAGACGTATCAAAACAGAGAACCGGCAGAGAGCTGTGAAAGTGAAGGTAAGCAACAAGAGAGAAGGGAACTGCTCCTTAGAACCTGCACGAGGCTTTCCAAAGAAAACCGCGCTCCAAGAGCAGGTAGAAAACTATGCTGCGGCCACTCCGGAGCTCTACTCTGAAGGAGCTCCAGATCCATAACCACAAACCATCCGGTGTTTTGACAACCGATGCACCTGATCGATTGTTAAAGTGTTAAAAGTGCATCGACGAGGTTGTAAAAGTTCTGTACGCTGCCCGAAACCTTCAGACTTCAAGTCCGGCAATCTCACGATGTGCACACCCTCCAAAAAAAGACCTTGTACTTCTGAAACAAACCTGAAGTAACTTGACTCGGGTTTGTCCAGCGCGGTTCTCTGCAGTTTAGCTTTCTCTTGCAGTACAAGCGATGGGATGAGCGAGACAAGCATTCCACCGCCCTACATTATACATAGTTGTGAGATCAATCCGGCATTGATCTCGGATAGCTTAGATGTTTTCCAGTAGCTGGTCAATGCCTCTCTACACATTTCTGCTTGGAATGCTGGTCAGATGCCTCATCGGAAAAAAAGGAGGCATTCTCCTGGGGAGCCTCCTTTTGGTCCTCAGCGCTACACGCCTCCCTGCTCCCACAATCAATGCTAGCCACAGCAGCTGCTCTGCCAGCACTCTGCTCCATGTTTACAATATCGCTTGGAATGCTAAACCTCCGGCAGACGCTGATCTAGGGGAAAATGGAGGAAAATGTTGACAAAATGGGAACAAATGTGTTTTTATTTGAACTGTTTGGCCGTGTTAGAAATAATATATTACAGAAAAAGTTAGCCTTTTTTAGGGTAAAACACTCCACCTACACAAAGGCAGCAGGTACTTATTTAGCATCAGGTACAGCTTCCTTAATGTGTTAATGAGATTATAAAATATAGCCGGTTTTGAAGAACAGTTGGATAATTTGATAAGTCACCTAGGTAAAGGTTACTTTACAATAACACAGCATCATTCTCCAAAAAAGGCAGCATTTTGCCACATAACAATAGTTAAATGCAGCATCCCATTCAACTGGGACCAACTAATGGCTCAATTTAGGACTTTACAGTGACAGACTGAAGCAAGAGCTTGAAACTGTTAATAATCCTGCGCTTTAGTCCTGAATATAAATGCATGTTTTTGTTAATTTTGCAATCGAGGGTCAGGTAGGAGTGGAAACACGGTAGAATGTGCAACACACTGAAAAGATTGGACAAAAAGTTGAGATGAAATGCATTTATCTTTGTCAGCCATAATTAGGCAACACTGTGACCCTGTGGTTGTTGCTATGGATGTGTGTGTCTGCTGATGTAAAGCCCATATGGGACCCCCTGCTGCCGTACCCTTGAGAGATCTGCCTTGTGTAATGATTCTATTACACCTCTCTCTTCTTCTATCTCTCGTTCTCTTCCTACGCTCCCTCGGGCTCTAACTTCTGGCAAGACTTTAAGACGTGACGGTGGCTTGGGGAAAATAAGGCGCCTTGCATCAGTAAACAGGGGGGGAAAAAAAGGATGTGTGTACACACTGACCCAGCGTGGTACGCTGCACAGCACAGTAGGGATCGGCCGGGGATACTTCCTGATGCCCTATAGCTGTCTGACCTCTGGCGTCCATACTGCATGTGCGCTCCATCATCTTTGCAGCGGGACGCCTAGCCTACCCCCCGCTGACAACCCATCCAAGGAGAACAGAGCGCCGGAGCCTGCACGACGCTGATCTTACCCCACTGTTGAGACTCCAGGCTGTTACCCCACATCACTGCTGAACTTTTCTCCCCCTTAAATCCATCTTCTCTCCATCCCGAGATGAGAAAAATATGCATTAGCATAAAAATATAAGACGAGATTGTTCCATCTGTCTCTGATCTCTCTGCGTCTTCCCTCAGTGTCTTGGATTTGACACTTACCTTGCCAGATACTGAAACGGTTGTGTCAAAGCTGAAAGGTCTGTCTAAGAGCCAGAAAGCTACGACAGTGAAAACCCACAAAGAGGTCACTGAAAGTCATATAAATATAATGTAATAACAGTGGGAATCTGAGACACAGTGTCTCCAAACATCACCCAAATCTTTTCAGTAGTAGAGGGGTGATGGCGCACAGAGCAAACTGTCAGAGGAAGCTAGCAGATTGTATTTGCTTCAAATCAATCACCTGCTGTTGGGTTTCATTCTGAGGCCGGTGGAGAGACAGGAAGGAAGAAAGGGAGACGCTCAAATCCATATTTCTGGAAAGCACAAATGTGCCATCTTGTCTTATGTGGGCCTGGAAGCTTTTTTATTTCAGCCTCCACAATCAATTGATGCGGCCATTATCCTTTGGATTTTTCCTTTCAGTGCAAATGACCGGGGCAGCCTTGAAAGAAACCAATTTCTACCTTTTAAACTCCAGCCACACCCAAGATAGACCCCAGGTTTTTCTTCAATACTGTTGCTATCGCAGATCGCCAACACATCCCCAGGTCCCCCCACATGCTGGGGGGGGCACCTGCCCCACCCGGGCAGATGACTTCTAAAAGAGGTTTTGATGGTTTAGGAGAGAGAGAGAGAGAAGCTTTAAATACGAAAAAATACCAAAAGTTCAGATGGGAGAAGAAATAGTGACTCACAAATTTAAAGTATGCTTACAACAATAAAGACAGGAAGAGAAAGGTTGAGGACAGAGGAGGAGGTGGAGTAGGTGGGCGAGATTAAAAAAGAGATGGATTACATGGTAAAGGCCAAAATTTTTCTTCCTTAATCGAATACAGTCTATGCCATGAAAAGAACCAGAACATTCTGAGCCCACACAGCCCATTCAGAAAGACTGACACAGTGTTGTTGAGACAGAGAAAAAAACATAAAGACAAGGCTGGAAATTCAGCCAAAGGTTGGCTCGATCTTCAGCTCAGGCCAATTAGCCAGCAGAAAGCCCCCCACTTTTTTTTTTTTTTTTCCTTTTCAACAAACCGTTAGCACGGAGGGATCATCCTTTGTCTGTCAGCCTCGCTCCTTTATCCTCCATTTGACTTCCTTTTTGTGTGAAGCACATGCTCACACACTTCTTTAAATTCTTACATGAACAAGTAACATTACTGCAACTCCCCCTCCTGGTCCTGTCATCGCTCTGTACGCCTGTCAGCACACATATGTCCAAACATGCCCACGTGTACGCGTCTGTTCAGCCCTCACATGAACCTCCTTCTTCCTCCCTCTTCCTGCTTTGTGCCACCTCGCTGGCCGATGTGATTGTTAGTCCTGCAGGAGTGCTCTCTGGAACTGAAGTGGGTGCGAGTGAACGCGCGTAACTATCTGTCCAGAGCGTTGCCCGACCATGGCTGCTATTGTTTGGCCTATCAGACAAACTGTCAAGTTCTCTCTCTCCCTCCCTCCCTCACTCTCTCTCTCTCTCTCTCTCTCTCTCTCTCAGCAAACCCAACCATTCAGAAAAAGGCTGGGGTGCAACTAAGCCAGCGGGAGCATATGTCACCCTCATCTTGTGGCGCCTTTGCACATTCTTTTCCAGTCGCGGGCGCTGAAACGTCAGGCTGGGAATGGCAGACCCTGCTGTTCCCTCTCCAAGCTGAGCTAAGCTGCCTGATTGAGTTGCGGTACCATCTACAACTTCAGGGTGATTTCTTAAAACGCTAATGAAAACCCAATCCGTCTTCTCTTCTGACAGCGGCGCTGATGTTTCATCATCTTACCAGCAAAATCTGATAAACAAACTGTTTTAGTATTTGTCTTTTCCCACTTGTTTTTATAAGGCATTAAGACTTGAGACTTTATGGGAAAAAAAAGCTTTCCTACAGAAGTGGTTGTGAGGTGGGAGTAAGTAGATGTGGGTCCGGTTCTATTGGGGTTGCGATTGGTGGAATGGCCCAATCCCTCAGATCTGTCCACTCTGGTGTGGGGAGATTATTCTGGAAACTGTGGAATGACACCGGGGTGAGTTTGGCCTTGGGTTTTGCTTTTGGTGATATTGAGATAGAGATGGCTGTCCTCACACCACGGAGTGTTGTGGCAGTCCAGGACTCTGTTCCATCTCCGTTTGTTTTTGACATGCGGCTGGTGAGTCACTGTCCTAGCAGACGCTGGGGATGAAGCTAATTTCTAACACTTTCAAGGTCACTTTCACCGAGCTGAATCACTCAACTCCTGGAGTGCATCTTGACAGCAGTATAGATTCAATTTTCTTTCACTTCTTTCACAACTTCTTTTCCTCTTTCTGCATACTCCGATTTTACCTGGAGCGCATTATCAGTCCCCCATCTCAAACTTTGGCCTGTAGAGATGGGAGTCCCTTTGTGAAGGCCGGTCTCTGCAGAGGATAGGGAATCGATCAGTCAGGCGCTTCGATGGCCTGTCCTTTGTGAGCCTGGTCTGGCTGTGTGCAGCTCCCCTCTGTTTATCTCCCTCATGTCTCTCGCTGGCTACTTGCTCTTAATTAAACATGCCACACAGCTATTAATTGTCAACCAGATTCAATTTGTTCTCGAGGCATGCTGTGAATGGGCCTCTCCTCTCAGAACAAAAGTGTTCGAACAGCCCCATCACAGTTGAACAAAAGGCCCGAGACATCACCGCCATCTCCCAAACCTTGTCGGAACCCGCTGAAGGTGGTGTTATCCAGACAGGCCCCTAGAAAGGGTTTTGTTTTGTGGCTACCACCTTGTAGCATCAATGTCCAAAACCCGTGACAGATTTGCCAGCCCATAATTGGCCAAATACCTTGGCTAAATTCTGTTTTTCCATTTCATTTTTTTGACAAATCGTGGAAGCAAACAAATAATTAAATAAATAAAATTCTGACTGCTAAGATGAATCTGGGAGTAAGCAGCTGCCAGGTCGTAATATAATTCACAGCCATGCATCAATGTTAGCCGGGAAAGCTCAAGCACCATGTCAGAACCCACAGAGTCGGGTGCCAACACATCCATCCTTCTGCAAGTCCCTCATGCGTCCCGTCTGTGTCTTCACTCGTTGCTTCCATCCCCAAAATCCAAATGTATAGGTCCTAACTGAGGCCCAGGAGACCTAGCAGATGCTACTGTGTCACTGGTGAATCCCAGCTACGATAAATGCTGCTACAATAAACCATCTCCAGCGGATCCCTGCAGTCACACAGGCCAGGTTTCAAATCTGGAGCCATCCAGATCCTCATCCAGGGACCTTTCACGCCCCACACCGCCAACACCGGGATTTTAGTGCCCTGATCTGGTAAAAGATTAGGTTTATCAAGAAACACAGGTTCGTCTGTATCGTTAAGATAAACAAAAGCAAAGTGAAAGGTCTTGTATTTAGCCTTGTCCAAACCCCTAATTTTTTTTTAACAAGAAGGTGTTGTAGAATATAAAAAGAGACCTTTTCCCCAGTGCTTATTTCCTGACTTTTTTTTTTAATCCCAATATATTGCTAGGGAACTTACAGAGCAGTTGAGTTATTTAAAAGATAAGGTTTTCTCTGTTGTCAGCAAAAACTGCCTCTTGTCCATAACAGGAGAAAACCAATGCAGTGTGAAATCAAAGGTCACATGGAGACAAATAGCACTAACAGGCAGGAGCAGGGGTGACAAGCGCGCCCTCCAAATTAATTAAGAGTGCAAATTCAACATGGAATCCTCAAAGCAAAGGACAGTAGAAAGTTTTGTGGTTGCTTCAGCAACATTTTCAAGCGAACAAACCCACTTTTCCCTCTACTGTAGTTGAAGTATGTTAGAAACATGCATCTGTTAAACACATCTTTCGCTGTCCCAGATTAGCGCAGCTTTAGCATGTCCCAGATCTCAGGCCAGAAACCGAAACACCTCTATTGTGTTTGCTTATAATCTCCATTCTGCCCCCGTGTTTCGGACCGCTGCGTTGACAACAATTTATCTACAGCTTTCTTCAGCGTTCTCGGGATCAGGCCGCTCAGTCATCCAGTTGAGTAGATGGGCTGAGAACAGCAGGTCTGAGACCAGGCCCAGATAATGACGTCTCATCTGGGAACAGCTAGCGAATAACATCTGCATCCCTTTATCTCCACACTGTCGGAATGACACAGCGATCATTTACGGGATTACCCTACAGTAAGATGCCACCTGATGTTCTTTCACAGATCAGCGTGGTGGAAATGTTTACACTGAGCAGACCGGGACGAGAAAGTGGTCTTAACGTGTTAGATCAGCTTGAAAGCCACCATGCTGGATCAAGCATTTGTGCGCGATCAGCATTGGCAGTTGCGCTCAGAATTGAATTTCATCAGAGCAGGTTTTTATATCAACCTATTTAACCAGTTTAAAGCAAGACTGGGGCCGCTACAAAGACTGGCCTGAGCCAGGGGGGAGAATAAATTTAGTTTTGGCAAATGCTCAACTCTAATTTTGGCTCAGTTAATTCCACAAAGAAATTGTTGTTTCCAGACAAAAGCATGTAAAAAAATAAAGGCTACTTAGAGAAATTTCTTATCAAGGGCAGTTCCTTAACAGAACATAACAAATAAATACAAATGTGCTGCATTCAAAATGTTTTACTGCTGTTGGATTATATTTGAAGGGGCCGTCTTTGTCCTTGATTCTGAGCAAAGCACTAAGCTGGAATGTACCATCACATGTAAGGTCGTCTTCCACTCTGGCTTTTGGCCTATTAATGGTCGTGTATTGCACATCAAATATGTGAGTGCAGATGTGTGTGTCTGTGTATGTGTGGAGGGGGGTCTCTGAGTGTTTTAGCTGTTCTGTCTCCCCAGTGGGGGGCAGTACCATCCTGGCCCTGATGCCTCCCCTCACTCATCTATCCTACCTCTTGTCTAATTAAACATCGTTAACATTCATCCCAAGGTCTTATGCAGATGAGCACAGAGGGAATGTGGTGCACTGCGCAATAAGAAAACAACTTGGGGGTGGGGGGGGGTGACACAGAGGTGAGCGCGGGGACGAGATGAGGTTGTACCCAAATTGAGACATGCATGGATATCTCCAATTTGACCTCATTCATCAATTAATTACCACCATTAGCAGGAGGTGATGTGGAACCAAAGCTGAATTCACAGCAGTGTGGTGTCTCCAGCAGCTCCTCTGGTCGTATCGAACATCTAAACACTGAGACAGGCAGAGCGTGCCTGTGTGTGTTTACCATGAATGTAGAACCAGCAGACAGACAGACAGGCAGACAGGCAGACAGGCAGACAGACTGATGGGCATCAGCCACAATCTTGTCATGTCGTCTATCTGTCACTCACAGTTTCAGTCCTTCCCTTTGTGCCTTGTAAAGTGAAAAGCAGATTGTGCGTACTCAATTTCCTAAATTATCATCTGGGACGGTATCGGTGAGATAACCTGAGCTGTCTGGAAAACAAGATAACAACTTGGAAACAAGTTTAATGCTGCTGAGAGACAGCATCAGAACACCAACATGTGAGAACCATTATAAGCGTCGGGAAGAGCCGGTGAAGGTTCATTTGCTCCGTTAGCTCTTGTTCAGCAATTTCAGGAGCGCCGGCAACATTACAGCTGCTAAAATGCAACATAAAAGCTATATGAGTTGCGTGGAAGAGTTTAAACAGGGGTAGGAAGGAGGAAGTCTGATTGGGAGCATCTTTCAAAGACACACATCACATTTGTTAACTAGCCTGCCATGGGTGGGACCTTCTGGTTTTCATTCCGAGGCTAAAATGGAGGCTGATGTACCTGTTATGCCCTGACAGAAAGACTGCCTGAGCAGGGCGGGACTGCAAAGATGTGAATTATGTGCCTTGAACTCATAACTCTGAGGCCGGGCTGATGGTTGGCCATGCACAGCAGCACAGCACTTTAAGATCCTGTTTGTAATCGTCTGTGGAACAAGAGCCCGAGGGGGAAGAATCCTCAAACCCACTCACCTTCACCGCTGTGCGCATGCTGCATACACCTCCGCACGCATGGTCTCAAAAATACATGCAAACAAATACATAGGCACACACGCTGGCGTGTCACACGCGCTGTGTGTAAACACAGCGATAGGGTCAGGACACTACATGTGGGCCTTTGCAAAAATAAAGTGTCCCTCAAAGGAGCAGTGTCAAATAGACATGCATGAAAAAGCACGAAAAGCACTTTGCCCTGCATACATATCTGATGCACGATAGCCAAGGTCAGTCCAAATTCTCTCCCCACTGGCGCCTAATTGAATCACCTTCAAGGATCACCAGCTTTCATCTGGTGCTTTGTGTCTTCTATAAACACGCCGCGCTACCTAAGCTCCGTCTCCGCTTAAAGGTAACCTCAATGTGGACGAGTCAACAGAGGCACCACAAAAGACAGGAGAAGGGGGCGCTGTGTCGACCACGCCGACAGTGAGGGTGATCAGGCAGGCCCAGGAAACGATGATAAAGTGCGGCATTATTGCGGTGATTAACTCCATCTCCCTCTCTTCCTCGCCTCGTTCAGTGCCATTTCCTCTCGCTGCTGGCCGGGAATGGGGCCTCTGATCAGTGTGCGTGAGATTCCCTTGACACATCGTCCATCTGTGTATGTGTGCTGGTAAGCCAGCAGGCCTCCCTCACTTGCACGCTGTTGGGATCCTTCTTAATACCTCTCCATTACAAACTGTCTCTCTCAGGCACTCCAAACACTGTTGAAATTTTGATGAGACGGTGCCCCGTTTGCCACGACATGTTGTTAACATGCTACGAGGATAAACAACAAATTGGATCCACGTTCCAAACAAACGTCACTAATAAATTTTACATGGATATAGGCTTGACATCACTAAATCATATATTGTGCATCTCCACGTTCTTACCAGTGTTCAACACACGACCTCTGCGGGGCTGTGATGTTTGATTGCGACGTTAACGTGCAGCATGGAAGGAAATCCTCTGGGAAAAAGGACTTCTGTGATCAACAAAACAGCTGCACCTGGCACACCGTGACCTTACACTAAGACTATTATTTAATTTAAAGTCACTTGAAAAAAAAGGTTTGTAAAGCCTGTAAAGCTTGACAGTATTTATGGGAAGCCTGACCCATCCCCTGTGTGTTCTCCCAGTACCTACTGGGATAAGGTCCAGCAGCCACCACGACCTTGAGGAATGAGTGGCAGGTAACAGATAACAGATGAATGTTTAATGTATGACCTGTAATTTTAGAAATATATTGGAAAATGCCCAGGAGTCTATTTCCCAAAATTACAGTTTCATTATCACCCGTATGTGAGCTTTGATTAATCTTAAAGGGATCTGATTTGTAAATGTGCACTTAGGAAAAAGCTGTTGAGCTGGGTGTATTGGATTCACTTGTAAATTATGAGTGAACCTCCCTAGATTACTTTAAATATCTAAAATTTACTCGTGAAAAAGTAGAATAATCGCAAATAATGTGAAAATCAAGCAGCTTGTCGAGCTGGACACTCTGATCAACAGAGCAAGAGAGGCGAGTCTGGCAGTGACCCTTCCCAGGCTGCAACCAGGCAACCAGGTGGCTGCGGTAAATGAGCTGCATTCAACGGCGCCGTAATGGCCTCGCCTCTTCACCACAGAGGCTAGTGCCTGATCACATAGCCTCCGCTCATATCAGATTGCATCACCAGCTGCCAAAACAGGGAAGTTCTTCTCCTCCTCCAAAGTCTCGTGGAAAAGAAGCGCAAACTAGCAAACACCAAACGGTCAGATTCCTGCTAAGCCGCCTCCTCCAGATTACAATACCTGGAGCCGTATGAATCGATATTCCCCTTGTTAGCCACAATGCTCTCGTTAAGTGTAAACAATGCGTCTATTAGTGTATTTACTTGCAGCGTCATCTCTGGCCCCGATTCCACGGCTGTGACATCAGAAACGTGGCGATAGTTCTGAGCCAGAAACTCCTCTGACATCCAGATTGAGAATAATGCTCTGTGCACTCCACGTGGCGAGCTCCTCTTGTTAAAAACAACATTCTGATGCAATTTGCTGCCAAAATAAGCTTCCACTCCATCCTTCCAATTTAATTCGGAACTTCTTATCGTTTCAACACTGCTGTTGCTGTTTTCTGCAGAGAGGATAAACCTACAGCAGAGCGGCCCTCTTTCACACAGGCTGTCAGTCAGCCTTAATAACGTCAGAATTTACAATGTTTGGAAGATTTTGTAGACTTTCAGCTATAATAAACATCAGCGTTATGTGTCTTTCAGTAAAGGTGAAGCTCACAGTGGGACACTTATCTCTTCTTGTCTCCACTCTGCTCCTGCACCCTTATAAATTCTCCACAACTCCACACCAAGGCTTTTTTTTTCCTCTGCTCCCTCTTATCCAGGCATCACTCATCTATTATTCAGTTTTTAATTTGGCTATTTGAGGTTTGTCCCCTCGTTTGGTGACAGGTAAGCCTCTGTTAAACAGGAACCTTATCCCTGACATATGACTCCAGTCCCAGCGCACAACATTCCTGAAATGACCATTTGAGGGGTTATGGATACAACCACCATCTCCCTCTTGTCATTATCCCGCTAATGTTTTTGTAAATGTGTGTGTGTGTGTGTGTGTGTGTGTGTGTTATTGTCAACTTGGATGCAAAAAAAACCCAACTTCTCTTTGTGAAACGAACCCATGTTTGTGTGTGCTGTCCACAGAACCACTCAGCGGTGGTATTCAGCCGAGGCAAAGCCATGCCTCCATTGTGGCCACTTTCCTCAAGAAGCCTTTGTGTTTATGACAAAAGTTTCCAAATTGCAGGCGGCTGTTACACAGGGTACATCACATTTGGGTTGTTGTTAGATAAAAATGGCTCCCCGTGTCTGATCTCGGACTTCTATAATCATATGCAATTGTGGTAAGTGAAGAGAAAGACACGGCTCTTTACTAAGATCTATGCCTCATTGTATCTTATGTGTCACATGAGCCAAGGATCAATACTACTCAATAGTCTATTAATAGGCAAGTCTAGGCTCTGTTTAGAGTGGAGCACCAGTCTGTCCACCAGACCAGGCCATGAAAGAACCGGCTGCAAAAGAAACCAATCCCCGCTTTTCTGTTAGCAGTAAAAGCCTCTTAATCATCTCAGTTTCCCATTGACTTAGCCTCCCATGCCTCTCTCCCTCTCGCCGGAGGAGTATCCTAGAGGGGGATAGTTAACCGACCCCCGCCTCCTCTCCCTGCCGCAGAAATGATGACTCTGTCTATTGAAAGGTTTGGAAGTGAGGTCAAGGAGATTTTGTTCCAGTCTGAGCGGGAATGTTTGAGCGGAAGTTGAAAATAACCCACACAGAGATACAGAACCCGTCAGGAAACCCGGCGTTAATTACCGGCGAGAGAAAAACGCTTCTCCTTTTCCGGTAGAGGAGTGATTACAGATGGGCACTCAGACAAGTGCAAGAACATCTTCATCTTAAGTGTAAGTGACCCGCCTAATAGACCGTACCATGTAGTTATCTGATAGAGACCACCACCAAAACCAGCTTCCACTCATTCACCTGAGCAATATAAAACCAACATAGCTATCGATCTATATTCTTTCATTTCTGCCCTCTCCCGATAACATCGAAAGCCGAACTGAGCCTTGATCCTTCCACCTTTATGCAAAGATCACCGCATCAATTCTGTTCAAAGGAAATCCATCGGCGCATTCCTCTGTTTGTTTAAGCCTGTTTGTTTGTCAGGGACGTTGATTAAACACTGCTCTTGGTTTCCGGCGCAGTGTGTTAGCTCCAGCACTCCTGAAGGAAGGGAAGGATGGGATGGAGTAATATTTGTCACCTTTTACCCTCTACCTTCCGCCACGTTGGGTCAAGCTAATGGTGGATGCAACTAATAAAGGGAGGTGGCCACCGTCACGTGTTCTCCCTTTGGTAGCTGAGCGCCCGCCCCCCTTTGGTGAGACGAGGGCTGTCACATTCGTCTCTGTCACGACGTGGCATGCCACCCATTCATCAAGCCTGCCAGCAATGGCATCCCTTTCCTGTGTGTGCCCGGAGACTGGGCACGTCTTGGCCTGACTGCATCCCAGATACACACAGAGAGCAACACACAGACACTCTGATGGATTCATTTATTAGGCCTTTCATTACCCAGGGGGCCAATGGTAAATCACAATGCACCGAATGCCACAGCAAGGCGATGCCATTGCCCTCTAGGCCTACTGAAAGGATAGACAGGCTTCCAGAGGACAGAATAATCTTCTGAACGGTGTCTCATTAGAGCATGGAAGCCACTGGGATTAACAAATTAAATGAGTAATTGAACATAAAAAAAAAAAAGTGGAAAGAAAACGAGCGTCACAGCAGACCTCTGGAGTACGATGGCTGCTACCTGCAGACCCAGCAGGAGGATGATTCGCATGGCTACATGAACCTTGTTTTGAAAAGGCAACCTAGAATCAGAGCCGCTGTGTGTGTGACAGCCGGACACCAATTGCAAAGAAACCAACCACAGAGTGGATGTGTGAGGATAGAGTTCAATACCGCCTGCAAAACTTAGTTTTATTGATTGGCCCAGGATGGCAAATTCAATATAGTCTAAAGAAGTTAGAATTGTGGATCTACAAGCCAAGCAATTCAATAGTGTTCATCCCATGTAACGGTGAGGATCTGGGCACTGTCTGATTCAATCCAAGAAGCTGTGGCGGAGGCTAGCAGGGATGGAGGAGCCAACAAATGCAATATGCTGCAGCTTCAGAGTGGATCTTTGGAGTCAACAAATTTAATGGAGCTGCTTTATCCCCTCATATGTTGGTGCAACTAGATTCAGAGTGTGCCGGTTCCCCTCCGAACCCCGGAAGGAGCTAGGGAGTTTAACCTAAATAAACTGTCGTCTTTATTGCATCGCTTGCCAACACTGAGCCAAGCTCTGGTTTAACTACGACAAATCCACCGCATGTGTTCAGCCCCTCTTGCCAATAATGAAGGACGCATTTAAAATTACTCAAAACATCTTCTGTCGACATTAATGCAGAGGGAAGACACCTCAGTTTGCCTGCAAAAGTCCTTCCTCCACCGCAGAGACAACACATTTGAACCATATGTCCGTATGTACAGAGAGGCCCCTGACAGAGAGCCTCGGTTAAAAATCTCAAATTACCTTTTCCTGTGAGATCTTGTTCAATTCAAACGCAGGCACAATAGTGACAAAACTCTCATCTCACCTTGGACATTTACATACGAGGGCATTAGGTGTGGCGTGAATTAGCCACAGATAATGTAAGCTAGCGCACGGGGATGGACAAGAACAAGATTCACACCACACAAGAGGATTCGATAAATTTCTTTCAATTAGGAACCTGAACAATGTCAAAACCTAGCCTTAATAGCGGTTTTTAATAAAAGAACTCATTTGAATATCTCCTCTGTGCTCTTGTGATATTAGTTGGAGGAATCAGTTGTTAAAAATAAAGAAAAGAAGGAAGACAAGATAAGCAATTGTAATTGCTACTTTGTTTGTTTCACAATATGTGACCTGAAACACTGAAATTATGCAGCTTGAAAACAAAAAAGAAAGCGGAAAGGCATTAATGATTGAGTGGAGAGGGCGCACGGGCATGCTGTGAATGCTCAAACACAAATTCAGCTGCGAGGAGCCCCAAGAAACACAGGCAGCGGTTGTAATCCCAACACTACGCTGCACTGTCAAGCAGCTAATAAAAATAGGCTGGTGGCAGATCAAGTCTGTGATTCAAACAAATTCAAAGCCTCTTTTTGCTGAACTGCAAAGATCCTGTGCTGGCTCTTATTCAGAGTTTTTTTTTTTTCATTGTCCCTTTGCTGAGGCCTTTCTCTCCTCCCTCGCAGTGTTAGCATTGCTAAATATATTTGAAGCTGCCATTGGGAACAATTAAGCATAAAGGAGTCATATAAACACAACATAAACTGGTTAAAAATCCATCTCTCTCACCACTGGCAGACTACCACGCTCTCTGTTAGAGCAACTGTTGACTGTAAACAACATTACCACAGCACAAACACTGTACCCTAGCTTTATTTAAATAACGTGCGCATGCCCTAAAATGAATCTGCGTGCAGGACTGCTACGCGTGTTACCCCTGTCAAGCATGTTTAAAGGGAGCTAGCATGTAGTGCTATTACAGCAGGAAGCAAGCAGGGATGTCCCACTGCCTTCTGTAGACGAATCAAATCACTGGCACGGGACCATGTGACAGCGCCTCTTCCATTTGTTGGAGCAAGATAACGTGGCTTCAGCGAAAGCCCTCTGAACCTCAAAGAGCACGTTCATCTTCATGACTTTGAATTTATTACCCATCAAAGATAAGTCTCCTTTTCACACGCAGAGCTCTATTTGTCAGTGTCACCACACAAAGGAGAAGGGCAACTTATTCATGCCAAACATGCCTTCAATTTCAACTTTTAGCTGCCCCTTTGAGCACTGTTTTTTAATTAAAAGAGGTTCCCTTTCTTGGTTCTATTTCTTTTCTCCTTTTTAAACAGAAATATCTCTTTGATACCACTTGCTTCAGCCTGAAATAGCCATGATAACATATCTTTCAATTACGGTTTAACTGTGACTACCTTCCAGTTGCCATTCAACCTCTCTTTTCCTCAAGCAACCACATACCTGCAAAGAGGGAAAGTGACACATGGGCCTGCATAGAAATAGCTCTGATTTTCACCCACCGCACCCTGGCAGGGGCAATAGCTTTTATCTGCAGGAAGAGGGGAACACACCACCTGGAGGAGCTCTGGGGTGGCAACAGGGGGAGGAGGGGCACTGATGAGTGGTCCTGGGTGCAGCGTGCTGGGACCCAGCTGACCCAGCTCCCCTCATATCGTACCTCGGCTGCTCCCCTCGTCACACTGACAGGCTGCAGATTGAGGGCTAAGATTAGCAGCCACTTTCTCACAGAAGGCCATAGAGATACAGTATTGAGAATAAATGGCCACATCATGTTGTCAATGTTGTAACCTTGGCAACAGACAGAGTACTATTTTAGTCCCCCCACTGGCCACCAGAACGGTTGGCAGGATGAGGAGAATCTTCCCTGCTCTGGCCAGCGTTGCTCGCTAATCTACACATATTCAAACACACACTGAGCTGCAAAAGACCTCTTCAATTTTCAAACCTCCCAATCAGTACACAAGTGTGTAGCAGACAATATAAAGTGAACTGCTTTTAAATCTGACACAAAACGATGACGCTCCCACACGTCTGACTTTTTGCAACCTCACAGTTATTTTGCACACGGAGGAATAGAACTGAGGGACCATAAAACAGAAATTAGAAGTACATCTCTGGCAGTCACCGTCATTCCCCTCTCCATACATCATTGGGAACGATCCAAACGTGCCCGATTGCATCATGGAAAAAAAAAAAAAAATTCAATACGTTGGCAACTCCCGAAGAGTGTTCAATAAATCAGCGTGACACGACGCTGCTTTGAAGTCAACTATCCAATATTCAAAACTGCTTTTTTTGGATTTTAAAAGCTTGTGAATTATGCACTCACCTCCCTCCAGGACACAGGCCTGAACAGGCCCAACATGGCCGCTTTGCAGGGTCTCCCCATCAAGGGCAAACAGGCACAATCATTATTGTTGTATGAAATAATTGCAAATTTGCCTTTTTCCTTGTGGTTTTTTTCCTGCAGGCGGACTGAAGTCAAAGGCCCGTATTAAAATCTAATCTTCAAACACCAAGCTGGCTTCTACTGATCAGCCACGAGCTATTCATCACTGCCATTACCTCACTCTGTTTTTTTATCCTCCTCCTCCTCCACTGCTGCTGGCCATCCTTTCTCTCTCTTTCTCCATCTGGCTGACCTCACCTCTTTCCCTCCATCCCCGACTCCTTTTTTTGATTTACAGCCCAGCATTCAGCCTTCCCTTCGCTCTTTTCCTCACTCTGTCCTCCCTTCTTGCGTTAATTTTTTTCCTCTGGATGCTATTCTTTCAAATGCATTCATTCAACTTCGCCTCGGTGCATTTTAAAGCGCCTGTGCACAGGCCCGACAGTTGACATCTGTAGAGAGTTGTTATATTTGTTCAGACTCTTCAGAAGCGGAGGGTGATAAGTGAAGAGAACATTTGGGGTTAGCAGGTCTTCTAAACCCGACTCCCACTGATTCGCTGAGATACACATAATTATTTAGCAGCAAGACACAGTTAAAGGAACGCCTTCATATCAAGCTAAAATTGGTAACATTGTGCAGAAGCATGAATACGGATGGAATTAATACTGTATGTTTACAGCAGTGAATACCTGAAATTCTATCCTTTGATTGTGTTTATTGATCACAAAAAAGTGGTCCTTGATTGAGTTATGGTGGTAAATCAGAGGTATGCTATGCTTTCCACGTCTATTTTAATACACATTATCAAAATGTACCCGTTGGGCTGAGCTTCACGTCATAGTCCGTCTACGTACATGCATGCAACGCACGGATGCAGTTTTACTTCTTCTGTTTGGTCTACTCTGATAGAAAACATCCCTCTTCCTCTCTGGGCTTCATTCTTGTGATTTCGCTGGGTCCCTGTGCACATCCTCAGTACCGGTCCCACTTTTTTGCCTGTCTGATAGAGTAAAAATAGCACCACTCCAGGCCAGTTTAGCCGCAAGTGTTTTTCCTTTCCTCTTTGTCGGCAACTGGAAATGCTCACAGACAGGCTGACTGCTGAAGCTGGAGGATTAGGGAGACGATGCTTTGATCATAGCAGGGTGAGCTCTGAGATCTCTTTCACTCTCCCTCCCTCCATCTTTACCTCCTCTTTTCTATCAATCCCACTTTGCTTCGCCGGTAAACTGCGTACGCTTGGGCCGTCCCTGCGGGTCCCCCCCCCCCGGGGCTCCCGAACAGAGGGTGGCAGTGTTACACAGTGGAGACGAGTGTGTGCAGCCCAGGAGAAGCAGTGCTGGTGAGGGAGGCAGGGGATCGGGACAGCACATGAGCTACATGCTTCTGCACAGATGACATGAGGAATAAGTAATCCCCGGCCTCTTCTGGTCTGACTCAGCAGTCAGTTCTGTCTCCCCCGTTGGAGATAAGTCTAATGGAACTGCAGCGGTGGAGTGCTGCATGGCCTTGGTTGGGTAAAACTCATAATAAGCCTCTTTCTGCTATGACACAGATTTGTTTGCCGTTTCTGCCTACTGAGAGGCATCTGCTGTTGGCAGCTGCCCTTCTTTACACTCCTGCAGGGGGGGAGTGTGGAAAGGGTTTTGAGAATAGCAGAGGTGGCTGCTGGGATGGGGAGGGTGCGGCAATTCTTTTTGTCAAACCCGTTTTTTTTGTTTTGTTTTGTCTAGTGGATGAGGTGTGGGGATAAAGCTCCTGCTCTGTAATGGCAGAGAACCGAAGAGCCACGAGCTGTTATACAGACAGTAGCACATCTGCGTGCCAATGAAATATTCAGCAGTGAGGCAGCTCTCCGGAGGCAGGCAAGCTACAACTTCTCCACACCTTCTCCACCAACTTTAATGATTTATCAATACCTCTACCCTCCTGCAGTCAGCCTGGGATGCTGGGCACACCTGCCAACATGGGGAGGACCCCCACATCAAAAATAGATCTATACAAATGGTGGGAGTGGGCAGGAGTCGAGGGGTGCCATCAGGATCCGCAGCAGCAGCACTAGAGACGGAGGGGGTTGGTAGCCCCCAGCATCACACGCTGCAGCCAAACAAGCAGGCACAAAGGCTTGTGACGGAGAGACAGATGAAAACTCACACGACAATAAATCCGACTTTAGGCACCAGGCAGTCCTGCCAGTCGAAGGTTCGCCACGATACGGCGCAGAGTGAACGCAAAAAATGATTATTGAAGAGCAGCAACGCTAATTCAGCCACCCCTCCGGTGGTGATGATTGTCTGAGCAGCAAGAAGGACCAGGGAGGGCAAACAGGACTCTGGAAAAACAGTGAATTTTTAAAACTATAACAGAAAGTTAGCAAGTTGTGGAGGAGAGGCAGCCACAGAAGAACAGCAGTGGCTTCCGCTGGCCTGTAAACAGCCTGCAATCCTCTCAGACCGGAGAGATGGAGCTCCTTAGGAGAGTGCAGAGTACACAGTAACTTGTATCGGGTGTTTTTTTTTTTTTTTTTAAACAATTTTGTGGAGATTTTCAGTTTTACTCTGAAAAAGTACTATTGGAATGTAATGCTTATAGTTTTTTATAGGAAAAAAAAAAATCCTTTTCTGGTTTCATTCCCAGAGAACGTGTATGTAATTATTTGCTCAACTGGACCACGGCACAGTGATTACACCAATATCTCAGGTAATGGTCCAAATATCTTTCCGATTTTTGTTGCAAAGCCAAACTGCAATGACACGGAAAGTGAGTCGCTCGCAAAAACATCTTCCTGTGAGAGGGAAGCTGTGATCGCGTCTGAGGAAGATGATGCAAAAGAGGAGGTACTGTGTGATATAGCTGCTTTACTTTAGATGTTGACAGAGGAGAGAACAAGGGGAAAGGCAGGCACAAAAAGTTCATAACCACAGAGGAAGCCTATTAACCTTGGTTGGTACTTTAAATGTCGTTATTTTCAGCTGACACAACAAAAAGGCCTGCGAGAGCTGTTCTCTTAGCGATGCTCCATGAAAATCACTTTCGGCAAGAGGAAATTACTTCCCGGGGCCCAATGTTATTAATCTAAATTCTCTGGTTAGTCAAATTGTTGCACATAATAAATATGGAGCAGCTCGTGATGCTTATCTGCCGTGACATTCCATTCTCGCCAAAACATTTTTCCCTCGTTTTCGCCTTCTTCAAGTCTCAATGGCCTTCTTGAAAGAGACAGCTCAACTAGACAGCATTAACAGTCTAAGAGTACAATGATCACGCTTGTGTGTGTGTGTGTGTGTGGGGGGGGGGGGGGTTGGAAGGGTTGTAGAAGCTAAGGGGGCAGGGCCTGGATGATGGCCATCTTATATGACGTATGACTTTTGACTGGTTTTCTCTCCTCTCGTCTGCGTGTCTTCATCTCGCTCAGACTGTCTAGCTTGATCTCT